>OZ022424.1:10351379-10790373 GCA_963989365.1 Rhimphoctona megacephalus
GCACCCCTTTGTAAAAATTCGTGAACTTTGGTGCGCGTGCTCTTCATATAAACAAAAGAGACTTGTGTGCGTGTGTTGTGATTGTACCGGCACGTGGTTCCATTGTGAGCTATAAGTGATTTTAATGCGTATATTCGTACACCGAGTGAATTTTCTTACAATAAAATAAGTGAATAAATAAAATATCACAATGTTCATCATCCTTTGCGACGTCGACAAATCATTTTGTCAAATACTCGACGAAGATGTGGTTTTCGACGACAAGCATCCACCAAAAAGGGGGAAACCGTGCATTTTTTTTGGAAGGGGACAGAGTACACGGGAGAAGTCTTATTAAAATCTGGTATGTAAAGCTATATTTGCCGTTATTTCACAAACTTTTTTGCTTATTATAATTGCTATTACAATTTATATCAACCCGGGAATGGTAGACTGTTTTTTGGTACCTTCGTAACCTATAAATCGCACGAGGAATAACGCATCATTTTTAAAACAAGTTGAAATTTTACAAAAAAACATGAAAATATCGAAAATGTTTTCTGAGGTTTTAGGAATAAATGACAACAGTCAAAACATACATTGAAACCGATTTTTAAAATTTTTTTTAATATAATTAAAGCTAAATGCCAAGAGGACGTTAACGACCCAAGTGCGTCATTCCCGGGTTAAATCAGTTAAATTAACATTTCACGTATCAATAACATATAAATTTTTAGATGACCTCAATCTTGTTAATCGAAAGTACGAAGCCTTGAAAAAAAACAAAAACAAGCTGCCTAAAGATTTAACTCCAAAAAAAGGCAGTCAAAAAAAGAAGCATTTCACCCCCACTGTTTGTAAATAGAAAAGACAAAAGAGAATCATCCGGGCAAAAAAGACAAAAACCATTGGTACATATAAAAATTCGCCTACACCGAATATTAATAATTTTCATTTGTAAAGTCCAATAAACTTTAACAACTATGAAAACTCAGATTTAGCTGCAGTTTTTTTATTCGATTTGTTTGAACAACTTATTTGGATTTACGAAATTAATCAAGGGTATTTGTTGAAAAATGTATTTTTCAGAAGAATGAGCGTTTATCGGTAGAAAATAAAAAAAAAGGAATCGAAGCGACTCAATCTTTCATTGAAAATGTGATTGCGGATAACAAACAAAAAACGGAACAATCTGTAGAGAAAAAAAGTAGCCCGTCGAAGGAGGAAATGAAAAAAATGCTGCAAGAAGCACAAGAGAAAATTGCGCTGCAATCATACGGTGAGATAGACTTATTCTGATGATGTTGAAGTTTCCATCGTTGGAAAACAACGAAATCGAAAATTTTTCGAAGTTGTCACGCCAACTTTTTTATTTCATAGATCAGTTCGATTGATCATAAAAATGAGGTACACAAAGTTTCGCGGACCTTAACCGACCGGAAATAGTTATTTAAGGGAGTTCAATTATTGGAGAAATTTTCCTACACATCCTATGGGTTACGCCAACTTTTTTATTTTACACATCGGTAGAGTGTCTTAGAAAGACTTTGTGAAAAAATTGACAAAAAAATGGAGTCACCGGAAAGTTTGTTTTAAAGGGTTTGAAATCTTGAAAAATTTTTCTCCTCCATCCTATGGGTTACGCCAATTTTTTTATTTCACATATTGTTAGGTTCCTTCACAAAGGTTCTGAAAAAAAATTAAGAAAAAAATCGAGTCACCGGAAAGTTCGTTTTAAGGGGGTTGAAATCTTGAAAAATTTTTCTCCCCCTTCCTATGGGTTACGCCATCTTTTTTATTTTACACATCGGTAGAGTGTCTTAGAAAGCCTTTGCGAAAAAATTGACAAAAAAATGGAGTCACCGGAAAGTTTATTTTAAATGGTTTGAAATCTTGAAAAAGTTTTCTCACTCATCCTATAGGTAACGCCAATTTTTTCATTTTACATATCGTTGGGCTGCTCCAGAAAGCTTTTGGGAAAAAATGAAGAAAAAAATCGAGTCACCGGAAAGTTCGTTTTAAGGGGTTTGAAATCTTGAAAAAAAATTCTCCCCCTTCCTATGAGTTACGCCAACTTTTTTATTTGACACTTCGTTAAAGTGCCCTAGAAAGCATTGGTGCAAAAATTGACGAAAAAATCGAGTCACCGGAAAGTACGAAAAACCACTAATTTACTGATCGCTCAAGGAACCGCGGGACAGAGTATCGCTGTCTCGCTTGGCGGCACGCAAGCAGCGGGGACGTCGTCTTTGTCTCACTCGCTTGGTCGCTGCTTCGGAGAAGGGGTATCCACGTACCCCGTTGGGCTCGAGGCACCGGAGAGTACAATTCGAGGCGATTGAAAACTTGAAAATTTTTTATCAACAACCGTAAGGGTTACGCTAACTTTTTTATTTCACAACTGGTTAGTATGTACTTGAAAGCCTTTATAAAAAAATTAGTACTTTAATCGAGTCACCGGAAAGTTTGTTTTAAAGGGTTTGAAATCTTGAAAAAATTTTCTCTTCCATCCTATGGGTTACGCCAATTTTTTTATTTCACATATCGTTAGGTTGCTTCAGACAGCTTCTGGGAAAAAATTAAGAAAAAAATCGAGTCACCGGAAAGTTTGTTTTAAGGGGTTTGAAAACTTGAAAAAATTTTCTCCCCCTTCTTATGGGTTACGCCAATTTTTTTATTTTACACATCGGTAGAGTGTCTTAGAAAGCCTTTATGAAAAAATTGACAAAAAAATGGAGTCACCGGAAAGTTTGTTTCAAAAGGTTTGAAATCTTGAAAAAATTTTCTCCTCCATCCTATGGGTTACGCCAATTTTTTTATTTCACATTTTGTTAGGTTCCTTCACAAAGCTTCTGAAAAAAATTAAGAAAAAAATCGAGTCACCGGAAAGTTCGTTTTAAGGGGGTTGAAATCTTGAAAAAAATTTCTGTCCCTTCCTATGGGTTACGCCAACTTTTTTATTTTACACATCGGTAGAGTGTCTTAGAAAGCCTTTGTGAAAAAATTGACAAAAAAATGGAGTCACCGGAAAGTTTGTTTTATAGGGTTTGAAATCTTGAAAAAATTTTCTCCTCTATCCTATGGGTTACGCCAATTTTTTATTTCACATGTTGTTAGGTTGCTTCACAAAGCTTTTGAAAAAAAATTAAGAAAAAAATCGAGTCACCGGAAAGTTCGTTTTAAGGGGTTTGAAATCTTAAAAAAATGTTCTCCCCCTTCCTATGAGTTACGCCAACTTTTTTATTTGACACTTCGTTAAAGTGCCCTAGAAAGCATTGGTGCAAAAATTGACGAAAAAATCGAGTCACCGGAAAGTACGAAAAACCACTCATTTACTGATCGCTCAAGGAACCGCGTGACAGAGTATCGCTGTCTCGCTTGGCGGCACGCAAGCAGCGGGGACGTCGTCTTTGTCTCACTCGCTTGGTCGCTGCTTCGGAGAAGGGGTATCCACGTACCCCGTTGGGCTCGAGGCACCGGAGAGTACAATTCGAGGCGATTGAAAACTTGAAAATTTTTTATCAACAACCGTAAGGGTTACGCTAACTTTTTTATTTCACAACTGGTTAGTATGCACTTGAAAGCCTTTATAAAAAAATTTGTACTTTAATCGAGTCACCGGAAAGTTTGTTTTAAAGGGTTTGAAATCTTGAAAAAATTTTCTCTTCCATCCTATGGGTTACGCCAATTTTTTTATTTCATATATCGTTAGGTTGCTTCAGACAGCTTCTGGGAAAAAATTAAGAAAAAAATCGAGTCACCGGAAAGTTTGTTTTAAGGGGTTTGAAAACTTGTAAAAATTTTCTCCCCCTTCTTATGGGTTACGCCAACTTTTTTATTTTACACATCGGTAGAGTGTCTTAGAAAGCCTTTATGAAAAAATTGACAAAAAAATGGAGTCACCGGAAAGTTTGTTTCAAAAGGTTTGAAATCTTGAAAAAATTTTCTCCTCCATCCTATGGGTATCGCCAATTTTTTTATTTCACATTTTGTTAGGTTTCTTCACAAAGCTTCTGAAAAAAATTAAGAAAAAAATCGAGTCACCGGAAAGTTCGTTTTAAGGGGGTTGAAATCTTGAAAAAAAATTCTGTCCCTTCCTATGGGTTACGCCAACTTTTTTATTTTACACATCGGTAGAGTGTCTTAGAAAGCCTTTGTGAAAAAATTGACAAAAAAATGGAGTCACCGGAAAGTTTGTTTTATAGGGTTTGAAATCTTGAAAAAATTTTCTCCTCTATCCTATGGGTTACGCCAATTTTTTTATTTCACATGTTGTTAGGTTGCTTCACAAAGCTTTTGAAAAAAAAATTAAGAAAAAAATCGAGTCACCGGAAAGTTCGTTTTAAGGGGTTTGCAATCTTAAAAAAATGTTCTCCCCCTTTCTATGAGTTACGCCAACTTTTTTATTTGACACATTGTTAAAGTGCCCTAGAAAGCATTGGTGAAAAAATTGACGAAAAAATCGAGTCACCGGAAAGTACGAAAAACCACTCATTTACTGATCGCTCAAGGAACCGCGCGACAGATTATCGCTGTCTCGCTTGGCGGCACGCAAGCAGCGGGGACGGCGTCTCTGTCTCACTCGCTTGGTCGCTGCTTCGGAGAAGGGGTATCCGCGTACCGCGTTGGGCTCGAGACACCGGAAACGAACTTTCCGGTGACTCGATTGTGTTCTTAAGGATGCTCCTCTGTTTGTTTGCGGGACGAGTCGTCCAAGGGGGGTCCCTATGCTTATACACGGGCCAGGCTCAGCATAGCCAACTTTAAAATCTTACTTTTGAACGATTAAGAAAGTAGTTTTCTGCCTGTACTATGAAGTAAAAATGGTCAAATTTTTGGAATATTGTTTAATGAAATATATCCAAACTCATTGCATACGTTATAAACATTAATATCGGTATTATCCATCATTGGTTTGTAACAGAAAACTTTGACAACGTTGTTTTCTTTTTTTCGAAGTTTGCACCCGTGACGGGCATCACGCGCATGCGCCGTGTAGTATTCGAGATTGTGTGCTCCGCGGCGATCATGATCATGTGTTACTCTAACCTATAACCGAACGCGTCCGTCGATATTGCATATTTATCTATTGAATGGAAGTCAATAATGAGCAAACAATATCGATGGAAGCGTAAACTCGTAACGGAACGAGTTTACTTGCAGAGATTGGCGCAGTCGAAAAAAAAGAAACGTGCAGTTGTTGAGTGTGATAACGATAACGATCCGCGAACGAACGATGACATTTCGCAAGAACACGAAAACTCTCAGGATTCACCTCAGGTTCATCAAGACGAAACGACTGCTGTGGTTAATAAATCATACTCCGTCGAGGGACGACGTATTGTCGATCTGCAGTTGCTTGCACGATTTTTGAAATGCGCTATGTGCAAAGATGTTCTCTCATTAGAGTACATTGAAAGTGAAACACGACGAGGCCTTGCGTCCGTGCTATACATCCGCTGTCACCACTGTTTATTGATAAACCCTGTACCAACCAGTGAATCTCTCGTTGACCAGGATGGGAGAACCAGAGTTTACACGGTGAACTGTAATGCCATAATGGGTAAGTCCGTTTTTCTTATGTTTCACGATCAATGTTTGCTGTATTATTATTTGAATGTGTACCGTATCCCATTGAATTTGTAAATTAAAAAAAATGAATATTTGTTCGATTTTCATGACATTTAATTCTGGCAGTAGAGTAAGACTTTTTCATATATTAACAATATAATGTAACTCGACAAGGTTTTAATGATTAACAATTTCTGTTAGTTGTCGCTATGTGATTTTTTAAATAATAATATCCATATGTTTACCGCATATATTCAAAAGCGAGCCTCGCAATTCTACTTATTTTCCAAAAAATGATTACTGCATTTTCATTGTTGAAATTCTCTTGAATGCTGATTGTTTATATTTAATGCAATATTAAACAAATCTATTTTTGTTCGAAAACGATTTATTGTTTGTAATCGTTATATTTATATTGAAATTCTAAATTGTTTCACAGGTTCGCTTCATGCTGGTATGGGCATAACTCATCTCAACAAATTGATGGCCTGTCTCAACGTTCCACCGGTACATTCGAATCTTTTTAAACGGTATGAACGAATTGTAGGCCCAGCAATCGAGAATATTGCAAAAAAAAGCTGTGCTGAAGCCGCCACGCTGGAAAGGAATCTAACCATAAATAATGCAGATTCGATTGTGAAGTTGTTGTAAGAGATCGTCTGTCGTAAACAAAGAGAATAAGCAACATATTCTGAAAAAAAATTATTTCTTTCAGCGTACATTGCTTATTCTCACGATTTGAATGAGCATTGTATGCTCAAGTAAATGTCTTTGCTTGAACGTACATTGCTCATAAAGAGCACCAAAAGTCACCACCGTGGAAAATTGTATATAATAAATCAATCATGTGATCCATGATTGGAAGCATGATGGATAATGAATTAATAAATGATAAAAATTAATATTCATAGAGTTTTTTCCCTTCTTGATTCCACTCGGCTAGTTCCGTGTATCCGTTCCTTTTATATTATTTTATTTAACATTGATTAAAATTAATATTCATTGAGTTTGTTCCTTTCTTAATTCCACTCGGCTAGTTCCGTGTTTCCGTTCCTTTTTTATCATTTTGTTTCACATTGATGGCTTTATTTCATGGAGGTGCATGGGCTATGTAAGTATGCGCTTTGAATTATGTATTGCAGACCAGAAAATCTGCGAAAAGGATTTATTTTACCAGATAAAACAGACACATTTACTTCTCAAACTGAAGACAATTTCGATACTTTGGTGCGACTAATGGTATCGTATGATATGGGATGGAGTACACGAGGAAGTGGACGGAATTATGATAGTCTGGGCGGCTACGGTGTTTTCATCGGCACACAAAGTTCTAAAATTATCGAATACGCCACACGAAATCGAAAATGTAGGCTATGTGATACTGGGCACCCTCAAACTGACCATGACTGCCGACTCAATTTCTCCGGGAGCGCAAAAGCCATGGAAGCGGATGCAGCTGCAAAAATGGCCACTGAAAGTACCATTTTGAAGAGTGCTAATGTCGAAGTGGGAATCGTTGTAGGTGACGACGATAGTTCGACAATCGCTGCCATTCGACGATGCGCCGACCATCCGGTAGTGAAATTTTCCGATCGAAACCACACGCCAAAAGGTGTGACCAATGCACTATATAAAATACAGAGCAGACACAAAGAGTTGACGTCAGACGCAATAAAATACCTGAAAAAGTGTTTCGGATATGCTCTGTCACAGCACATTGGAAATAGCACTGAAATGGCTATTGCTCTTCGTCAAATTCCACACCATGCATTCAACAACCACGAACACTGTGGAACATGGTGCGGCTACCAGCATGATCCGGAAAATTACACCCATACTTCTGTTCCAGGAGGCTTTCAAAGTTCAGAACTTTACACGAGTTTGCAACAAATTTTTAATCAATTGGCAAACAACGCGGAAAAATTCGCTCATGGATTTTCAAGCCAAGCAAACGAGAGCATTAATCATGCGGCAGCTAGCAAAGCTCCGAAGGCACAATGTTATAGCCAAAGCGAATCAGCAGATTTCAGATTTGCCGCCGTCGTAGGACACAAAAATCGAGGTGAAAAGTATATTGTGGACGCCACCGAAGATTTAAAGATTTCACCAGGTGCTCATTTATTGAGTTTCGTGGAAGCTCGTCAAAAAAAGGCTACACACAGAGCATTAAAAATAAAAACGCAGAGTTTCAAACGTCGACGATAAAATTTAAGAAAAATTAGAGCAGTGCTCCGAAAGAAAAAAGAAAAGAGAGAGGGCACAACGTATGCGTCGAACATGGGACTCATTGACTCACATGCACTCGATTATCCAACTGACTAACTTTCCGACGAAGTCGCAGTTTTTTACGACCTCGAAACTTCAAGTCTCGCAAGAACGGCGGAAATCCTGCAAATCGGCGCTAGATACAACGATACGTCGTTTGGGAAGTACGTAAATCCTACCCGACCTATCACCAGCAGTGCGTCTGCTGTAAATGGACTGACGAATAGAGATGGTGAACTATTTTTGCACGAAAATCAAGTGCCATCAGTTACCATCACAGCAGCTTTAGAATTTTTGCTCCAGTTTTTGTCGTCGATTGGTAAACCTTGCATGATGGTCGCGCACAACGGCACTTTCGATAGCACGCGATTACTATTAGCTATTAATCAAGCTAATATGTATGACGCATTCAAGATCGTCATATCGGGATTTGTGGACACGCTTCCAATTCTTCGAGAAAAGCTGCAACGTTACAATCACTGCAGTCAAGCGTATCTGGTAGATGAATCAAAAATATCGTACGATGAAGCCCATGATGCCGTGCGCGACGCAGAAATACTGCAAAAGATTATCCGGCATCACGATATATCCCCTGACCTGCTGATATCGAAAAAAATGAGTTTGCAATCACTTGTAAATAATGAGAGAGCTCGAGAGCAAACTCAAATAATGATGAAAACGTTATGTCCACTGGATGGGGTCATTTCTGCTGGCATGAAAAAAAAATGAGTCTGGCTAAAATCGAATTTGACACTCTCGTCGATGCCTTTGTTTTGGACGGAAATGAAGGCGTCACCCGGCTACTGTCCGGAATCGTCGATGGCAAACCCCGTGTTACGAAATCGTCAATTGTTATTAACGCCGTTGTAGATTTTTTAAACAAAACTCTTGAAGTTTAATTACTTATTATTTATTCATAGGTGATCTGTGATTTACTAATTAAATATTTATTCTTTTCAGCCAAAGATTTGTAAAATACTAGAAGTATATATTTCCGATAATAAAGAAAGTTTTTTGCATCATAAACATTATTTAACGTGTTTATTAATTTTGAATCTCGCGCCAGTTTGTAGACCATGCGCTTAGGGGGTGAGGTTAGTGGCGCCCGGCGCAGTGTTGCCAAGTCGCGCCTGCTTTCGACCAATGTTCGAGACTTTTGTAAGGTTTTATTTAATTACTTGACAAAAAAGCTCCTAATGAAGGTAATCTTTTGCACACGGCTTCCTTATGTATTGAACTAGGTTGTGTATTTTTTTTTTAGGTGTTGGCATTTCAGGTTCGCGAACGACAATACAATTACAGCCTGTTTTTCATGTACGGCCATAAGAACGCGTGTTAAATAGCATTGTTTTTAATATTTAATATCTCGACAACGAGGCTCCTAATCTCTTTGAAATTTTGCACACACTTTTAAGAAATCAATATTGATAGGCTGTAAAAATTTCAAGTCGATGGCATTAAATCGATATAACAGAGGAGCATTCTTAAATTTTTTTCAGAAGCTTTGTGAAGGAACCTAACAACATGTGAAATAAAAAAATTGGCGTAACCCATAGGATGGAGGAGAAAAATTTTTCAAGGTTTCAAACCCTTTAAAACAAACTTTCCGGAGACTCCATTTTTTTGTCAATTTTTTCACAAAGGCTTTCAAAGACACTCTACCGATGTGTAAAATGAAAAAGTTGGCGTAACCCATAGGATGTGTAGGAAAATTTCTTCAATAATTGAACTCCCTTAAATAACTATTTCCGGTCGGTTAAGGTCCGCGAAACTTTGTGTACCTCATTTTTATGATCAATCGAACTGATCTATGAAATAAAAAAGTTGGCGTGACAACTTCGAAAAATTTTCGATTTCGTTGTTTTCCAACGATAGAAACTTCAACATCATTTATTCTGATTGTCCGAAACATTTTACATTACTATGATATTTTCCAAATAACTTGGAACAAAATTTAAAATTAGTATGTGGAATAACTGCACTAAAAAAGATTGAGATATGACAGTCTGAATGTTCAAATGGTTTCTCTCTTCTCGTAATTTTGCATGTAAAACGTGATGATTTCCTCTAGATTACATTTTAGTGAAGTCAAATTGCAAGGAATGAAGTGTTCCTCGCAAATTCATTTAAAAAAGTTTCATTTGTTTATAGATTTGTCACGTATAATTCAATTCAAAATTAAGTTCGACTTTCATAAGTTTTGCTTTTTTTATTTAAAATATTTCTCTATATAAACAACTATACACATTTATTCAATTCAATATATTTCTGTGCATAGAAACTGCATTAATCAAGTTGAAAAATCAATTGCCTCAAGTTAAAAAAAAAACATGCTATAATTCCACTTGTTCACAGTTGTGGGGAATCTTTAATATATTATTACCGACTTCTTCAAGATTTTAATCATCACCACTATTTTTACCATAATATTAATTTTTTCCAAGATACAGCAATTTAGTTTATCCATATTTTTAATTTTTTATATTCGATTCAAAAAAAGGATGCACCAATAGATATAGGTATTAGTTCGAATATATTCATTTGAACAAAATAATGAATGTCATTTTCAACTTATGTTGTGCAAGCAGGAGGTTATTTTTAAACTGACATTTTTAAGCCATCAACATCATCATCAAAGATTGGTCATAAACCAAAAAATGAAAAAAAAAATAATAGCAGTCGACGACTCATATACTACCACAGAGAGTGAATCTGATGATAAGGAAAATATTTTGGATAATACGGATATTGAATCTAATTATGGTCAAGATGAAGCCAGAAGAAATGACAACGATTTAACGATCGAGGACAAAGCTAAGAAAATAATTGATGGCAAGAACGAAAAAAGTGAAATTAAAGGAGGAAAGGAGGATGAAATTAGAGGAGAAGAAAATCAGCTTGATCAAAATGATTTTCAGTTATCGGACTCAAGTGATCTTTTTGGAAAAGATTGGCCTGGAGATAAAGTATGTATATTCGAAATTTGATATTGCTTTTTAGTAAAATAATGAAAGTGCCAGTAGTCATGAAAATAGTAATCATTTTGTGTCTCTCTGTTTATGATCTCTAAAAATTTGGTTGTATATTTTTTTTTGATTGCTTTTACGGAATAGATGGTGAAACTTATTGATCAAGTTTACTGCAAAGAATCTGAACTGAGACCTGCTTTGGCAATGGCCTCTCAAGCGTCACATCTTGCTCGACGATTAATCGTCGGTGTGTTCAAACCTTCCGGTTACTTAAATTCCACATTAACTGGGCAAGCTCCACGTGCTTACAAAAATAAACAAGATGAGAAACACAATCCAGTTAAATCCTTGAACGAAGTTGCGAAGAATGAGATTTTAGGTAACTGAAATATATTTCTTTTGTCTTTATATTTTTTCACATGCTGTTTAAAGTGACAAAAAAAAAGTTTGTAGAAGAGTTCAATTTATGTTGATCATTTGCGATACATTTCTACAATTTCATAAAGTGTGTACGTCAACAGCATCAGCAGCATTCCTCGAATACATGTAAACAGATTATTTTTAGAAAGTTCATTCAAAAAAGATATAACTTTTTTTTTAGGATCAAAGAACACTCGCCAAATATTTTAATTTATTTCCCTTTAATAAATATTTTCACTATATTACAGAATATGCTGTAATGCGTGCTCAAAAAAAAGGATGGAAAAATAAGGACGGCTTACCGCAAACCGAAAAGGAAATACGCCATGTCTCGGAAAATTGTCTCGGAAAATTGGTGAACTTAAAAGAAAACATGCAGCAAATCAAAAAATTGCAGAAAACAGAAGTTCGAATAATCCAAGGCTTGTATAATGATATGATATAAAAAATGTATCATGCTATAGAAGATAAGTCAGTCATGATCTGTCTCAGAGAAAGCAACAGGTCAATCTAAAGATTGATGACCGAATAATTTTTTTATTTTTATTTATATTCCAATGATTTTTCGTCTTCATGTTTATACGCATATATAAATAATACAAAATAAGATATATTGCACTATCACACTGTCAGTGTAATTCTTCAATAAAAACCTTTTTTTCAAGATTTTTTAAAGAAATAAAATTTTATTTTACGGTTATCCAAAGGATGAATATAATTATTCTATTTTTGTTTAAATTTTATTGATCTTCCATTTGGTTCCCATTTTTCTAACCAAAAAGAAAAAAGGTTCTACCACAGTAAATTAGTTTTTTGTTACGAACTGTTACGTAATTATATTATAACTTTATGTAATAAAATATTATGAACACAAAATATATAAAATATATTTTTTTTCTGAAAATATACCCAACCAGTCGCGCCTCTAATGATCAGATATACTCAAACATGATCATATATGATAGTGTATGAATACATATTTCTCACGGTTCATATATGAATAAATATAACGATATATATAATTATATCTAATTATGTATGATCAGACCTGGCCATTTTTCGGATATGGTCATATATGAATATATGCAGATTAAATTAGATATGATCATATGTGATCATATATAATCAAACACAACCATATATAATTATATATGAACATATATATTAATTATTGTTAAATTAAAATAATGTTTAACCATACCTGTTCATATATTAATATATATAACAATATATATAATTATATCTAATTATATATGATCAGACCTGGCTAATTTTCGGATATGGGCATATATGAGTGCACAGATTAAATTAGATATGATTATATATAAAATTTTTTTCTCGGGCAGTCATTTTTTTTATTAAACGAGAAATAAGACACATTTCTTTTCATTTACTATTGTTTTTTATTTCGTTTTTATGGAAAATATTGTTTTGTGAATTTTTTTTTATAATGAATATTCTGAAACTTGACAGCATTGGTGTGCAGTCGATGTGTGGCTTCAGCGATCTCCAAAGTTAAGCAGTTTCGAGCGAGGACAATACTTGATTGTCACTGTACAAAAATTTGGTATTAAAAATTACACAAATTCAATACCACAAGTGGTACATATAGGTCCCTCCATTTTGTGTTAATGAACGGTGTTAGTGAGCGGGGTCAATTATTTGATGTAAAATCGGAGTTATTGGTTAACATTATGTCACTCAACACATTTTGATGCTTTTTTCGATTGACACCTTGCCTCGATGTAAGTGGAGGAAAAAATCATCAATACGGTGCTGTCGGATTGATGTTGAATGAATAATGAAACTGGTATTAGAGTGTAAATGAATGTTACAGAGTTGTGTAAAAAATACACCCCAGAATTTTTTTGTTTTTAACAAATACATTTTTTTTCTTGTCAATGTAAATTAGTTTTTTGTCATCGTTGATCATATTTCACAGTTCGCATCACTGACGACATTGATTTCTTAGGATAAATTTTCTTACATACACGGGGATTCGATCCGACCTACCTACCTATCTACTACCTAACACGCACGGACGCTACCTACTACACCATTATCTACTTGACTATGCTATGGTGAAAAATGATACATACTTTACCAATCCGGTATATAATAAGTAGCTAATGCATGTTTCATCAAATAACACTTTGGGTAAAAGAATAATTTAAATGGAAAAAGGGAATTAAAAAAAATGGGGTGAAAAAAAATCCCAAAAACCAAAACTTGGAAATTCATGATACAAAATGGTGGATGATACACTGTAAAAAATTACATGGTACTTGCCTATCGTTCTTTAATTGCTATTTTTACACCATCTCATTGTTGTTTTTTCCGATATTGGAGGTTGAAATAACACCGAATGTTTGTTACAGACGGTTTTAAGGTATTAATTTTAGACGATTTTATGCCAACTGTTTTATGTTCACCATTATGTACGATCAAAAAAACACATCATTTATCAATTGACTTTACAGAACAGGATTCTCCAAAGTCACACATGCGATATCCGACGCACATGCGATATGTTGCGTTATATTGTGATGGAAAAAAATGAAAACACATGCGTAAACATCGTCGTCTCACTTAGAATCTCGAGGTCAACCTATGTTTTCAAAATTCATAGCATTTTGTTTTGCATAGTAAGATGTACCGAGAATTTTGAATACGGCGCAATACGCTAGACATCTAAACTAAAATTAGTCATGTGGAAAATGTCAAATGAATTATTAAACCTCCGTCATAAGCGCTAGAATTCCAAACGTCGTTACGCGCGTCGCGGGGGGGCCGGTTTGAAATTCCGAAATTTAAATGCTCCGACGGTTTAAAATTCCTAATTTTAATGTTCCGAAACTGAAAGCTTCGTAAGGATCATGCCAACGAAAGTCTACACAGTTGACTGTAAATGATGTAGAACGGTATGAGTAGCGATAGGAAAAGGATACAAATGTGATTTCTTATACGAGATAATTTTCAGCAATCGTATGATTGAGATCAACGCTTTATTTGAATGACCAGTAATTCGACTCACAAACCTCCGAATATGTAATATTAAACACGCCACAAATTACCGAAATTTTTATTCTAGAAAACGATTTATATCAGAAAGTTTAAATATAATAAAAGCTAATAAGAGATTCGTCAGGTTCCCGAAAGTTTTGGAATCCAAAAATCATATTTTCGATCATCCAGTTTGCGAAAACTCAAGTTTAGATAGTGTAAGATTCCGATATAGAACGTTCAGAAAGATCAAAATTCCGAAAACTCACACATAAAGCAGATAGCATGTAAGCCTGACGCGTTTAGATGGCAGCACCACTGCTCTATCGCATGGATTTTCGGAGTTTCGGTCTTCGGGGAAAATTTTTTCGGATTTTTGATCTTTCAAAGTACTATTCTTTCGAAATTTTGATCTTTCTCGGTAGAATTTTTTCTGAGTATTGATCATCTTTCAAGTTCTATTGTAAACATGTAATATGAGGATGTTTACACCTATCGGATATTCCTATTTTCGGAACTTTTCTCTGTAGAAACTTTCGCCATTCAGGATCTTGAATATATAACTCTACATTTTTTCGGAACTATGGACTCTCTGATTATGAGAAGTTGATACATGTTTTACGTGCTATGTTTTCATGTTGATGCTTTATCGGTCGGATCCATGATTATTCTCATTTAATTTCATAGTGGACTTTTATTTTCGATTATACGATAATTCTGTTTACAAAATGTTGGCATTGTAAATTTCCAGGAGCATTGTGTTCTAGATAAATAAATTTGGAATTTTGAGCGTTATAATTTTTAAAGTTCGGAATTTCAACCCGCCCCCGTCGCGGGGAATCACCGCAATGCTTTTGAGCCTTACAGTGTTGCCATATCGTTCTTACGCGCGTACGCGCCGTTGGTGCTCAAGTGCTCAGTAGGAGATATGGCAACGTCGAACGTAAAATCATATATACGTCTCTACACGCGCTAGCGGTGAAACGCCGCATTTCTTGCACTTAGTCATATTAAATACTATTTATAAAATATAACTTGAAAATATCATTTACTGCGTTCTAATAATAATAATAATGCATATCATTCATTGCGTTCTAATAATAATAATGCATATCATTCATTGCGTATTAGAATATCTAAGTTGTCACAAGTGCTACACTTGTCACAATTTAGCTATTCCTGCATCATTATTATTAGAACGCAATGAAACAGGAAATCATACGATAATTTTCAATTTATATTTTATAAATAATATTTAATATGACTAAGTGTAAGAAATGCGGCGTTTCCCCGCTAGCGCGTGTAAAGTCGTATATATGATTTTACGTTCGACGTTGCCATATCTTCTACTGAGCACTTGAGTACCAACGCCGCGCGCAAGCGCGTAAGAACGATATGGCATCGCTGTAAGGCTCAAATGCATTGTGGCGATTCCCTGTGACGCGTGTAATGACGTTTGGAATTCTAGCGGGTGTGACGGTTAATAAATCATTTAACATTTTCCACATGACTAATTTTATTTTAGATCTCTAGCGTATTGTGCAATATTCAAAATTCTCAGTTAATCTCATTGTGCAATACAAAACGCTCCGAATTTTGAAAACATAGATTGACCTCGAGAATTCTAACTGAGACGACGATGTTTACGCATGTGTTTTAATTTTTTTTTAAGGCAACATATTGGATGTGTGTCGGAGAGGCCTTCCGCAAATATCTCTATTGAAATTCAGAATATATATTTTTTGTCAAGATATTTACACAAGTTTGATCGCTTAACATTGTAATAAAATAATTCGTTTACGATTTACGACTTTAAGGGAACCCTGTTCTGCAAAGTCAATTAACTAATAATGTGTCTTTTTGATCGTACATAACGGTGAACATAAAACAGTTGACATAAAATCGTGTAAAATTAACACTTTAAAAGCGTCTGTAACAAACATTTGGTATTATTTCAATTTCCAAAATTGAAAAAAGCAACAACAAGATGGTGTAAAAATGACAGCAATAGGCAGTACTATGTAATTTTATACCGTAAATTTTACCAATTTACCCGGAAACGTATTATCTCATTATTTTGACACTACAGGGTGTTGAATCGGGAAATAACACCAGATACGTCTGGAATTCTAGCGCGTGTGACGGAGGGTTAATAAATTATTTGACATTTTCCACATGACTAATTTTATTTTAGATCTCCAGCGTATTGTGCAATATTCAAAATTCTCAGTTAATCTCATTGTGCAATACAAAACGCTGCGAATTTTGAAAACATAGGTTGACCTCGAGAATTCTAACTGAGACGACGATGTTTACGCATGTGTTTTCATTTTTTTTCACCACGATATAAGGCAACATATTAGATGTGTGTCGGAGAGGCCTTCAGCAAAATCTTTATTGACATTCAGAATAGATATTTTTTGTCAAGATATTTACACAAGTTCGATCGCTTAACATTGTAATAAAATAATTCGTTTACGATTTACGACTTTAAGGAAACCCTGTTCTGCAAAGTCAATTGTTACGTCCTGAAGGGACTTTTGTAACGTAGAGAAATAATAATAGAAATAAGATTGGTAAATAAAATAATAATTAAATAGTAGTTGCTGCCACCAGGTTGTACGGAGGGTACAACCAAATAAAAAGAAATAATTCAGATAATAAAGTAACTTGTAAAAGAATCTGAGAGGAAATAAATAGGTAACGTGAAAGGGCTAGGCTTTAGGCGAGGGTCAATTGTTGTATTACCGAAATAGAGTTGAAGGATTACAATTGTAATGTTTATTAGGATAAAATAAGATTTAATAGAATGAAATGAAATAACAAATACGATGAAATCGATTTGAATTCAATTATAAATTGACGGGGCCTGTACGTCCCGTACGGGCCCGGCACTCTCGTGAGAAGATGGGGAAATCGGTCAGGGTAATTTAGAATAATTAAGATCGAGACAGTATTTAGTTTGAAAATAATAGAATTTGGTATTTATTGTTATTTGTCGAAATTAGGTATATTTTAGAAAGAAAACTGATAAACCGAAATAGAACCAAGACTTACATTTGTCTGTATCCAGGAAAACAGTGCGTTTATTCGTATACAATACTCAGACACACACACGCACACATACATTCACGTTATGCATACAGCGCGGGGACAAACTCCCCGCGTGTCACTCGTCCACACCAGCACGCACGACGCGGGAACAATTTCCCCCACAAATCACTCACAACGCTGATGAGAATTAAATAAGTTAAACGGAATTATATGGAGTTTTACTTTTGATTCGAAATTCACAAATGCTATTTATTTAGAAACTCTGATAAATGAGATTTAGAACTTTGATTAAATTTGAAATAATAATTTATAATTGGAAATAATATTTATAATACGTCTCTGTCGCGAGGTGGTACACTTCGGACAAAGCGCGAGTTTGTTATCGAACCGAAGACTTATGTCTCTATGCGGGTCCGCCTGGTGATCAACCGGGTCTTACTACACCGCCGCGAGGATGGCTTCGGTACGGAGCCTTAATCCAACCCCAGGAGTGAACCGTGGCTAAGTTGGGACTAATGAGCCGCACCCGCCACAGGAACGACGGGAGCTCGAAGAGCTATCGTCCCGGTGGGGTTTGCTGCTTAATCGGCATTTTTGGGACAGTCCCGGGGTTTTTCCACCGTCGAATTCCTCGGATCGCGCGATGCGCGATCAGCGGAATTCGACGCGATATCTCCAGCCCGCGGCGGCGATTGCACAGAGACTATGTTCGCGACAAGGACGTTGAATAAAATGTGAAGCATAAAATATAAGCAATAAAACATAAAGCATAAAATAATATAAGTAATGATTATGAATAAAATAGAACTATTGTAAAACGGGACGTGACACAATTAACTAATAATGTGTCTTTTTGATCGTACATAACGGTGAACATAAAACAGTTGACATAATATAATAAGCTTGACATAATATAATAATATATTGACATAATATAATAATATAATAAGACATAATATAATAAGTTGACGTAATAATAAGCGTGTAAAATTGACACTTTAAAAGCGTCTGTAACAAACATTATTTGGTGTTATTTCAACTTCCAAAATTGGAAAAAGCAACAACAAGATGATGTAAAAATGACGCCAAAAGGCAGTACTATGTAATTTTATACCGTAAATTTTACCAATTTACCCGGAAAAAGTATTATCTCATTATTTTGACACTACAGGGTGTTGAATTGGGAAATAGTACCAGATCAGTTTTTTGCCAAACGACCGGTATTATTTTTACTTCAGAAATTAACACCGTTTTTTAAACCACTCACACCATTTCAGTTCACACCGCAAATTTTTAACAGTGTAGGTGACCGTTTGGCCAAGCACCGGCTCGCGCATCAATCACTGAGCGGGAGGCAGTTTTTCTGAGTTTCTGGTGATGCTAACTAGCTGAGACTCAAAAAAAAATATAGCCGCCTTTATCGGCCGTGTTTTCTACAGTTTCCCTGGGCCCTCGTGCAAATGCGATACAATAGTGTATTAGGAAAGAGTGGCTGTGAGCAACACTCTTGGGGTTCTCACAAGAACAGGAACAGTCAAATAGGGGAAAAGTGAGGTTAAAGTGATTCGATGGGCTTGTGAAAACCCGCAAGAAATAGTGTACGCAGAAACAATTAAAAAAAAAAAATAATAACGAATATTCAGTTTGATACCACTGGATAAATATGCGTTGAAAAATTGGATAAACGTATACCTGAGAATAATAATCAGTCAGAGAATTTTCACTAGGAAATAAGTGTTCATTAAAAAATTTCGATCGAACGATGTTTCGCAATATTTTTTATACACTGCACGAATCGGAATGTTTGCAATTCGATACTATTCAATATAAAATTCTTACATCCAGTTGAGTTTAAAGTTCATTTTAATTTCCGGATTTCATTTTATTTTTATATTGATTTAATCAGTATCGATTTTTATTATGAAATATTTCAATTAAGCATACGGAGAGAATATAACAATAATTTTTACGGTGAAATTCACGGTAAAAATTACCGTGATACATTTGATCGTGGGAACAAAAGCTGGCAAAACGTATTTATTCGTCAGCGATAAGTTTTTTTTTACTTGAGAAATGTAAAAGGTAAATATTTACAATCGCGGCTTCTCCGAAAAATGGTTCCAAATTTTTTTCTGGTGCTTGTTATTGTTAAAAAATGGTATACCATGTAATATTAAGGAGGGGGAAGACTGTCAACACTATAAAAAAAAATAAAAAACTGGGGATATGCAAATTTTTATTTTTACATTTTTCAATCGCTATCGCTATTACTGTGTGTCTGTGTTCGCGTGTGTATTTGTGTTTGTGGGTGTTGGTGTGTGTGTTTCATTTTCAGTGCGTGATGTTGAGAGTTCAGTGTTGAAATTCTTTATGGCAATTAGCAAAGAGTGAATCATTTCCGTGTGATTAGGAAAATGCCGGCAATATAAAAATTCCGCTATGTATTCGCTCATGAAATATTTCCGACGGCCAGTCGCACATAATTTTTGCTTAAATACTGTTATTCCGTACTATTGTTGCTGCCAAAATATACTCACCTTTCGCAGTGTTATTGTCCAGTGTTCTTGTTTACGTTTGAAGAAGTCCATAATCCTCATAAACATAACGTTTGAAACCGTTCATAACCACACACACACACACACACACACACACACACACACACACTTCCAAGGCTCCTAACCTTTTAAGACTCCTTGCTTTCCTAGACCTCATTTTCTATTTATTTTTAATTTTTTTTATGTTTGAAGGCTTCCCCCTCCTTAATTTTGCATGGAATATCATTTACTATCGATGAAAAACATTTCAAAATAATTTGGAACGATTTTTCGGAGAAGCCGCGATTGTAAATATTTACCATGTAAAATTTCAAATACTACGCCATCCTGGCGTAAACACTTGTAGAAAAATTTGGACTGCGTAGCACAATCTAGAGTCGCGGTAGCGACTCGAGACAAGTACATTTAAAATACTATAAAAACAAAGACGTGTTTCGCTACTAGACTCTTTACAGCAAGCAGAGTTGGATCGAATGGTTTTTTAAAATCTCCGAAAATTGTTTCGGCGATAATTGATTAATTATAGCGTTTTGAAAGATGTTGCTGGTTCACGTATTTTTTATTTTTTTTTTTCTTTCGATCGTGACTATTTAGAACTCTGTAGCCCATCGCATATTGTAAATATTAATATTTTATTTTTCCGTGCCATGAAAAATGGGTGGCGTTTTTCGCACACATTTTCTGACGTTTCGCGGTCGCTGTCTAGTGACACTAGTTGTAACTAGAAATATTCTGGTGATATGTAACAGTGTGTTCGTCGATGTGACCGCCGACCGTTTCATATCTTTTTTAATAATAACAGTGACAGCTGTTGAAATGAAAAAGGTTATAAAGATCGCGGCCGCGGATTAATGGTGATAGTCGTGAGAAAAATGAGGTTATAAAGATCGCGGGTAGTCATAAGATTAAATGATTTTATAAAGATCGCGGTTATACTAGTGATAGTTGTGGGGTTAAAAAGTAAGATTATAAAAATCGCGGGTGTGAAAGCAGATAATTTTATTTTTGGTTAGACATATTCGAGATCAGGACTTTAAACGCCTATTCGGTGAACATTTAATATCTTTGTTGTAAGGTTATAAAGATCGCGGTCAGTTTCAACCTTTCATTAAAGTTACTTTTATTATATTATCGGTAGAAGAGTGATAGTGTAAAAATAAAGTTTAAATCAATAAATAAACTTTTGAACAGTGTCTAAATAAATAATTTTTTTTATTAACCCTAGCCCCAACAATCCATTTTTCCGAACGTAAACTCTAGAACGGAGTCGAAAACGGTGCCTCTTCTCTTTTACCATAAAATGTTCCATGAATGCAATAATAAAGTTTATTTAGAAACCATTCTCTTTGTTTTTTTTTATAACTAAGAGAATGGTGTATGATGAACTCGTATTCGGTGAATATTTGATATCTTTGAACAGTTGTGAGGTTATAAAGATCGTGGTCAGTTTCAGTTTTGGTTAAAGTAACTTTTATATATATAGATAGAAGAGTGATAGTGCAAAAATAAAGTGTAATTTAATAAATAAACTTTTGAACAGTACCTTAATAAACAATTTTTTTTATTAACTTTAGCCCCAACAATTCATTTTTCCGAACGTAAATTCTAGAACGGAGTCGAAAACAGTGCCCTTCTCTTTTACCATAAAATGTCTCTTGCATGCAACAATAAAGTTTATTAGGAAACCATTCTCTTCATTTTTTATATAACTGAGAGAATGGTGTATGATATCACCCTAGGTTTGAATTATATGTGGTTTTAAACCACCCTAGAGTGCACTTTGCACTTGCAACACAAAACAGAATCAGGCGATGCGAAATAATTTTGAGCGAAAAGATATTTGATTTGAGAAAAAAAAATTTCATAAGTACTTCACCAATTTTTTTTTTATCTATTGCTCATGAGATATAATTCGTAATCAATAAATATTATTAAAAAAAACTCGCGTAGTACTTCGGCCAAAATTATTTTTTCCAATCAAACTTTAGCTCTCGAAATTTTGTACGTATATTTTTTTGTTTCAAAATCTCGTTTCGTTGTGATTACTTATATTTAAAAACTTTCGGTGCATTCTGATGCTATTGGAGTATTTCTTCGGCATCATTTTTTATGGAATATTTTCCGATCCGTTGATCTGCTGGCACGCATGATTCGGTGCAATATTTTTTGAAATTTTTTTTTACAAAATAAAAAAAAAGTCAAGTTTTTACTTGTTCGTTGTTCTTTTATGCGTCGTATCTTCTCAGAACTACTGTACGTTTTAACGGGGTCATCCCATGTGACAGCTATTTTTTTTGCTTTTTTGGGAATTTTTTTTTTGACGAACCATTAAAACACACTATCTTTGAATTTTTACCACACATTTATTAACGTTTTTACAGTCCTCATAATTTTATCAAACAAAAATAACAAGCTGAATCAACTTTACACCGTTTAGAAGACACTCATGTGTTGGTTGACGGCTGCCATGATTCTGGAGGTTTTGCTCATCTAAAATCAAAAAATCAAACGGCATTTTAATTTGTAGACCTGAGGCTATCGCTGGAACTAGAATAAAGTAAAAATATTGAAAATTAAATTTTTGGCACGGTTTTAAATGTTAAGTTCCAAGTTTCGTCGTTTTTTTCGACTTTTAAAACCGTGTCAAAAATTCAATTTTCGATATTTTTACTTTACTCTAGTTTCAGCGATAGTCTCAGGTCTACAAATTAAAATGCCGTTTGATTTTTTGATTTCAGATGAGCAAAACCTCCGGAATCATGGCAGCCGTCAACCAACACATGAGTGTCTTCCGAACGGTGTAAAGTCGATTCAACTCGTTATTTTTGTTTGATAAAATTCTGAGGAACTGTAAAAATATTAATAAATGTGTGGTAAAAATTTAAAGATATTGTGTTTTAATGGTTCATCAAAAAAAAATCCCAAAAAAGCGAAAAAAATAGCTGTCACATGGGATGACCCCGTTAAGTAATCTAATAATTTTATAAGTATTGACGGTTAATTACGAAGATTGAATTCACTTGAACACTTCTTAGATCAATATTTCACATTTCATTTTTAGTCCGAATATACACCAGCTCGAAATTCGATCATGTATCCATTTTTAGCCGAAATCATTAAAAAATCGATTGAGCGACCTCTAAAATTTTGATTCAGGATTCAATTCTTGAGAGAATCACTTTTTGATAACATGTTACCATATTTTGCTGCAATGCCGAAAAAAATGTCAATTCTTTTGCATCACTCAGATACATACATAATATAGACATGTTTAATTGGCAGGCTATAAATTTCATACCCGAGTACGTACACAATATTGACATGTTTAATTAACAAGCTATGAATTCCTTACAAAAAGTCGACAAATCCTAGCCAAAAACAGCATAAATGCTGTAAAAAAAGCTGAGACAAGTACATTTATGCCCCCCAAATAATCATTCCAGTTAATCCCCCCTACCACCCAGCGCCAAAATACCGATCCCCACCAAAATTTACAAAAACCCGTCTAAGTCGTTCATGCAAAGATCTCCGCACAAAAATCCTAAAAACCAACTCATCATACAAAGTTTTATGGGTAACCGCTCTCATTATCTTATCAAATTAAGTCAAATTGTACAGAGGTGATAATTTCATTCTCGTAAATGTGTGAGTTCACAAAAAGTTGATAAATAAATAAAGATCTACTAAAGTATATATGATCAAGTACATGGGATTTAATTATGTTTATAAAATCTTCAATTATGTTCATATGCCATTTCTCTAATTAATGCTTTATTACAATGAATTATTATCCTATGACTTGGAACTACAAGGGCTTTAAAAAAAAATACAGAATTGCATTAGCCTGCGTGAGCTTAAACGCTGCCACACTCTCATTTGTAATATTTGTAGTATAGTTTTATTGGTAACCAATTGATAAAAGTTTACTATCGTACGTAGAGCGGATACGCACAGAGTACTTGTCCGGCCCGAAAATTTTTCGACTAGTCAGCGAAAAATATGCTTTTTTGTTCACGGTAAATTGTTCAACCACTCCGAACATTCGGATCTCCTAACGCAGATTTGAATCTTACCCGCCTTGGAATGCAATCAATTGATGACCGCTCTTACATGGCAGGCTTATTCCGTTTTGTAAAACCTGTTGTAGTAAAAACCGGTGTAAAAGTGCGTGTAAATGGTACCGGATTACTTATTTCGGGTGTACAGCACCGTTTAGACGCTCTGTAACTTCAGTTTTCCCCCGGATGTTACAAAACCGGAATAAACGTGCCGTGTATTAACGTGAGATATGCTCCACACGAGCATCAATTCATCGATAACAATTGGTTAAAGGAAAGGAGGATAATTTGGGATACAAAACAATCCGCATATTGTGATTCCAAATTAGCTGTGTTTACTTTACTAGTTAATGCCAAAATGTATGGTAGATTAATGTTGACTTATGTGACAAATCTTATGAAAAATTTTCGGGCCGGACAAGTACTCTGTGCGGCATAAATGTACTTGTCTCAGCTTTTTTTACAGCATTTATGCTGTTTTTGGCTAGGTAATATTTACCGTGATGCTCATGTAATATTTCAAAATAAATATTGAAATAATCGTCATAAATACGGCACTTTTTCAAGGACACTTTTCGAAGACATAAAATAATGAAATGCGCGGTAAAACTTCACTTGGATTACACAATTTTTAAATTTATGACCTACATATTTTACTGGACATCAAAATTTACTAGACACTCTTGTAAAATTTCCTATTTTAAACATAAATGTTTATTTAATTTTCATGAAAATTTGTGTTTTGTTCAGTAATAATCTTAGCAATTGCAGGTTGCCACCTCACTACTGTTACTACACGGTAATTTTTCAAGTTTACTTCTCTCCATGAATAATCGATAGAACCCGAAATTAATTTGACTTAGAGTGTTCCATATATTCGGAGATTACCCCTTGCTCACGTCTCCGTATTGCATTCTGTGTACTTTATAATTGTGTTGTATATAAATATATAAACGAACACAAATCAGAGCGTCGCATATACATTTTTAAAAGTAAATTGAAACCTTACGACTCTCCACATTGTTATTCAGGAGATTCAAAGAATTACTTTTCAACTCCAAAATACCAATTATCTAAAAGAATACAGATAGAAATACCAATAATAAACGAATATAGATAGAAAAGCGAGAACGAGGATTAGAAAATGTTGGAAATAGTGAAAAGAAGTGTGAATCCAAAAATTATTAAAACCCTGTATGTTCATTGTAAATAATAAATACGTGATTTTGTTGAACAGAAAATTATTGTCTTCGTACCTCTAACTATTCGTATATTCATCTTTTACTCCCTCGTAATGTTTAAGTGCATTTCCGTGTCCGGGTTTGTACAAACATCCAAACATTCTCAGACCAACAGTGGCGAAACATGAGCTCGACCACTGTAATTAACAAAACTTCAGTTGGGTCCTGGTATCTTTAGAGATAAAAAAAAAATTCCTGTAAGCATAATTATTAAATATTTTTTTTCAAACCAACGAACTCATATAAAACTTTATTTGGATCTTCTGGTCCATTTGCTATTAAAAATAATTTGACATTATATTTATAGTATTATATACAATGAAAATAATTACGGCATAATATTATTTATTTATTCATGTATTTGTTCAATCATATTAACATTAAATAGCAATAATTTTCGATTTTTCTAAGCCAGCTATTTTTGAAAACTTTTGGATAGTAATTGAGTGTAATTTTTTTGACATTTCAATTAATTGATATAAAAATGTTGATACTTCGCATAAAGAAGGCCGTATACAGTTTAAAAATAACAGAATGTGTCGGTGTTATGATCTGGAAGCTTCTAAGACCAGTTTCTCAGCTCGAAAGATAAAAAAAGGTGTTGGATTTTGTAGCACAGGTTTTTTATGAGTATATACGTTTATACGTTTCACGTAATAGCATTACTCTTGAGGGTTACTACCCCCATATATGACATGCATATGGGGCATTCTACGCCAAATCGACCTACGTCAGACCCATTAATTCTTTAATTTGGCTGAAAATGTTGTATGTTACATGACTCATTGAGAGAAGCTATTTTGATTTTTTCCCGATTTTTTTGTCCATACATTTGTGAGATATGATTTTTTTTTCAAAATTTGATGTTTTTTTCTTCAAATGACTGTAACTCTCTCAAAAATCGACCAAATCGAACTTTTTTTTTTAGAAAAGTTGGTTTTTCACCGTACTATTAGAAAAAAAATACGAAAGAATAACTAATATTTGTATTCCGTATTTTTTCTCAATTTACAGCAAAAAAATATTGGTTTTAAGATGTTTGCCCATTTTTATTTTTTTCAAAAAATTCACAAAAAAACTTTGATCAATTATATAATTTTTTAGATCAGTCTCATCGTGAGCAGAATTTTCTTTATATTTTTTTTCTTATTTTGGAAAAAAATTTCATTTTTTTTCAGTCAATTTGGACCAAACCGAACTATTTTTTTGATATTTTGTTTCACACCAACATTTATAATATAAAAAAGTCCTATTTGGTACGAATTGACTAAAAAAAATGAAAATTTTTTTGAATCTAAGAAAAGAAAAATGAAAAAATATTTCTCCACGATGGGACTGGCCTCAAAAATCATTCAATTGGTCAAGATTTTTTGTTTGTGAATTTGTTCAAATAAATCAAAAGTGTCCAACATCTTAAATTTAATGACTTTTTGCTTAAACATTGAAAAAAATATAGGGAACGATTTTCAATCATTATTTCGTAATTTTTTCCAAAAGTCTGGTAAAAACCTACATTTAAAAAAAAAGTTCATTTTGATCCAAATTGACTGGAAAAAAAATGAAATTTCTTTTCAAAATAAGACAAAAAATATAAGGAAAAATCTGCCCACGATGAAACTAGTCTCAAAATCATTTAATTGGTCAAAGTTTTTTGTAAATTTTTTAAAAGAAATAAAAATGGGCAATCATCTTAAAACCAATGTTTTTTGCTTTAACCCTTGCTTGCTATACCTCCGCGGAGTAATACGCTTGTCAAACGAAAGCTGAGGTATAATCCACCCCTAGGCGGCAAGCAAGGGTTAAATTGTTTTAAATTGAGAAAAAATACGGAATACAAATATTAATCATTCATTCGTATTTTTTTTTCTAACAGTATGGTGAAAACCCAACCTTTCTAAAAAAAAAGTTCGATTTGGTCTATTTTTGAGAGAGTTACAGTCATTTGAAGAAAAAAACATCGAATTTTGAAAAAAAAATATATCTCACAAGTGTATGGACAAAAAAATCGGAAAAAATCAAGAGAGCTTCTTTCAATGGGTCATACAACATATACAATATTCAGCCAAATCGAAGAATGGAAGGGTCTGACGTTGGTCGATTTGGCGTTGTAATGCCGCATATACATTTTACATATGAAACAACATGATGTGATTACACGAAGAGCTGAGTGTCTTATAAACGAGTTTTGTTTGAAAAGCCGATGGAAAACAGCTTCTCGCGAAAAGCATGGCAAAAGAAAAAGAAATTTCATGGGGTTGGAAGGGGATGAAACGGTAGCTCACTGGAGATTTCAGGCGATATATCGAGTTAAACTTACTCGAAAACCACTTTGAACTTGTCCCATAAATATCCAAGATTCTTACGACGCGACAGTTATCTACCCTTCCCTCTTGCCCTCTCGCCTTTTCTTACTAACCTCCTGCTGTATTTTTCTCGTTTCATTCTATTTAACCCATTCTGCTTCCATTGCAGTTACGTTCAAAAGAGAAAAAAAACCTTTCGACGGCGTTCAACACTCGCCAGATCTTTTTTGGGTAAAACCAGTCTGTATTTAGGGGATAAAAACCTTTCTTTTAAGGCTGGTTGGATTTAAATCGAATCTTCGTAGGGCTATGGTTAGTATCTTTTAAATCCTCTTAGTATTCCAATAATTCGTATTATGAGGACGAAAATATTCTATTTAAGAGTTTAATAGAAGGTTGGATTCCGAGTCCAATCCTTTGTTAAACTCCAAGGGGTCAGATCTAAAGAAAAAAATTACGTGGTTTGCCTATATAATTTCTTGCTAATCCTTTTTAGAAATCATGTTTCCAAAATATAGAATTCAATCCACGATAATAAATGTTCCACCTGAAGCAGGTCGTTTGCTAATACTTTAGAATAAAATTATTATTAATAGCGGATAATATTTATTTTACATACGATACAGCAAACCCACTTCTTGAGACTTTGATAGTCGAACTTATACATAAATTTAATACCCCGATAAGCCGAAGCCCAGGCTGTACAAATAATTCAAATGCCACTTTCGAATTTTCGAATTTTCGAAATTTAAATTCTTCGACATGGTTTGACCGAATACAAAAAAGCTCTGTCAGCGAACGCGGGACGATGGCAAAAATCCGCTGACAGGGCCTTTTTGTAATCAGTCAAACCGTGTCGAAGAATTTCACTTTCGAAATTTGCAGTTATCTCTCTCGCACTCACGGTGGCGAGATACCGACTGACCCATACTCTTAATTTCTATTATTTTATTTGGGCGCCAGCCGCTGAAGCGACTTAATACGAGAGAGAGAGATAGGCGGTTGACCGGCTTCGTTACAGCGGGATGGGCGAGGTCAAGCACGAAAGAAAAATTGAACACTCTTATTCTTATTCGATTGAACAGTTACCAATTACTTATCACCATTTTATTAGTTAAACTTCTTTCCGTTAAATCGATTAGAACGTTTCAAGCTCATCAAGTGTCGATGGAGCCATCTTCTAAATGTAGTCTATTAAATTTAGATTACACTACTGATACGGTTTTTTCTATTGATAATCAATATTAGTAGACATGCTCCAACAGTTTTTTGTGCTTGAATTATTTATTCTCGGGCAGCTGCTGCGAAGGCAGTATGCTTTATTAAGACGTATATAATTTTTTGCGTCTCTACTAATTCAAGGATGCAGAATTAGTATAAAACTCGGGATTTCTGGGAGTGCTCGTTCAGTGTGATAAAAGAGTTACCGAAATAAGTTTGACTTTGCAAAACTCATAAGTTTTTCATACTTGAGAATTGAGTATATTTTGCTGAGGAATAAGACGAAAGGTTCACGATTTTTCAATTGCAATTTCGTTTTATTAGTACAAAATACGATTGAATGATGATATAGAATATTAGAAATGATCAATTTTTGGTTCACTTTATGATATCAAGAGGTTTTATTTGAATGGATTAAAAATTTTGAACAAATTCGCATCGGCAGAACTGGGAAAAAAATGTAGATTCGTAAACGGTGAAAATATTTTTCGTAGATTCGTAGCGAGTTTAATTTTCATCGGTTACCAAACCCAAACAAGATCGTAATCGATCCAGATGAATAAATACAGCGACAGGAATTAAAAATTTTGCGATTTTTGAAGAATGTAGCTAGAGAAAGAAAAATGAGTACTTCTGCAAAGCCTAGATTTTGTCTCTATTACCATTTTGAGATAACAATTTATTTCGTCGACTAATCAAAAAAGCCATTTTCTGTCATTTCAGATTCGATTTGGAAGTGGCAGGAAATATCAGGAACAAATCGCAAAATGTGGAACCGTAGGCTTTTACTCGCGTTCGCGATAATAAACTATATCGCAGGCACGTATTCACAAAAGCCCCCATTAGGTGGTGGAGTAAAGGTGTACGGTAATTACCGATCACTCCGTGATAATATAAAAATCAGTTCCAAAAACGAGAAAGGAGAGTGGTTTTTCCGCGAGCCTTTTGTCCAGGTTTTAAACAATCCCCTGATACAGGAAAAATTCGCGCCGCTAAATAGCCACGCCGTACACAACGGTGGAGTTGCCATAGAGATGTGCCACAACGTTGAAAATTTGTTTCAAGCTCATTTTCGTCAATTTGAGGTCGAAGGGTTGAAGGCCCCTTGGCGCATTTTTACTGAGAATTGGTCCGAAGATGATATTGCTGACCATTTCGGTATACAACGTTACCACCTCGACGATCGTACTTATTGTTACCTTCTCGTAACAATCCAACGAGATTATGAGAGTAAAGAAATTGGAATCCTACTCGAAGGGCACCGATTAAAGGAAACTGTTGCCAGGAGAATGTCTAGCATCGTCAGCCATAAAAACCACACCGATCTTGTCAATTTTTTTACTGACGTTGGCTCGCATTATATCCAGTCTTTCACCACCGGAAATACTCTCTATCAGGTGAGAAATCAAGTTCAACTCCTTATTTTTCCGCTTTATTTTATAATATCTTTCGTTTCCGTTAAATCAAGATGTACTCCAGGCAGTTTATAACAGGATATTAGAAAACTCGAAGGTGTTGAAGAAAAATCGACTGTCATAGAATTTAAAGCCTATCACCAATTCACACAAAATTCGTAACGGAACATTCTTAGATATAACTCTCTTGTACACAAATTTAGAGTAATTTAGTTATACTAATTAGGTCTTCCTACAATGATGTTGAAAAGTCAACTCTCTGCACAATGCCCAAAAGCTTGAAGACAAATCGCCTTATTGTGCTAATAATGTTAGGTATTACATAATATTGGACTATAAAATCGTGTAACGTAATGGAAAAATGGCTAATATAAAATGCACCATTTTAGAAATAACAAAATTCCCCACATTACTGAATTTTAGTTTCTATCGTTATATCTCCGAAACTGAACCGTCGAAACCCTTGTTTTTTCTAACTAACTTCGACATATGTTTCTCTATAATCAAAAATTTTTTTTTTTAAATTAAAAGTCAAATTTCTATATCATCGCGAGAAATTTTCAATAGCTCACAAGAAAAGCTTATAAAGGGGCGGAATCTTTGATCGGAAATATTCTAAATCCAAATCGATGAATCCTTTCAAAATTTGACAAGCGATAACATTGTAGTGTCCTGAGTAATCCTCTGAATTTTGTAAGTGTTCAAAAGAGAGCTGTGGGCGAGACATCAACCTTAAGATAATCCCTGAATTTCTGCAAAAGCTGCAGCATAAACATTCATTTGTTTCTGAAAATTTCCAGAAATTTTTAATTTCCTTACATTTTCGGAGGTACACAAATATTTTAAAATGTTTTATTAAATAAAGTTTCTCGGCATGATGTTTGTTCTTTTAAAACATCCTGATCTTTTAAAACATTTCCATTGAAATCTCGGAAACAAATATTTCATGAATACAAAGCATTATATTTATGAAACGGAGTAATAAGAAAAAAAAATTATATACTCGTCAATCTGTTATAATTTTGTGCATTCTTTTCTAGGTCTTAGTTTTCCCAAGAGAGGTCTGCAGATCCTTCGATAGGACGACCGAATTATTACGGTCCAATATTTTAACTAATTTGGCGCAAAACGACAGAATTATGATCCATCATGGAACTATAAAAACGGCGAGTGGAAATCGTACAGTCGAAGCTTGGGCAAATCAAAATTTGTACACAAATTATTATGCTGGCCCTTACCATGCTATTTACGATCACCTTCACAATAATCCAGTGAAGTTTCGACAGTTATTTGCACTTCTTCGGGAAGAAGTTATTGTCCAGATGGAATTGCGATCTATGGTGCGTTTATTCCACGAACCTGAACGTTCCAGCTGGATCCAGGAAGATATTAAAAAACACTTTTAACTTTACCTCCACGGAAATTTCGATTTTTGGCCTTGCGTAAGTTGAATTTTCCGCGGAGATGTGGTGACAAATATTTTGTTTAAGAATATTATTTCGGGCATTTAATATTATATCATGAAAAATCGATTCGTAGATAACCTTGAAAATTTGATTTGTATTTTCATTGATTTAAATAAACGTCATTTGCTTCTTATTACTCGTAATTAAAAAATTTACTGCGTTTGTTGACCCTCACGGAACAAATTTATATAAAAAATATATTCCGCGCATATCAAAAATATATACGGAATATATATTTGTATATGTTTCATATATTCAAATATATGATTAATGTTTTTTTTTATAGATTATTTTGCCGATTTCGGTATATTAACGGACAACACCACTGTGACCCCCTATTTTTTTCACATTTTTCAAGAACTTTTTTTTGTGGGAAAAAAGAGATATTCGAAAAATTTTTTTTGGGTTTTGTTCCTTATTTATTAATGTATCAAAAAACATTTTTGTCACATTTTTCACGCCGCATGGTGGCGCTAGGGAAGCTCTCGCGTCATCTTCGCAGTGGTTCGCGGCACGCAGCAGAACTCTCTTCAACGTCGATCTGAAAAAAAATACCGAGTGTTTTCGTTAATAATATGATATTTTGAAGAGAAGTACATAGGGATTTGGAAAAATATTGATTTTTAAAAGATAGGCACGCCTTTGAAATTAAAGAATGATTTTTGAGCAAAATTTCTCGTCGAAAATAGGCTATAACTCTTATAATTATTGAGATATCGAAAAAATCCTATGTACTTCTTTAGATAATCTACTTTCATCGATACAGTAAAAATTTGAAGTCGATCGGATAAAAATTGCTCGAGTTCTGCTGCGTGCCGCACTCAAAAAAGTGGTTTTGAGAAAAACGCGTTCAAAGTTGGGACCCCGAGCGTCGCGGACCGCTGCACCGCTCCACAAAATATTCAATATCTACGAAAATAATTATTTTTTCGACCTGGGTCCAACGGCATTTCAATCTTAAAAGTATTTTAGATTTTTTAAAATGGTTTTCAAAAAATCGATTTTTTGAAGCCGTCACAGTGGTGTTGTCCGTTAAAAGTGAATATACTATAAATAGAATATACTAGACTACTATAAACAGAATATACTATACTACTATAAGACTATTTAAAATACATTTTAAAAAACTATAAGAGTATTTAAAATACATTTTTCACAAGTTAAAAATCGTTTTGAGCAAATTTTTTGCAAATTTTTGGAACGTATTCCTCAGGTTGAATCTTGTGCAGAATGCACTTGGAGACAAGAGCATTTTCCACACTTATGTATGTATGTAAAATATTTATACAAATATGTAAAAAAAACTATTTATAAGGTAAAAAAGATTTATTTTCAATACAAAAAAAAGTATACTTCCAATATATGAAAAAAATATCTTTAATATATGAAAAATGTATTTCAAAAATACAAATAGTAATAGTATATTCAAGATACATTTTTAATATTAAAAAATCGACAAATCATGGATAAAAAAATATATATTATTTCCATATTTGTATATATGAAACGTATAAAATATATATTTTTTATATTCGCAGAATATAATTTTTATATAATGCAAAATATATTTCAAATATAAATTTTTTCCATGGGAGAAGTTTCTTCTTGAATTTTTTTCTGTACTTGTGTTTGTTACATGTACATTAGGGTGATTAAAAAAAATCGATATTTTTTTTCTTGGAGCCCCATCGAAAAACGTTAGGGCATCAAAAAAAAAGTAATTTTTCCAAAATTTGGGTTTTTTAAAAAATTTGTTAGATCGTGCTCAAGCGACTTTTTGTAATAAAATAATTCGTTGACGGTTTATGACTTTAGGGGAACCCTGTTCTACAAAGTCAATTAATAAATTATGTGTTTTTTTTTATCGTACATTGTTGTACGTTATTTTCTGATGACAAACTTTTTCCGTCGACCATTTTTATATCTAAAAAAAAAAATTATGATAAGAATTATTACTAAGATAAGAAATGTTACTTACATGAAAAGACTTATTATACCGTCGATTCCTACCGATCGCCGAAGATTAGTTGAAATATTCAAATTAAAGATTATCTCTGTAATTATTAAAACATCACCATTAAGTTTTTTTCACTTATAGTATTATATGTAAAGCTACTTATCTTAAAATCGACAAGATAAGTTCTTGTATATTAGTTTTATCTATAGTCATATTATTAAACTCTTATACATCCTCGACCGGCCGATCGGTGGCCCCGGCGGCTGGTGTCGCTTCGCGTTCGCACTCCCTACCCTGACCGAGATATAGGTTGCGTACACGGCCGCAATCGAGAGAGTTTCCGAGATCGACCGCTAGGTAGTGTCGAGCTACCTAGTTTCCCGTACGCACCAAATTACCTGAGAAACAATATAAATCAGACTAATTTCCGCTTACATACCTTTTTCGATCGCCGACAAGGCTTTATTGCGAACCACTCAGCCGACAACGCTAACAATAAGTGCTACAGAGACCCGACAACGGTTTCTCCTTTCTACCCTCGATAAGAGGATCTGTTCAAATTTTTTCCATAAATTCATTTTTCAATAATAAGTGTTTGTAATCATTTTTTATTGTTTCATATCTCTTTTTTTGTACTTTTTTGGATAAATTCTTTTCTCCACTGGTATAATTTTTTTTCATTTGAAATAAAAAGTTCTAAAGAAAAAAACTGCTTTCATATATAAATGTGTTTTTTTCTTATATATACTCCTTTATCGAAAAAAAGAGACCCCTGCCTCTCTTCATCATCAACTCCGCAGAGCTGACAAAGCTATTTCAAAACATGTTACTTGTCGGTAACTTGGCATCGTAAAGACCTTCGTCTTTATCAAGCAGACGCCACCTACCAGCAACTCTTCACCATCATTCGGACCCAATTCTGCATACAGGAGACTACAGCAGAGGCTCTCACCTCCATACCGCTGGCCGAAATCCTTCCCAAGAAGATTGACTCCCCACCAACGCCCACGTATCTAATTACTCTCTTTTACACCAGACTTTATCAAGACTCCTCCATGATCGACTAGTCCTTCTCAGGACTCCCAAACCCAAAGCGGCCTTTCTCTCAGGGCCAACAGATTTTTGTAACGTAGTAGCCAAAAATTGTTGTAACAACATAACGGTGAACATAAAACAATTGGGATAAAATCGTGTAAAATGAACACCTTAAAACCGTCTGTAACAAACATTCAGTGTTATTTCAACTTTCAATATTGGAAAAAGCAACAATGATATGGTGTAAAAATAACACTTAAAGAACGATAGGAAACAAACCATGTAATTTTTTACAGTGTATCATCCACCATTTTGTATTCCGAATTTCCAAGATTTGGTTTTTCAGATTTTTTTTCACTCCATTTTTTTTATTCCATTTTTTTTCATTTCAAATTATTCTTCTGCCCAAAGTTTTATTTGATGAAACATGCATTAGCTACTTATTATATACCGAATTGGTAAAGTATGTATCATTTTTCACCATAGCATAGTCAAGTAGACAATGGTGTAATAGGTAGCATCTGTGCGTGTTAGGTAGTAGATAGGTAGGTAGGTCGGATCAAATCCCCGTGTATGTAAGAAAATTTTTCCAAAGAAATCAATGTCGTCAGCGATGCGAACTGTGAAATATATGATCAATGATGATAAAAAACTAATTTACAATTACAAAAAAAAATGTTATTTGTTCAAAACAAAAAAATTCTGAGGTGAATTTTTTACACAATTCTGTAACATTTATTTACACTCTAATACCAGTTTCATCATTCATTCAACATCAATCCGATAACACCGTGTTGATAATTTTTTCTTCCACTTATACCGAGGCAAGGTGTCAACCAAAAAAAACACCAAAATGTGTTGAGTGACGAGTTGTTAACCAATAACTTCGATTTAACACCAAATAATTGACCCCGCTCGCTTTAACACCGTTCGATAATACAAAATAGAGGGAGCTCCATGTACCACTTGTAGTGTTGAATTTGTATTATATTCAACACCAAATTTTTTACAGTGTATACTTTATATCGCTGTATCTCCAAAACTAAGCGGTCAAAATTCTTGTAATTTTTTGACTAACTTCGACGTATATACCCCTGTGAATGATAATTAATTTTTAAAAATCTGTAGCAAAGTTTCAGTTATTTCGTAAAATGTGAAATTTTCTATCGCTCTCTACAAGAATACACATAAAATTGTGCAATCTTTGATTTCCAATATCTCGAATATGGAACGGTGAACCCTTTTGAAATTTTGCATGCAATTATATAATAGTGTCCTAAATGAGATCTCAAATTTTTTTAAAATTCTATAGAAAAATGCTTTGGCGAAACTACCACCTTAAGAGGGAATGACTGACAAATGGTCCAGGCTGTACAAATAATTCAAATGCCACCGCTCTTTATGTTTGTACATGCCAGATAAACTTCTATATGAATAGTTTCCTCAAATAAAAATATGCTATTAGTCAGATGAGGCCCTGGGATGACAATCGAATTGTCAATTATACAAAACTTTGCGAACATCGACCGACACCCTTTATTTTTTGACGAAAATATGAGAAACCCTGTGTTTTTATCTTAACTCAGAATTATTACTTCTGCGCTAAAGTATTTCACTTCATGATAGGCTCAAGCAGATTTGAACAGTGAAAATTTTAACAAAAATTGGAACAATCTTTTATAAAATTAATTAAAATATACAGACATGCTCATTTGAAACGTAACACTTGATTTTAATCGATCGCAGGCTGAAATTTACCGATTGTAAAACAGCAAAACTATATTTTTTAGCGAGTTTTATTAGCTTTCGAATGAGATCGCTCTTTCTGCGATCAGAACCAACCGATTGGAATGGTGCGTGCTTGGTACATGCGTTAAAATGGGAAAAATCAGTGGGTTTTTCCAAATCCTTTTTGTTAAATCGAGTGGTAAGTTCCAAGCTCATTACGTCGTCAGGGATCAATATACTAAATTTTTTTTATATTACTAATATGGTATTTTCTATCGATAATCGATATTAATGGATATGTTTGAACAGTTTTTTGTATTCGAAGACATATTTTGAGATCTGTCTGCTGATTCAAGGATGCAGAATTTCTATAAAACGCAACTTTCCTTTAAGTGCTCATTAAATATCATAAAAAAATTACCAAAATTAGTATGGTTTTGTGGAACTAATCATTTTCTACTCATAGTCGAGGATTTAGTATATTTCACTGAGGAATAAGGCGGTTGAAAGGTTCACGATTTTTCAAATGCAATTTATTTGTGATAGTATAGAACATGATTGGATGATCATAAAGAACATTAGAAATTATCAATTTTTGATTCACTTAATATAATTAAGAGGTTTTATTTCGAACGGTTTAAAACTTTTAACGAATTCGCTTTAGCAGAACTGGGAAAAAATTGTAGATTCATAAAAGGTGGAAATATCATAATTTTCGTAGATTTGTAACGAGTTCAATTTTCATAAGATATCAAGCCCAAACATGATTGTAATCGATGCAGATTAATAATTACAGCGAATGAAAAAAAAAAATTTCGGGATTTTTGAAGAACCTGGCTAGAGGAGGAAAAAGGAATAATTCTGCGAGGCCTAGATTTGGCCTCTATTGCCGGTTTGTGATAGCAATTCATTTCATCGACTAATCGAAAACGCCATTTTCTGCCATTTCAGGTCCGCGTTGAAAGCGGATGGGAATATCAGGAACAAATCGAAAAATGTAGAACCGCAGGCGTTTACTCGCGTTCGCTATAATAAACTACATCGCAGGCACGTATTCGCAAAAGCCTCTATTAGGTAGCGGAGTAAAGATGTACGCTAATCACCAATCGTTCCGTGATAATATAAAAATCAGTTCTAAAAGCGAGAAAAGAGAGTGGCTTTTTCGCGAACGATCTGTCCAGGTTTTTAAAAATCCCTCGATACAGGAAAAATTCGCGCCGCTAAATAGCCGCGCTGTACACGACGGTGGACTTGCCCCAGAGATGTGCGACAACATTGAAAACTTGTTTCAAGCTCATTTTCATGCATTTGAGTTCGAAGGATTGAATAAAGCTTGGCGCATTTTCACCGAGGATTGGTCGGACGATGATATTGCTGACCGTTTCGGTATACAAAGTTCCCACCTCAACGATGAGATTTTTTGTTACCTTCTCGTAACAATCTAACGATATTATGACAGAGTAAAGAAATTGCAAGCCCACCCGAAGATCTTGAACTCGACGAATCTGTTGCCAGGAGAGTTGACGACTTCGTCGCGGGTGAGGGCTTTGAAAAACACATTGAGGCACACCACTAGTTTGACACTTTCAAAAAATCGATTTTTTTCTCATTTTTCGATAGTGTATACCTTCAAGAATAACATACTAAAATTTCAAGCGCGGATCTCAGATAGTTTTTGAACTACAGCCTTCTAAAGAGCAGCTGCTCTAACAATGAAATCAATATTTTTATCTTTCAACGCGTTTTTCTCAAAATTACATTTTTCAAATTTGCTGCAGTACTAACTCGAATACAAATCATCCGATCGACTTGAATCTGTTTTTAGCATATTTATATAGTATTTGTTTCTTCATACAATGACCCTCCCGTTTTTCGATTGGATAAAAAATGTCAATTTGCCATGCAAAAAATCATCAGATTTTTAAGCGTAATTTAGAACATTTTTTCAAAACTCCGCCATTTTGTTGGATTTTAATTTTTTTCATAATCCTGCGTCATTTTACAGGCAATACCTTCTAGTACATTCTACTTCCACTTTCTACCTACCTTCTACAATACCTTCTAGTAGTATGGTAGTAAGTACGGACTTTTTTATTTTTTTATTTCAAGCACTCTGAAAGCCGCAATCACTGTAGCAGTGGGAGAACTTTTTTTTTGGAGACTTGGGAGATGGCGCATAAGTCGCTGCAAATGGAATATTTTCATACAAAAAAATTACTATATATGCATAATTTATACACAAATATATCCTCGAAATTTCAAAACATTCGATGCAATACTTTTCTTTCAATAAATTCCCGAAAATCACCTTTTTTTGGGTAGTTACGCTAGTAGTGCGCGTTAATCTTATCATTTTTTTTTACTGAAGTTGACTCGTACTACAGCCACCCTTTTATTAGTGGAAATTCTGTTTATCAGGTGAGAAAAGGTTCAACGTACTATTTCCCTGCTTCTTGAAATAAAATATTTCGTTTCTGTTAAATTATAATAAATGGCAAAATACAGCATGAATGCTGTGAAAAAACCTGAGACACGTACATTTACGCCCCCCAAATAGTCGTTCCAGTAAAACCCCTTCTACCAAAAAACCAATGCCTACAAAAATTTACTGAAACCCACGCTAAATTGCTCATGTAAAGATCCCTCTGCAAAAAAATTCTCTCTAAACACCAACTCATCATAATAAGTTATGAAAAACCGCCCTCAGAAAAAAATTATCAAACCCTCAAAAAAACCAAATCCCCATAAAGATTTACTAAAACTAACACAAAGTCGTCGGAGTAAAAATCCCCTTCTACGAAACTTTTATCCAAAAACCAACTCATCATACAACATTTTATGGAAAACCACTTTCATTATCTTATCAAAAAAGTCAAATTGTACAGAGGTGATATAATTTAAACCTCGTAGATATTGGGAGTTCACAAAAAGTTGATAAATAAATAGAAATCTACTAAAGCATATATGGCCAAGTACGTGAGACTATTTCATGTTTTATAAAATCTCCAAAATATTATGTTGAAATACCATTTCTCTAATGCATGCTTTATCACAATGAATTATCCTATAATTTTTAGAACTATAAGAACTCTCAAATGTAATTAATAGCGGCCGCAGTGGTCAGACGTCGAGTTATAAAATAAAATTGCAATAGCGTGCGCCAGTTCGAACGGTGCTGCACTCTTATTTATAGAATAATTTTGATATACCTACTGTTTTCTAATTTACGTTTCATAACATCAAGTTATTACTTTATAATACAGCATTACGAGAGTCCCAAAAAAATTTAGTCAAGAGTCACCGCAGCGGCTCGATGACAAGTATTAAAAAACATAAAGAATCGCATTAGCCTGCATAAGTTTGAACGCTGCCGCACCCTCATTTCTAGTATTTGTAGTATAGTCTGATTGGTAACAAATTGATAAAAGTTTACTATCGTACGTTGAACGGATACGCACAAAGTACTTGTTCGGCCCGAAAATTTTTCGACTAGTTAAGCTAAAAATATGCTTCTCTGTTAATGGAAAATTTTTCAATCACTTTGATTATTTGAAAATCTCCTGATGCAGATTTGAATTTGAATCTCCTGGTGCAGATTTGAATCTCTTGCTCACCTTGAAACGCAATCAATTGATGACCGCTGTTACATGGCAGGTTTATTCCGATTTTGTACGTGTACATAGTATCGGATTATTTATTCCGGGTTTACAGTACCGTTTATACACGCACTTTAACACCGGTTTTCACTCCGTCGGATGTTATAAAACCGAAATGAGTGTGCCCTGTATAGCGGTTGATAATGTGAGATATGTTCCACATGACCAATCATTCATTGATAACAATTGGTTAGAAAAAAGGCAGGTGATTTGGGATACACAATAATCCACATATTGTCATCCCAAATTAGCTGCACTTACTTTACTAATTAAGGCCAGATGGGACATCAGCTGAGCCACATTCATGGGAGAGAAATGGGGTTTTATATATAGTTATCTGTGCATGTGCCTGAAATATAAATTGTTTGCGAGAGATTTGGACGCGAGATTTTTGTAAACCATTCGCGTGTCTTAACATTTTAAGATGATTTGTGATATACAAAAAATTTATGGTAGATTGATTTTAACTAATGTGATAATTTTACAAAAAAATTTCGGTCCGGACAAGTACTCTGTGTGTATCCGTTCAACGTACGATGGTAAACTTTGATCAATTTGTTACCAATCAAACTATACTACAAATACTACACATGAAGGTGCAGCAGCGTTCAAACTTGCGCAGGCTAATATGATTCTTTATATTTTTCAATACTTGTCATCGAGCCGCTGCGGTGACTCTTGACTAAATTATTTTAGGACTCTTGTAATTCTATATTATAAAGTAATAACTTGATGTTATGAAACGTAAATTAGAAAATAGTAGGTATATCAAAATCATTCTATAAATAAGAGTGCAGTACCGTTCAAACTGGCGCACGCTACTGCAATTTTATTTTATAACTCGACGTCTGACCACTGCGGCCGCTATTAATTATATTTGAGAATTCTTATAGTTCCAAAAATTATAGGATAATTCGTTGTGATAAAGCATGTATTAGAGAAATGGTATTTCAACATAATATTTTGGAGATTTTATAAAACATGATATAATCGCACGTACTTGGTCATATATGCTTTAGTAGATCTCTATTTATTTATCAACTTTTTGTGAACTCCCAACATCTACGAGGTTTAAATTATATCACCTCTGTATAATTTGACTTTTTTGATAAGACAATGAAAGCGGTTTTCCATAAAATGTTGTATGATGAGATGGTTTTTGGATAGATGTTTTGTAGAAGGGGTTTTTTCTCCGACGACTTTGTGTTAGTTTTAGTAAATTTTTGTGGGGATTTGGTTTTTTTGAGGGTTTGATAATTTTTTTCTGATGGCGGTTTTTCATAACTTATTATGATGAGTTGGTTTTTAGAGAGGATTCTTATGCGGAGGGATCTTTACATGAGCAATTTAGCGTGAGTTTCAGTAAATTTTTGTGGGCATTGGTTTTTTGGCGGAAGGGGTTTTACTGGAACGACTATTTGGGGGGCGTAAATGTACTTGTCTCAGGTTTTTTACAGCATTCATGCTGTATATTGCCATTTATTTATCGACTTTTTGTGAACTGTGAACTTGAACTTTTACGAGTATTCAATAATGAAAGTTACTATGGTGAAAATTTATGTATCTATTCATCATGTAACAAAAGTGGGAGGATTATGTTTCTAGAAAATGCTGGTATCGTTGGCTTATTTTTTAAATTGTTCCAAGAAATACATATAACAATTTTTGGCATTCCTCGGCCAACTTTTTTCATGATTTTAGTATCATCTGCAAAAATCCATGAAGTACCGCAGCTCTTAACATGCTTGCATAATGACCTTCGAAGATGGTTTGACCGTGATGGAATATGGCACTTTTGACTTTATATTTTTACTAGGTCGCCAAAAGAATGACTTAACTAGGGAGGGAAAGTAGACAATTCAACACGGTTTACGCTGGCCTTTACGCTGGTATGCCACTTCCTGGCATACAATTATTTTCCGTCGATGTCTTTATTTCTGAAAAAAAATAATTAAGAGTTTAGCTGAATTATTTAATAATTCTCGAGTTATTCATAATAATAATGTTCAATCCCTGCGCTTAACATGCGCTAAAGGTTTGCAAACAAAATATTATTATTACCCAAAATAGGTAAACTAATTAGTTTATTCGGTATGTTAAATTTCCTTTTTATAACCATCTACCTCAATGGTAACATACCGATCGAGATCGATAGTTGGGTATCACCCCACCCCGTTGCCATAAGGGCTATCCCTACTGAACGGTGGCTCGCGCATGCACGACCGCTGGTGGGGAGAGCTCGGCGCTCGCCGCTACCGGGTATAAATATCGGTGCGGACCGAGAAATTTTGCCACTTGCTCTTGGTCTTCTACGCCGCGAAGGCTGACCGACCATACGAGCACCGCTCCGATCCTCTACGCCGCTAAGGCCGAAAGATCTACGAGCTAGCTACAACCTTCTATGCCGCAAAGGCTGACCGGTTTACTAGCATCCCTGTCTTCATCTAATACCAATTTTTTGTGATTCATTTTACCTCACCTTTTTGCTCTTGGTCTTCTACACCGCGAAGGCCGACCGATCATATGAGCTGTGACCGAATCTTTCGTGACCCGACACACTTCCCAGCTCGCGACTCATGTACAGGGTGTCGCGACGGCCCGCAGGGAAAGTTGGGCGCCAGATGTCGAAGCACCACCGATTCGAGATCGGCTTTCTTTATTGTCACCCTGCTCCGTCCCGATGGTGAGGACACCCGGTACATGAGCGCGACCGGGGCGTCCAGCTAGCTCCGCTCGCCTGAGAATTATGGTAGAGGGGCAGGGTCAAATGAGTGAGGAAATGTCAGCGTTTTAAGATTGATGACAAACATGATTTTATTCGGCCAATGGGCCCCGTTTTACCTCCTCATACATAACTCGGGACTAAGTCCCCCCAAACGCAGACAAAGTAAATTGCGATATTGGTCCCCGGTGATAACAACGACGGTAACGCAAGATAAAGTTCCTAAATTTTTGCGAAATTATCAAAAAAAATTTGATTTTTTGTTACCATCAGAGTAATATTACAATTACTCCGAAAATAATTACCGGATCAATTTTTTGGTCTGTCAAAGGAAGCATAATATCACAACCAACATTTTGAGCCTGGTTGCATCAAAATCTATGCTAAATTGACGATAAATTTCCATTTCGAAATTTTTCTCAAAAAAATTATCGACAAGACACTGACTTCGTCAGATTTTAGTTCACCGAAATGCCGTCTCGCAGCGCGATCATCAATTTCTCAATTGTCGATTGCTGTGAAATAAACTTTCGGGGAAATAAACTTTTGCAATAACTTTCTATGTTTTTTCGAATCAATTTTTTCGAAAAATACTCCATTTTTCATAGGAATGGATGTTATAAGTGAAAAATCGTATCTCAGCGGAGAATCGAGATTCTTCCGTTGTCTTACGGTCTTATGTTGCACAATAAACATAAGTACTAGAGGAAGGCTTGCCATTGTCCAAGGGTTGATCAAACCACTTTTTTTCGCATCAATTTTTACGAAAAATGCGTCATTTTTCGTAGAAATGGAGGTTATAAGAAAAAAATCGTAACTCGTTGTCGCTACGGTCGGTCCTTAGCGACATTGTCGCTACGGACCGACGTGCTAGGAGTTATAGTTGTCTCCGCTTCACTGGTGGTGCCGCGGCTCGATGATCTCGCTCGATAATGTTTTCGAGACGGGGTTTATAACATGGCTGCCCCCATGAGTGTGTGCGCTCGCGTTCATGTCGGTTTTTCTTTCGTGGATAATTAATTTAATGAAAACAGTGTTTTCGTGGCTTCGCGTTTGTTTGTGTAAGTGTCGTGAACAAAGTGGTGAAGTTTCGGCTCGATCGCGGGACAAGTTTGTGGGTTATGAGCGGATTGTTCTTCGATGTGGCGCTGTGTTGGTGTGTGGGTAGATTGTTCCCGTTGCCACTAAGATTTAATTGTTTAATCATTTGCAAATACGCGAAAAATCGAAGCTCTTGTATTCTTGTATTGTGTGAATTGAACCGCTGGCGAGTTCAATTCACATTGCCCAGCGATAAAAATCGTTGGAAACGTGTGAAAGAACTATCGTTCCTTCGTATAAACAAAACCGGCATATTCGCTTATATATAAGAGTGCGGCAGGGCTCGCGCAGGCATTTTTTTTTAATACTTGGCGTCGAGCCGCTACCGCGTCTCTTGATATAAATTGTTTATTGATTTTCACTACTTTTTTGAGCGAGAACCCAGAGGTTTTGACCGTTGGAGAGTTCAATTCACATTGAACTGCCCAGCGATAAAAGTCGTTGGAGATGTGCGTGTAAGCCGCAAGTTGAACTTTGAATGTTCCCGGGATTGCCCTACAATCGATCTCTCGAATTTAATCGATCCCGAATAATTATTGTGGAAGAGAGGGGGCAATTCAGCACCGCCTCTCTTCCCAAGTCGAAAATCTAGCTCTCTTCGCCCTGGGACGTCTCACGAGGTGGATCGAAATCTTTTGGTGCTCTGGACTCAAAATCTAATCGGAGAAGCTGGCCAGCCTTCCAGACCTAGAGGTTCACACGAAAGCCCCATCCAAATTCACGGATGTAACTACGCTCCAGTCCCGGGGCAAGAGCCATCAACAAACCGAATATACGCTCGAGATAAGTTAAACGTTTCATGTAACTTGTAAAATCCTGTTAAACAAAAACGTTATGTGTGATGAATGTGTGTGAGGAGAGTGTGAGAAGATTAGAGTAATCGGGACAAGAAATTATTACGCGTTCGCTATATTATAGTTCTGATCAACTACCTATGTAATTATATATATATCTATCTATATATCTGTTAATAATTTGAAGATCGAACGAGCCCGCCGAAGGCGGGCGAGACATGAGAAGTCTCGTTCGAAGATGATAGTTATATGTAGTCTTGCTTGTCATGCTTACTTCACAACGCTTTTTAAGTGAAAAAACAAGAAACGAATCCGCCGTGTGCCTTCTGTTTTGAACTCTTGATCAACTTCATATTGTTTTTTGTGCGAATGAGAAATTATCACACAATCAATGAAGATGATAGAGGGAGAAATTGTAAGGGATCAACAGGGGTGGGGAACTATCATCTTCGAACGAGACTTCTCATATAATTTAATAATTTAATATTTTCAATAATTAAAATAATAAATTAATTAATTTAATAATTTAAAAAAAATATAATCATATAATTTAATAATAAAAAAAAATATAATTTGAACGAGACTTCAAATTATATTTCTAAGTCTCGTTCTCGATGATAGTTATATGTAGTTCTTCAGAGTTCTTTTTTATTGTGATAATTTTTTCCACTTTATTTTTAAATACATTATATCATGAACATAGTGAAAATAAGAACAACTTACAATTGTTGGAAAACAGTTCGAACAAATTGATCATTTGGAGACTGAATGGGTCTATTATAAAATTTGAAAAATGTGTCAGACCCTGGAGCCCATCCAGCACTTCGTCTGATAGTAGATACATCTATTCCGCGATTATAAGCAGCAGACACTGCTGCATGTCTAGTACTATATGCGGTAAATTGATTAGTATCGATACCAGCTTTAGACAGAACAGATTTCACCCAATGGCCAATAGTTTGTGATGAAGCTGGGCCATACGGCTTTACAGATGTGATGAACAATCTTTTTGATTTTTCACTTCTTAACTGCTTCGTAACATTTAAATATTCTATGACCGCAGATGCTACGCATAACCCCGGTCTGTTTTTAAAAAAGGGTAATATCAAATCCGGTTGAAAAGACCCCGGTTTTGATGTTTTTATATTCTCTGTTATTTTGATACTTAAATTATTCGAATTAAATGTGATATTATCTATATCAATTTTTGATAGAGTTTGTAACCTTTGAGCTGTCGCTAAAGCCATGAGACACGATACTTTCTCTGCTAGTTCTTTCAGTTTTAACTGACTGAGTGGACCAATTTTCTCAAGGTGGTTTAACACTGGAGTGACATCCCAGGTGGTAGAATATCTGGGTTTACTTGGTTTTTCTCTAAAAACACCCTTCAAAAATCGAGAAATTAATCCATCCCTGTGTATATCAGAACCCGAAATGAGAGAAATAGCAGAACGAAAGGTGTTTACTGTGCCATGACCTACCTCACTTTGAAATTTTTTATTTAGGAAATTGATAATATCTGGTGATTTAGCATTGAACATATCCAGCTTGTTTATATGGACGTAGTTCCACCATGCTTTTAACGCACTTTCGTATTGTTTAAGGGTTGATGTAGCGATTGAATTTATCATAGTTCCCACTGACTCCTCATGTATTCCTCTCCTCAAGAAAGCTGTGCGGATAATTTGCCTACCACCAGGGAAAGGTGGGATGACAATGGGTGAGTTTGCCTGAACGGAGAAATTAGAAGAGACGGGTTAGGATTGAATATGATGGGTGGTTCACTGAGAAGTGATGTATAGAGAGGATACCACGGTTGCGTGGGCCAAAATGGTACCACTAATACTCCTTCTGTTTTATCATTTATGATTTTTCGAAGAGTCTTTAGAATTACAGAAAAAGGAGGGAAACCATAGAATTTTTCTTTGTACCACGATCTTGTGAAGGCGTCCACAGCTTCTGCTTCTGGATCAGGTAATCGTGAAAAGTATCTGAGACATTTTCTGTTGAGTCTACTTGCAAATAAATCAACCGAGAAAGAACCAAACTTCTTTTTGATTTTTGTGAAAACATCAGGAGCGAGTTCCCACTCTGTATCAATATTCGTGTATCGAGAAGCTGCGTCTGCCTCTACATTATCGGCTGATCGAATGTAAGAAGCTTTTATCCAAATTTTTCTGTCTTCACACCACTTCCATATTTTCTGTGAAAGTTCACTGAGAAGTGGATATTGAATTCCACCAGCTTTGTTTATATAAGCAATAGCTGTGGTATTATCCAATCGAAGTAACACTTCGCAATCAAATAAATCAGAGGCAAAGCACTTTAGAGCAAAAAAGGCTGCCTGTAATTCAAGAAAATTGATGTGTTTCCTGCCTTCTTCTACATTCCAAAAACCAAAAGTACTTTGCCCATCATAAAATGAACCCCAGCCCGTTAACGATGAGTCAGAGAAAATTTCGCGTATAAAATTTTGAATTCTGATAGGATTTGATCCAATCATCGCATTATTTTTCCACCAATCAATGTCGTCTCGCAATTTTTCCTTTATGAAAAAACGTCCTTCATAATCTCCTCCATTTAATTTTAGAGCTAAAAATTTTTCTCGTTCTAATTTTTTGGTATGAATTAGACCATACGCTACTGCTGGACATGCCGCTGTTAAAACTCCAAGAAATTTCGCAAATTCTCGAAGTTTGTAACTATTGCCTATTTTAAAGTGACTACAAAAGTTCACTATCTGATTTTTCTTTTTATCTGGAAGATTCAAAGTAAATTTTACAGAGTCAATGATAAACCCCAAAAATTTACAACTTTGATTTGCGATTAAGTGACTTTTTTCAAAATTTATGATGAAACCAAGACTCTCCAATAAACAAATGGCTTCTTTCATGTTTCGTTCACATGTATTTTTTGTATTACTGATGAACAGAAAATCGTCCAGATAAATCACTGCGAATATACCCTTTGTTCTTAATATATTCGTTACGGGTTTCATAATTTTTGTAAAAATATATGGACTTATTGACAGTCCAAAAGGCAAACAGCAAAATTGAAAAAATTTGTCCTTGAATTTGAATCTCAAAAATTTTTTATGTTCCTCACATATTGGCACTACAAAATAGGCATCTTTCAAATCTAATGAACCCATAAAATCGTCTCGAGAAATCAAACTGAGGGCAACCTTTATATCTTCCAATTTAAAATGTGGAGGATTTATGTATTTATTCAATTCTTTCAGATTGAAAATGAATCGAAAAGACCCGTCGTGTTTGGGGACGAGGAAAAAAGGAGAAACAAATTGATCCTTGCTTGGAAGACACTCTTCAATTGCATCTTTCTCTAACAATTTTTTAATTTCTGATTCCATTATTTCTTGCTCTTTGCTAGAAATTTTTTTATTCTTTGGGGTAAATTTTTGTATCGGTTTTTGAATAAAAGGAATTTTATACCCGCTTACACAATTCAATATGAATTTATCATCGGTAATTTTTTGCCATTTTTCTCGGAACTGAAATAATCTACCTGCTATTTTCTGTACCTTATTTATTTCTTGTACGACGACTGGTTCATCGTCTGAAAATTTGTTTTGGACTGTGTTTGTGATGGGTATTGAGACGAATTTTGAAATGTTCTCTGGAACGGTTTCCTCTTTATCTTGAAAGGACGACGTTTCTGTGATTGACCCGTCTGCTTGTACGCTGCAGACGGGTATTTGGAGTTTCCCTGAGGCTTGAAATTATCTTTTTTGGACTTGTCCTTAATTTGCGCACAGGCTTTCTCAATCTCTCTGGCATTTTTTACTTTGTCTACGAGATTGTCTCCATATAACCATTCATCTGAAACCATTTCTTCCATAGATGGTTTAATACTTTTATCCATTTGGGGTGTAATGAAAGACCTACGAGCAACGGACTGCTGAAAAAATACGTCTGACATAATTTGACCAGCATGACTAAGATAATCGATTAAGATGTCTTCATCGATTCCATCTTCTGGAGGATCTATAATCATAGACACTGCTGCTCCCAAGGCTGTCAAGGCTGTGCCTACGCAGTTTTGGGTTTCCACGAAATGCTGGTCCCGCTTCTTAGCGATGTCAGTCAACATTGGAACGATTTCCAAATTGAGTTTAGGAGCCTCGACATGCAACTCTGCTTTTCTATTGTAAAGTTCCAAGATTTCTCCTTTGTTTTTCTGAGGAAGACCTTGCTTCACCCATTTACCCCATGTATTTTTTAATTCTGGGTGATATTTTGTCTCTTTAAACTTTGATTCACTCAAATCAACGCCCAAAGCTCTCAAGACAATATCTCTTGAGTGACTTTCTAACGTCTGCTCAGTTTTTTCTTCCGTTTGCGGAATAATTTCCTTATTATTTTCCTCTATATCCTTAGCTGAAAGGATAAAGACGAAAAACAAGGAGACTATAAAGAAATCTTTCTATAAGGGACACTTATTGTGTATGATGTGATCATTGTTCTTATTGAACCTCACAATCAAAACCCCTGCTAGAGTCGTGTGGACTCGTAGCTCTCTAACCTCGTGTGGAGTAATAGAGTAACTGAGATCGTCCTTATTATTTATACATATACTTTACCTGTAATTTCCTTAATATCAGAATCGTCAATTTCTGGTTGTGTTGGAACTTCTTTTTTAGACTCTAAGAACAACTCCACCACTTTTGTGAGATCGGATATCTGGTTTTGCAATTTGTCGAATCTTTTGTCATCTTTGTCTCTGCGATGACTCTTTTTTGATCTTGATCTCGATTCTGATGGTGATCTTGATCGTTTCTTTGAAGACATTTTTTTTTTTTTTTTTTCCGTGTTGATGCGTCAGCACAACAAAACAATATGAAGTTGATCAAGAGTTCAAAACAGAAGGCACACGGCGGATTCGTTTCTTGTTTTTTCACTTAAAAAGCGTTGTGAAGTAAGCATGACAAGCAAGACTACATATAACTATCATCGAGAACGAGACTTAGAAATATAATTAAAGCAAAACTGGACGAACATGAAACAAAACACTCCAGACATATAAAATAAACTTTACATGCGAGAGAACTACCGTTCCTTCATATAAACAATATAAATTGTTTATTTATTTGCACTGCTTTTCCAAGCAAGAACCCAGTGGTTTTCACTGCTAGAGAATTCATAGCACACTGAACTTACACCGAGAAAAATTGTCGGATACGTAGAAACGAATCTTTCGTTTTAATAATAATAACAACAAATTATTAATTATTCATTTCGCTTTCACCGCGAAATCCTAACAATTATTGCTAGGGTATTCAGTTTTCATTGAACTATCCGACGATGGAAATCGTCGAAAATATTGAAAAAGCATTATCAATTTACACATGTATATGTATATGCGTTTTTTTCATGTGTGCATATATAGGCATGGCCTCGCACACGATTTTCGAGAGAACCCTTCCTCTCGAGTGTTAGTGGTACTAATGCATACGCACAAACACACGCGCGCGGCAACCGTCTCGCATGATTTCTCGTGCGCGCCCAGTGAAACCTGATGGAAGACGCGCGCCGCGACATCTAGCGGTAGTCTGCGGTAGCTCCTTGCGAGCTCTGCAGTACCGCCAAACACGGGGGATAGCGGCGGAATGTTTCGTCGACTGACCCATCCTTTTAAACTACAGAGTTCCAAATAGTCACGATCGGAAGAAAGAAATAAATAAAAAATACGTGAACCCGCAACATCCTCCAAAATACCGTAATTATTTAAATATTACAGAAACAATTTTTGAAAGTTTTTGAAAACAGTTGGAAACGCGGTCCTCGCTGTAAAGGGTCTTGGAGCAAACTCTCTTTTATAAATGTACTTGTCTCAAGTCGTTACCGCGACTCTACATGTACTTCAGACAGATTGAAACATGATATTTGGAAAGTTGACGGTGATGAAAAAAAACGGACAATTTCATGGAATTTTGAGCCTTTTACCAATTCATGTAAAATTCGAAACGAGATGATGCTCTCTTGTACACAAATTTAGAGTAATTCAGAGTTGTATTTCTACTGTCATGTTGAAAAGTTAACTATCTGCTCAATGCCCAATAGCTTGAATACCATTTGCCTGATTTATCCTAGTGATGTTAGTTGTTAATCTTGTTACATAATATACAATTGTAAAATCTTGTAAAGTAATGGAAAAATGGCTAATATAAAGTTCAACATTTGAGAAATAACAAAATTCCCTGCGTTATTCAATTTTAGTTTCTATCGTTATATCTCCGAAACTGAACAGTAGAAACTCTTGTTTTGTAGTTTTTTTTTTTTTATGAATATCGACATGTGTTTCCGTCATGAAGAAGTTTCTTCAAAAAACCAGCTGAAGAATTTCTAAATTATCACAGGAAATGTGGAAATTTCAATAGTTTTCCAAGTAACGTTTTCTAAATAGTCCTTTGAATTTTGTAATTTTTTAAAAGAAACCTTCTGCCGAGACATCAACCTTAAACTGATACATAAATTTCTGCAAAAGCTGCCGCATAAAGATATGTTTTTTTCCTGAAAATTTTCAGAAAGCTTAGATTTCCTGAAAATTTCAGAGGTACGCAAATACTTTGAAATGTTTCACTAAATACAGTTTTAGCGGCATGATGTTTGTTCTTTAAAAACATCGAGAATAAATGTTTTATAAACATAAAGCATTGAGTTTATGAAACGCAGTGATAAGAACAAAAAATGATGTAGTCGTCAATCAAGTAGAATCAGGTATAATCTTGTGCTTTCTTTTGTAGGTCTTAGTTTACCCAAAATTCGTTTACAGATTCTTTATTTCGATATCACAAATATTACGGTCCTGATTTTTAACTAATTTGGCGGAAAACTACTTGAATATCTTCCACCATGGAACTATAAAAACGGTGAGTGGAATCGTACGGTTGACGCTTGGGCAAATAAAAATTTGTACACAGATTATTATGGTGGCCCTTACAGTGCTCTTTACGATCACCTATACGATAACTGAACAAAGTTTTGACAGTTCAGTGCACTTCTTCAGGAAGAAGTTATTGTCTAGCTGGAACTGCGATCTATGATTTATCTTTTGAAAGAACCTAGAGGTCGCAACTAGATTCAGGAAGCTATTAAGGTGAGCAACCACTTTAGATGCTTCAAAAAATCAATTTTTTTATTTATTTTATAAATCGTTAGCAAAATATCTTAAGAATACATCCCGAAAATTTCAAAACGATATTCGAATTCCTTCTAACAGTATGTATATAAATGATAAAGACTCTCTGCTCGACTCTCAAGCGCGCTCAAAATTTAAACGTGTTTTTCTCGAAACAACATTTTTTGAATTTGCGGGAATCATAACTCAAAAACTAATTAATGGATCATCTTCAAATTTGGAACATGTTTACATAATATAATTTCTTAAAACATGAACCTAAAGTTGGAAGGATTAGATTGTTTAAAACATATTTATTATTGCAAAATGCCGGGGGAAAAAATACTAAAAATCGATCATTTTTTTCAAACACGTTCCAACATTCAATTTTCGATTTTTTTTCACAATTTAGGTTCATGTTCTTAAGAAACATTTCAAGAATATATAAAAATTTGTTGGATTATTTCAGATGCGAATTGCGAGCTGCACAATTTCCGCAAATCGACAACGACGATGAAGACACGTCAAGGGACACAGTGGATTACACCTTAATTAATGCATGAAATAACTTGAAAAAATTACCAGAGATGTATGAAAATATGAATAAATTATTGTCAGAGTTAAGGAAATTTCCGTTTTTTTTCACAATAAAATAAATCCAAAAAATTATCTAATTTTCGATCTCCTAAAGTGGTTGCTCGCCTTAACAATAACCTTAGCGATTAACGTTAGATCATAAGAAATTGATTCATAGATAATCGTGAGAAACCAATTTGTATTTTCATTGATTTGAATAAACGTCGTCTATTTCTTCTTACTCGTAATTGAAAAATCTACTGCGTTAGAAGTTTCAAATTTCTTCCTGATAAAGCATGACGTAGCTCTGGCACCGAGAAGCGAACCCAGAACCGGCTGTATCATTTCGCTTTAAGGAGAAATGACTGGCGAACGATCAGGTAAAAATCTAACATCCAAGTTTTCTCCCCGACGATTTAACCAGTTAACTGGTAAGCCTCTGAGTCGCTTTCCATGCCAAAACTGATACGATCGAGTAGGCTTAAAATATCGGCACAATCATTTTTGACGTTACTGGTTTCTAGCTTTTTCTATATCATGCATCCTGGAAACCATGACATGGAACCATTATAAAAAGAACCTTGTTTTTTGCAACGTATTGTTACGTTTTTAAATAAATAACGCCTTAATTATGATTCCGATATCTTCATTTTATAATCAAGGATGATACGTCAATGCGTTTTCATGTCCCACCCCAGACTCTTAATAACAACTGTTGGTTGTCAAGGAGTGCATATGTCTTTTGTAGGAATGTCTGCGATCGTGGTAGTCCGTGAGTTTCGGTATTTAATATCGTTTGTGTCTGTGCCTAACGTCATGTTCAAGTCATAATCATGACAGTATGTTAGAATTTAATTCAGAAAGTAGTCTCGTTAGCGGATTGGTGAGGAAATAAAACGTCAACAGTATAATTTGAAGACGTATGTAGCCGAGTTTAGCAGAAAAAAAACGTAATCTCAAGCAAGAAAAAATCTTGGAACAAAGGATTTTTTTTTTTTTTAAACGATATGAAAAATGAAGGAATAAAATTTCATTGCAGCCTCATTATAACATACTCTGGGGTCCGCTGTCACGTTGAGTCCTGAGTTTTTTTTCTTTCTTTTTTTCTTTGAATCACTATCTCGCAATTCGTTAAAAAAAACGTATTTTCAAGCGCCAGATTCACTGAAAAATTATGAATTTGTACTCTCTGAAGTCGGATTCGGACTCAATGACTCGATACCATTGCATTCAAATCCATCAACATTTATGGGAGTTATTCAACGTGCACATGTATGTGTCGTTACCAGTTAACTGCTTAAATTTAAGGAAAATATGGAGATGCAGTCTGTTCGGTTTGTGACGATGCGAAAGGTGTGTTTTCTATTTTTTCCGAAAAATCTATTGTTTAGGAAAAAGCGTGGAGTCACTAAAACGGCCCGAAAAAACGACCAAAAATAAGAAAGATTTTATAGTTATTTTTTTTTTTTTATATAAAAAAGAATAGAATTAACGTTTTTTTTACCTTACCGGATATTCTTCCCGTGTTCGAAACATTTCCTAAATTGGAGAAGAGAGTGTTCGAGCCCAACCTTAGCCTTGTTTAATTAGTCGACCTTGTTTTCAGCGGCTTTCAGTTTCTCAGCTCTATTTTGGTAGGCTATGGCTTGGTCCTCCTTTTCTTTGTTGAGCTTGTCGATGAGTTTAGCCTCGTATTTAATTCTGCCGTTGATATTGCGGATTTCAATGTCTCTGGACAGCTTGTCTTGTTCGTATTTTTGGATTGCCAATGGCATTGCATTTGACAATGGCATGTAATTTAACTTATTTTATATTCTACGAGACTTATTCTTCAAACAAAGTCCGAGTAGCTGCAATATAAATAACTACCATCAGAGTTGCCCTTGTGTTTACCTTTTGTGGGATGAGATTCCGATAAAATGACTCGCATGGTCACTGCGAGTACTAAAACCAGTGCGAGGAATTTGGCAGCCATGTTTTTGTGAAAAGAAATGCATATACTACTAACATTTTTTGATAATTTCCATACTACTTGCAACGCTATCTACTGACGAATCAATCTAATTTCATACACGAAAGAACATTTCACAGATGGTAAAAAGATTACCAGTTCCCCCTCTTTTTTAAAATGCTCGGAGCACCACGTTCCCATATCGCGTATCCGCTCAACGTACGTTTATCCAATTGTTACTCATCAAACTATACTTTACTACAACATAATAACCTGACAAATAATTCCACGAAAACCTTTGTTTTAGGAGTTTAACCAAAGGTTGGATTTCGATGCTAACCTTCCGATCAAACTAATAAACAATGTATGACATTTAAGGCAGTATTCTAGTCTAGAGGTTTACATTTCGCGCGTTTTTCGGGTTTGATAAAAACAATAACTAAAAATACTTTAAATATCCATTTTTTTACATTCTTTATATTATTGTTTCAAGAACGTACTAAAAAATATTTGTGCAAAAAAAATAAAAATTGAAAGAGTTATGGGCCTCTAAATATAGTCGTGAAATAAAGGGTCGAGACGGTTGATATGATTCCAAAGCTCTCTTCTGAAACAGATATAAAACAATGTTCTTGACCAATAAGAATGTCATTATGGCAGGTACTAAAAAGAAAATAAAAAAAAATATTTTTTGAATCGCGACAGTCTGAAAGAAGGTTAATTTTCGCCCTATTTTTTTCAAAGTTTTTAATTTTTCAAAAATAGTAATAATGACAATTTCGAAATGCCCAAATTAGGGACGATAAAGGGATATATACTGAAGGTTCATACCAATTTTGAATTCAATCGATTAAACAGAACTCGAGATTTTATGTCAACCAGGTTGAAAAAAGTAGTTTCGAGAAAAACGCGTTTAAATCTTGAATACAATTCCAGACAACCGCAACTATCTAAATAAAGGCATGTTATACTTACGTTATATTAGTCGCCCATTCCTGCCCCGTAAAGTTTGCCTTCCTCGACTTCGAAATGATGATTTTCTGAATCTGAAATAAAGGCATGTTATACTTATGTTATATTAATCGCCCATTTCTGCCCCGTAAAGTTTGCCTTCCTCGACTTCGAAATGATGATTTTCTGAATCTCGTTCTTCCCTGCGAGCGGTTCTATTAGCTTCCTTAGAAGCTTCTGAAGTTTTTGTTGGCGTACGAATAAACTTTAGGCCCAATGGTTAATCCCATTATAAATAATATTTTAAAAACAGGTGGAAATCCTTCATTGGAAATATACACAGCAATGAAATTAACGATTTGAATACGGCCTCTTAATCCGGTTGTATTCAAATCGCAATAACTTTGCAAATATTGGGAATTTCGAAATTTGCTTTTGAAGATATAGTCTTAAGGGGACAGTCTGCCATTTTTTTTTTTCAAAAAATCGATTTTCTGAAAAGTGCAGATTTGTGTTGTAGATATATATAGAATTACTATACAAAGTCTCATTTATGCCAGAAAGATCGAGAACAGGTAGAAATACACATAGCAAGACGAGGGTCTCAGAGGCGCCTAGGCGCTTGGCGTGTCTTTAAACGCGTTTTTCTCGAAACAACGTTTTTTGACCTGGCCGACATTCTAGAAAAAAAAGTTTTCCACCTATCGAGCCGAAATTTGGTACACTTATTCTACACATGTATAGCTTCCGTATGATCTAGAATTATAAATTTTTATTAATATTTAGTCAATTGTTTAAACAATTAAAGTTGAAAAAAGGTTAAATGTTTCAAAAGTCCGCTATTTTGTTTTTTATTATCACACGTGAATTATTCTAGGCCGAACGAGAGCGACAAGTCTATATTTTACTAATTTCGCCACTTTTTTTGTTTCAAATGATCCAAAGTCAAGATATCGTGTCAGCCAGATTTTAACAGGGCTAACTTCAGGTTGCCGTACCAGCGAGATTTACAGTGAAAAAAAAAAAAAATTTTTTTGTATTGCTTTCATATGTCTACTTTCATGTATTAAAAGTAGATATAAATAAATCAAGTTTACTATGAGAAAAAAAATTATTAACAAAATCATTGAAAATGGCAGACTGCTCCCTTAAGAGTCTATAAGAAATATTCTTTAAGAAAAAACTAAAAAAACCTCGATTTTTTCAAATTTATAGACTAGAATACCGTAGACTAGAATACAAAAAAATCATTTAGTTCTAGGACAGGCATGTTCAACAGTACACAATTGTATTTTAATATTTCGAACAAGACTTAGTAGCAGCAAAAGATCGTTAATATGTAAAACAGTAATTGGCGATCTTTCGATCTTCGGTAAAGTGTTTGGTAAGTAATCCAACCAAAAGTTCAGGATAAAATGTTTCCAATGTTTCTACATCAATTAGTCAAATTAATTTTCAAAACGTAAAAGCATTCTTGTTCCATCAACGAAATACACGAATCGTATATTTCTCGTCGGTTAGCCTTTTCGTCATCCTCGTTTTCCTCTCTATAACCGTTCACCCGGTTTCAATTTAATAGTGATCGTTTTAATTAGAAACTCTCGTGCGGGAATCGTTTCGAGTTACTTCACAGGCAGTTATAATCACAAGCTCTGCATTGCTCGTTCGACTGTACTTTGTGTATATGAGCATTAAGTTTATGGTTATACTTGGGATAATACGTGCACTCTTGTATCGAACTTTCTCTCTTCCTCTCGCTTTCTCGTAGGGAGTTTACGGGAGAAAATAGTTTCGTTGCTTCGGCTGTGCATAATGCTTATTAACAAAACTCTTGGCAACATTTCCTCTCTCCACATACTCCCTTATGAATAAACACTAATTTACATGTGTGTGTGTGTGTGTGTATTTATATATATATATATTAACCAAATAAACTTAGAAGGAAAAGGCTCGAATGGCAATATCATAAGAGAACTGTATCAGAAAGCAGCCCCTCCATCCCTAAACAAAGTAATAAGCCTAACGAAGATTAATTACAAGAGAACGTGCAGTCCAAATGAGAATACCAAAAGCTTCGATCTTTTTTTCATTCACTTCGTTTTCTATTTTTTTTTTCTGGTTTCTCATTTGAATACATTTGCAAATACGATTGACAATAAATCTACTAATTGTCACGGTACTGCATATTTGTCACCGAATTTCCTCGTGTATATCGATGTATACATAGATCCTACAAACCCCGAAGTCGGAAGACCGTGAAGCGTGAAACCGGGTAATTTGCGCGTGGCTTTAGTCACTGAATTTCATGTATAATATATAGCCATGTGTATCTTATATCTATCTGTCTGTCTATACACATATCCAAGGGATGGTCGTAATTTTGGAATCTCAAAAAAAATTATTCCCACCGTGTAATCAATGAAAATAACTGCAAATGTTGTGGTTTTTGAAATGTTTATCCTTCGGTCTGGCTGTAAATGTATTCTGAATACAAGTTAACCCAGGAATACAATTTTTAGAATTATTCGACAATAAATAAGCAACAGGCCGAAAAACCCAGGTGGTTTTGGGATTTTTTGTTCTTTATGACACGAAACTTGTTTTGTTTCTTCTTCTGTTTTATTACACGTAAACTGTACCTAGGAAGTAACACATTCAAAAAATTTCAACCGCACTAGTGGTGCATAAGCGTGGAATATAAGAGTTTAAAGCAGGTGCCAACAAAAAAAGCTGTAGTACGTGTTTCGTGTCGAAAAAAATATGTACTACTTTTAATACATTTAGAATTATATAATTTTATATTGCTATCTGTTCCTTACGAAAAGAATAATTCAATAACAAACAATTATCAAGTTTCACCACCTTTAGATAATTTAGAATTTCCTGAATAATTTAATATTGATCTTCTTCTCTCGTGAATCCCCATCGTTAAACGATTAACGTTTACATTTTTAAAGTAATCGGAAAATCCTAATCCGGGAATTTTTAACCTTTATTATTTTACTGGTAACTGGTCTTTTCGAGAGTCTCTTTCATTCAAGAAGAAACATTTGGCGTACACATTTTTTATTATAGCCGTGGTTTGCACATTTTTCGCCATCCTAGAAAAGGGATTAACTCGTCCAAAATTCCCAGTCATAAAATCGCTGTTCGGTTAAACAGCACCGGTACTCCTTTCCCCGTTCTTACGCTATTCCCATTCCAGGGCATATCTATCTAGAATTCCCAAATTTTTGAGCATTCTTTAAGGAAAACGCATTTCCTCCCACTTAACCAAAATTAACCAATAAAATAAACCCTTTCCATCATCCCTTCCAAATTGGTCATTCTTCGCTAAAAATTATATTTTAGAATAAGTCAGTCTTGTAAGAACCGCTAAACTCACAACATCTCAAAAAGAATTATTTTTCATGTTCACAATTGTTATCTTTTTTCTTCATTATTGCTAATCAAAATTAAATATTAAAATTTGTTAACCACAAACGTCTACATTTATTTTTCGAAACTGGTTATATTTTATTAATTTGAAATATAACGTACCATAGTAGAGATCGTTCCTATCAAAAAGCATTTTGGAACTTACGCCTCCGAAAGAAAAAAATAATAATTTTTCGCAGTTTATATGGTACAGTACGGTTGGCAACAAAATAATAAAAAAAAACTGAAAACAACACATAAGTAGCCACTGCTCTACATCGGGACATTCAAATAGCAACAGTAAGTTGTAAATTCAACTCACCATCTGCGATCTCCAAAAATTTGTTAACATTTTTTACACTGTTTTAAATTGACTAAAATATTTTGTTGATATCAAAACCAGATTTAACCACCTTTTGTTCACTCTGTATCGATTGTTCATTTAATGAACAATCGATACTCAAGATTTGGTTGTTGTAACTGAATTTCGGATGTGATAGCTTCTCGGTCCGGCCACAGTACGGCACAAAGTGTCGAGGCCTTTCTCACATACAAAATGCGCTCCGAACGGATATTAATTACAGAAACCAATGCGACTTTCGTATACTGACTGCTTCTGTCTAAGAAGTCGATATTAAATATTTTTAATTGCCATGGGTGGCAGGATCATGATAAATATTTAATTTGTCTATTCGCGACATTATATGTTGGAAAATTTTTGAATGTGCTATTTTCGTTCATCTGAGATCCAATTGTATATTTGTGAATCAAAATGAAAATTTGATGTATACCAGAAACTTTTTTATCCAAATATAGTTCTCGCAAATAAATTACTTGAATAGACAGAAATTCTGATAAATATAAATAGAATTCTTGTAAGCAGAATATAAAGCAGAAGATAAATATAAATAGAATTCTTGTAATTCCACGCACAGTTCGTTTTCAATGATCCACCTATCTAGTTGGTTCGTTCGAACCAACTAGATAAGTAGTAAATTTGAATTTCCTTGTGATTGGATACACTTAATAAGTTATTAATACAAATCGATGTACAGTTAGGTCAACTATATCTGGATGTGAAAATATTTTTTTGCTAAATTTAAATTAATTCAATTTGTGAGTTAAATTAATGTTATATTTCTTTCGCCACCCGTTATCGTATTATTGGCTTCGTTTAATTCAATTCCTTTTGCATCTACGAATCCTTTTTTTCTGTGCAGTTACTCTTTTCAAAATAACTTTGAACTAGTGATTTCACCTGCTTTATCTGACATAATAACAAACTTTAATAATTTTTTCGAGAAAAATCTTCGAAAATTCCTTCAAATCATGCAAAAAAATTAGTCTCAGCGAGATTCTCGGCAAGGCGTCTCGCCGAGAGTCTCGCCTAGTCCGGTTTCCAAGATATTTCCAAATTCTTTTTGAGAGTCTCCCTGAGGCTTCTTCCGAGATTTTCCGAAACTTTTCCAAGAGTCTCGCCGAGACTGTTTTCGAAATTTTCGAAACTTTTGCCGAGAGACTCGCCAAGATTGTTTTCGAGATTTTTCGAAACTTTTTCCGAGGGTCTCGCCGAGACTGTTTTCAAAATTTTCCGAAACTTTTGCCGAGAGTCTCACCGAGACTATTTCTGAGATTGTCCAAAACTTTTTGGACAGTCTTTATTTCAGACTTTTAGAACAGAGACTTTCTGAATTTAAATTTTTTGAATCAATTATGTATAGATGAAGCATTCTGAAGAGATTCTACTTCATTCATTAGAGGTGGAACTAAGAAAACCTGTTATCAAGTTATGAATGATTATCTATACATAATCGACCGAATTATGTAGAAATCAGGCAGGCTATTCATAGATGCGAACATACACGCACGTCTTTCGGCCAGAAAAGGAAGTTAAGATACAAATTTGCATTTTAACTTTCCTTTCTGACCAATAGGTGCGCCTATGTTCGCGCCTGCGAATAGACTGCCTGATTTCTACATAAACCGGTAAATAAATTATGAATTTATTTGCTATCGGAATACTGACTCGGCTGTATTATAGAGCACATTTCAACGTATGCTTTGTCTTTAAAATTCGGTAACGGTTTTCTTTTTCAATTTCGATAAAGAAGGAGTTTGGTTCACAACTCTGCTGTATCTTTACCTTCAGAATCTTTGTTTTATGTACATAAATAATTAATTTAGAACAATTTAATGTGAAAAGTCTCGTCGAGAATTTCTACAAGAGTTTCGGAACATCTTGAAAAGTGTCTCGGCGAGACTTTCGGAAAATCACGGAAAGGGTTTCGGCGAGACTATCGAAAAGAATTTAGAAGAGTCTCGACGAGGCTCTCGAAAAGGTTTCGAAAAATCTCGGAAAAGGCCTTGGGGAGACTCGGCAAAACTTTCCAAAAGTCTGGGAAACCGGATTTGGCGAGGCTCTTGGCGAAACGTCTTGCCGAGCCTCTTGGCGAGAGGTCTCACCGAGACTAATTTTTCTTTGCGCGTGTACGTTTGTAAAATATTTTTGGATCAATCAGTTTCGAAAGTTCTGTAATTTTCCATCAGAAAATTTTTTTCTGATAAATTTCTAAATAAAATATAGGAAATTTCTTTGAATCCTTACAATAACAATTACATTAATATTTTTATTTAATATAATACATATTCTTACAATTACAATAATCTCGATTTTTTTTAGATTTCGTAATATAATCTCGAATGTTCTGCAATTGGCCATGGCACTCGATTTTTTTCTACAAATTTATAGTTTTCGAACAAACATCTCAAATTATTATTAAGATTCTCCGAAAAATCACAATCCATTTGGTATTAATTTACGAAAACATATATTTAATAGTACTAAATTGTATTTTGATATTTTAGAGGATGCTTCGGGGCAAAAAAAATCGTTAACTTGTGAAACCATATTTGGCTTCGTATATGGTGAATCCAGCTGGTATTCGGTTCGTACTATTACATTGTGTATACGTTTGCTAATTCATATCGGATTCGAAATTCCGATGTAACAGTCGCTGTACAAATTGCTATGAAATAACCAAGTACACAAGTGTTGAAATCCTTAGTAGAAAGCACCCGTCGAAATTGGGGTTCGTAGTTGAGTGTTCACTGAAAATCCTGTTAAAAGACAAATTTTCTCGTTTCCGAAAACTTGATACTAACCGAACAATACACCAATAAACCCCTTTACCACAAAATAATGGTTAGAACATCGTGCAAATCAATTGAAATTGTTTCGGTCCGTTAGTGCTCCATTTTACTACATAACCGTTCGCACACGAGATTTCAAGTAATGAAAACGTGCGGTTAGAGAACGCTTATATATTTACTGAACGACAGGACGTGGAGAAACAAAATAATTGGGTTAACTGTGAAACAAAGTTTACATTTACAACAATTCTTGCTTTGCATTCGTATTTTATCTGTATTTAAATTTTTCTAGTTTCCAGATTGGTTATGAATAATAAAATAATTAACAATGAATGAAGTGTGTCGACGAAATTATTTTTAGAAATGATCATACTTTTAACACAATCATTCAATGACAATTCATCAATCAACAATAACAACAATAATAAATAAGAAACAATATTTTTTTAACGATTATTCAACAAGGATTTCAATATACTTTGTTCTGCTCCAGACATCCACGTGCTCGATTACTCATGACATTTAGAACGCCCGAGAAATTCCCGAAGAAAACAAAGAAACTTTTCTGTGAAAGAGTCTCTGGTTAAAAATTCTTATTACTTCATTCCGTGTGTATAAGCAGTAAGTTTATTTGTATCGAAATTTCGAACGAGAGAATACAGAGCAATAACAGCAGAGAAAATAAGAAAATGTATGTCCAAACGCAGGGGAAGGAGTGGCTAGTGTGTTGTTCACTATTCACTAAGGTTACGAGGATGGTCTTAAACTCTCATTTAAGTCGTCCTCGGGGTTGTACAACGTTTGTGGTTCCTGAGAGGGTTGAAAAGCTTACAACTTTGGACATCCGGTTCTGGGATGTAAACACGACGATCGGTTCTCCTTTTTCCCATCCCCTACTAACCTCTAACGGTTCTAGTGTTGTCTTCAATTTCTTCAATTTCTTTCACAAAATAATTTATGATTTTCACGATCACTGATAGGAAATGTATTTTTTCTTTCATTTTCGAAGTATTCACATCGTTAATTTGGCTGTATTTTCTGTGTAACCATCACTGGTAGGAAGTATATTTTTTCTTTCATTTTCGAAGGATTCACATCGTTAATTTGGTTGTATTTTCTGTGTAACCATCCGGATATATATTTTACTTTATCAATTTGATTAGTTATATTGTTTAAACAATTTAGTCATATATTTTACAATTTTTAATATTTCTTTACGGGAATACAGTTTATGCAATACAAAATCTATTTAAGGACGTTGTCTCGGAAATCGCACTAAACAAGAAATTATGAAATTTTTACCATAATCTAATTAACGTGGTATCTACACACTGTCAAATTTTAAAAAGAATTTACCGTCCCCTTTCTGAAATAATTCACATAAAATATTGCATCTTTTCCATGCTTTATATACACGACGAGAACCAGAACTTTATATTTTCAATTTTCATCCACGCAAAGAAAAACAAGAACTTGATAAATATTGAATATGTCGTGAAAGAACATATTACGATCATTAGTAAAAAAAAAATGAAAATGATTGATCGTTTATTTTTGGAAATATAACTATAAAAAAATTTACTCGTCGACGATTATTCGATGTGGAAGACGACGCAAAGGATAGGCACCGGCGACTTGGCAGCGTTGCACAAGGGAGCGAGTAAAACTGTAGGATGTTAGGCGCATAGGAAACCGGTCGTTTTTAATGTTATGTAATTAAGGGCTAAAACCACTGTAACGGCCTCAAACAATGCCTTTTTTCGACAATTTTTTTCGGGTGGAAGGAAATATAATAGAATAATAATATTGGGGGGAGTTATTAAGCATATATTTAACTGTACAACCAAAAATTATGATTGAAAAATATTAAAAAATGGCGACAACAGAGCCATTCCCGCGAGGCTTGTTGAATTCGAGGCGCTCTGCGGCACGCAGTGTAACTGGTGCAATTGTTGATCTGGAATAAAAAGGAAAAACCTTAATCTAGACACTCATAGCTAGTGAAGTACGTAGGGGATTTTGAAAATATTCATTTTTGTATTATTGGCGAGTGTTTGAATGAAGAGGTTCAATTTTCGACAGAAAAAAGGGGTAATTATTTGTTGATAAAAAAAGTTTAAATGAACTTATTGCAAATTCCGTACGTATTTCACTTCGAAATATTATTTTTAAAATATTGTCAAAAATTGCGATGAAAAGAATGAAAATTGTTGGAGTTATGCTGCGTGCCATTTTGAAAAATCGTGTTTCGAGAAAAACGCATTTAAAGTTTTGAAACGTGGTACTGAAATGACCGACGCGCTCGGGGAAGGGCCCGAAATTTCAATGAAAATTTTTTTTTTCAGGTATAAACCTTTTTGCCTCATATTCAAAAGGATTCAAAGTATATTTTAAGCCAAAAAAAATCGATTTTTCGAAAATTCTACAGTAGTTTTACCCGTTAAAGAAATACTATTTCTGTACTACAAAGCCAAAATTCTTACATCACAAAAATTGAATAGGTGTTTTTAAGATGTCTGAAAAATACATCAAATCTTGAAAAATACATAAAAAATGTCACTTTAAAGGGTATTCAAACATTTTATTTCAAAAAATGACGGTGCTCGCCTCTTTTTACAGACAGTTCTTCGCGACTGGGACGATTTCTCGGGGAATTTACGGCCTATAACAATGAACCGAATATTTTTCGCTACAAGATAAGCTATCACATTATGTAGGGAAATAAAAAAATAGAGGTTTTGTCAAAATGGCGCCCTTTTGAACAAAAAATTGCGTTTTGAGGAGAAAAAATCGTGACAACTTGTTTACAGGAAAAAAAATGTACACCCAATCGTAAAATCAGTACGTAGCTTGATGACGATAAATGATGAGCTCTCGAAATCATTATTAAGATCATTGGAAGGGTCGTTGCGAAGAGGTCGAATTTTTCAGAATTATCATCGTTCTCGGAGCTTGCAAGAATGATCGAACAGCCTGCGGATTCCGATTATTACCGAGGGTCAACATGGCCAATTTCGTTCTCGTCCAAGCGTCATTCCAAACTATCGATCATCATCGATTATTATCAATTATTTATTGGGATTGGGTTTACCGTGAGTAGACGAGGCTGGGGTTAAGACCTGTAATCGTGGAGCCGGGTCAAATTATAATTTTAGGGGACTCGAATTTTGGCGCTTGGCGAGGAGAGACGTAGTCCTGCGATGTGGCCGCTCTGGCCGTTGAAGAAAGCGATGCCGCAGGATTTAACGTCAATCGTGGTTCGATAGCATTTGCCAAATCGTGATCTTCTGATAAAACAATAGCGGTGAGCCGTCGTTTTGCTGTAAATTTTCCTATTTTATGTGTTGTTTGTCGACAATTTTGGTTTGAGTATTTTTTCGGCGGGTTGTTCTCGTGCAGAAAAGTTACGTAACGTTTTTTCGGGACTAAGTTTTTTCGCGATGTTCTCGTATTTATTATATTTTAAATCGCCAAAGGGGATTCCTTTTTATTTTAAACGTCGTTATAAAATACATTTGTTATCGTCTTATCTATTGTTATTTTTTGCTATTGTTACGTTCGGAGCGGCATGACGCATGTAGTTAACCTACTCGCGAGAAGCGCAAGTAGTTTATTTTTATTAATTTGGGGATATGTTCCGGTCTCGTCCTCTACAGGTCGATTCTAGGAGTTTGATTCTTGTCAGGAAATAAAAGAACTGGTCATCCGAATATTGTGGATTATAATTTGATGAATTTATTGAAACCGAGAACGGACAACGCTCTGATAACCGTAGCGAGAAAACGAGAGAACAGGCGTGACAGGGCCTCTCGTGTTCGCGCTACAGGATGATACAAAATTACTTACATGTATTTATATTCCTTGACGCGTCGTTGGCTATAACACGCAATATTTTATGGACTCGCACACACACTCTCAATATATACGACCTCACACTCACAATATTATTTTAGGTTGTCCTTAAAATTACACGAGGCGAAAGAGTTTGTGGCAGGAAGTATAGCTCACTTAATATTAATTATAACTACCAAGTACAGATTTAACGCCGCGACGCGTTTCACTTTAGTGGCGCCTTTCAATCTTTTCGACCTACTGAACGATTTACGAGATCGCGGATTCCACAAAAGATTTTAAGAACGCTATGCGAGTACTGGGCAGGGAGTTACTCTCCGAGAAGCTCGCGCTTTTAGGGCTCGTTCGAGACTGAATACCCCCCAACTCTCTTCTTGATAAGCTCGCGATCATCGAGCAAGGAGCGGGGGTGATCTTCGCTTGCGAGTCCAAGAAAATGTCATAAGAAGCGTTCTCACGTCCGCTCAGCATTTTCAAGCCTGGGATCCTCAGAATAAAAGTACCAATGCATGCCTCGCAAGCGTATGCTCGGTGTAGAACACTATACCGGATACGGTCGCGCCAACAGCTCAGCAATTTGGTTACAAAGATGGCAAGTCGGAACAAATCTCTTCCAGAATTAAGGAAGCTTTCCAGTGTGACAGCCCGAAAAATCGCTGTTTTTCGCGATTTTTTTTTTTAAAGAAAAAATAATCTAATCGGTCTGGTTTTTTTTTGTATATTAATTGGGTATTGAAGAATACAAAACAATTTTTTAAAGATCGATTTATTTATTAATTAATATCTATAAAAATGATGAAACAATTGTTGCAGAAAATGCACTTGGATGTGGTGTCCACGTTGGGGGGTCACAATTTTGATCTGAAACAAAAAACACAAAAAGATTATTGATCGGTATATAATTGGCTTTCGTGCTATGGAGGCTTTTTTTTTTTTTGCAAAAATGGCGCCGGTTTGAACAAAAAGTATCGATTTTAGCATTTTTTTTGGCAGTTTTTTTTACAAAAAAATAGGAAGATGTCAAAAAAAAAAAGCTTCCATAGCACGATAAACAATGACGTTAAGAATATTGTGTAAAAAATTCAACTCGATAGCTTTAAAACTCTGCCCTCCAAGTTGGACACCGTTTTGAAAAATGCTGTTTCGAGAAAAACGCGTTCAAAGTCGACGCGGCAGCTGTAGCGCTCCGTTGCCTTCTTCCAAGAAATGCTGTACAGTAACCGAAATAATCTGAATTTCGGCATGAAAATTTCAGGGAATATTCGGAAGAGTGTATACTATTCGATAAAGCAAAAAAAAATCGATTTTTTGAAAATTTCACACTGGAAAGCTTCCTTAACGAAGTGTAAATATTATTTCAACCCAAATGATTCCTATTTATTAGTAGATATTGTTTACGTGATATACTATCTCGGAACGTGACACTATTGTTATTGTTACTTATTATCGACATTTATTGTTGATCATGATTCTGTTCTATTAAATCGTATTGTTACCATTATAACTTTGTGAACCACGATGTAAAAAATATGCAAACCTTTTCTATCTCATTTTGCAATTGTTTAAATAAATTTTGGTCGATGAAAGTTCATCGACTGGCGCCAGAAAATAATTGTAAGATGGAGATTCATTTGTTATTGATTAATTTCAATTTAAATAATAAAAAAAGTCCCAAAGTAAAAAAAAACAAATGTTTAAAATAATTGTAGAATTTGAAGAAAATAAAATTTAAAAAATGATCGTGAAGCTTTGGCATTTTCAGTATAATCGCCGTGTTTTTCGCCTCAATTTGTTTCACTTTGCTTCTGCTCTCGGAGGATGGTTGGATGTATATAGTTGGAGCGATAAAATGGGGGTTAAAAGGGGGCGAGTCAGCTATGCTTTCTCTCACTCGTTTTTTTCTCCTTCTCTCTTACACATTCTCTTCACAGTCCTCGTTTAATCTTCGCATTCAGGAAGGTTAGAGAATCACCGCAATTAATTCCTTTCACCGTGAAGCTACTGGGTTTGCTCCTGTGAAAGACTGAAAACCGAGCTAAGAGGGAAGATCGGAGAGACACCAAGTAGAGAAAGAGAGGGGCAAAGAGACAGGGGCAGAGAAATTGGTCCATACAGCTTCCATCCTACGATCTCTTTGGAGAAAACGGTTAGAGAGTAATACCGAATGGATTGACGAAGCAAAAGAGACCGATAAATGGGCCATTTCCATTTGGAATGGAGCAAAACTTTTTGTAGCCTGTCAAGATGTCCTCACGATTCCTTTTAAATTATTTTTCGGTTCACAAAGTTATTATTTTCATCGTTTATCATATAAACTCTGTTTTAGTATAAGAAAGTGACAATAAGAATAATTTATCGTAGGGTTTGTGACGACAAACCACCAAAATCTCAAGTGAGACTGAAATCCACGTCGAGTTGACTTAGGACATCCCATATATGCGTGCTTCAGGAGTAAGAAAGCTTTTGGCATTTCCAAGAACTCGAGACTACGGGATTACCCAATTGATTAAATAATACCCACCTTAGCTCCCTCGTCCAATCTGTGAGAGAATCAAGAGACAATGAGAATGTAAGAACGAGAAGTATGAGACTAACCGCAGAACATCTTGAAATTCGTTTCCCCTCTTATTCGCCCCATTTTTCCAGCAGGGTTGTAAAATTATTGAAAATTTTATTTATCTCTCAGAATATTTAGAGATTGAGAATAATTTGCAACTTTTTTTATTTCGATCCGAACATTTAACCCTCAGCCTTATTCCCCAATGCAAACGTTTTTTCAATATTGTTATTCGTCAAGTTCTAAAAAAGCAAAACATATCATTATCATTGATTGAATGGTTTTTAAGATATTAAACAAGAAAGGGATAAAATAAATAGTCAAATTGAGAAAAACCCATCTTCGAATGGATTTATTCGATCTAGTGATATGATTAAATTGAAAACGACTTATGAATACCTCGTATAGTTGAACATGACCTGCCTCAGTAAAATCGATATTCTCCTTATCAGTAATTCTTTGTGATGACACAAAAGCGAAGTTTGAATCTGAGCGGGCCTCTCAAGAAGACTTCAAGGATTAGATAATGTCAGCGGAGAAAAAAAAGAATGAAGGATAGATTTACGAAAAATAGAGAGATGGAAAGCGAAGGAGGTGTATGTATATTCATATATATCATGTAATATATGGCTCAAGTCTGGACTAAGTGAGTACTCAGATCTACAACATAGAACCACGATATATAAAACCGTCGTGGTCGTTATTCATACTCTCACCGAGATTGAGAGCAAGCAAAGATGGAGGTTTTTCGATTGATGCTGATACATTCGCCATACGGGTGAGGGATGATGCAACCATAAAGTAGAAAAAAATGAATAAAGGAAGCCTCTCATATATAATGAAAAATAATCAGAGTTCTTATTAAAAACCACAGGGATCTTCGGGCTCAATAAAGATCATAATCTTCTGTCTATAATTGGTTAGTATTCATGCTACACTGAATTTAATGAATCTTTCTTCGAACATATAATCATCTGTTATTCAAGGATTATGCCAACTGTTTTCAGGCCGAGCCTTTAATCATTCAATAGTCTACTTCTGCACACACTAACCATCTAAAAGTTTGAAATATCTTTATCTTTTTGTTAAAGCAAATATATGCGAACAATAATATTAAACAATAACCCTGATTCGAACGAAACTGATGTAGATCGGTAGTATATTGATGTAGAAATGCTGGAACAGGTCATTGTTGAAGAAGAACAATTATAATTTCAATTGAAATAATTGATAATAGCGATCAATGACTCGTGGAACTGAAATTTTCTACAAAATATCGCCAACGACGGTTTCTATATTCGGGATTACTAACCCTAAACATTGAGGTCATTTTTCAAGACGTTTTTAGTATAAAATTACTGGAGATAGGAAAATGTTCTCAAGAACTTTTTTGCAGCAAATTTTATTCTCTACAAGATTGGTTCTATGTATTTTTACTCTATGTTTTACCGTTTTGACTCTATGTGCGTTAGAATGACGCGGATTCATCGACTTTGCGATACTGACCCTAGGAGCCAATTTTTTTTTCGTTACGTTTTAAGGGGAGCTATACATTTACAACAATCAAAAAATCAATTTTTTTAAAGATAGAACTATATATGTAGAATATTTTCCCAAAGTTTCGAAGTGCAATTCGAAAAACTTGAAAAATTACAGCCCGTGAACGCTGTGCCTCATCACTCAGATTCGGAGCGCGCGCCATAGGTAGAAGTAAGACGCAAAGGGGCAGGTATACGGGGAACTTTCTTTCATAATTCCTTTCTTCAATTTTTTAGAACAGCTAGTACTTATCGAGCAGATATTTTTAAGAAGATTAACCCTTTCACTGGTAGGCCCGCTATATAACGGGCAGTCCAAAAAATAGGTTTCTAATCATACAAAATTGAATACCAAAGGTATTACCGAGTTTTTAACATCGCTGATGAAGGTTCTGGCAAAAAAAAAAGAAAAAAATTGTGCACATAAATTTTGCATGATTATTGCTATTATTGACTAAATGATAAATCACGATATTTCATACATATTCATTTATTTCCTCCGACATTAGTTCGAAATTTTTTAACCATTTGAAGGGTGCCACGAGGAGGCTGCTTAGTAGGATTTCACACTTCATTTGTTTGGTTGAATTTTTAAATTCTTTTTATTGGCTTATTTCTGTTTTTCATTTTTGAATTTTCTTTGGTTAACATTTTTTTTCAAGTTTAAGTCGATAAAAATGGTTGAAACTGAAGAAAAGATTATCTCTCTACTTTTATTTATTGCTTAGCAAATAAATTTGATGACAATCATGTTTTTTCGCTTTTTAAAATAGCCTAGCCGCTTAATTTAAAAAAAATATATATATATTTTCATGTATTTCATTCTTTAGGAGTACTACATTTTGGAATACGAACATCTTTTACGAATTTTAATTTTTTTTGCGATTTTTTTGTCCACCATAAATGTTCACCTCACTCTCGAACTGTCTACCAGTGAAGCGGTTAATTGAGTAGAAAGAGGGGTAACGCTGTAATAGCTATAGTCGCAGTCAGTCGAGTTTCGAAATTCGAGCTGTGCAGAACGATTTCGTTAGCTTTGAAATATCCTCGTATCCGAAAGGCGATAAAGAATTGACATACCGACCCTCGAGACCACGAAAAAGAAAAGTACCCAATTAACAATCTAGAGAAAAAAGAGGTGAGTCTGTAGGAGATAGTGCTAGCACTCGAAAACTCTCCAGTGCAAGCATTTTTGCAAAGTTACGAAGACTTATCTAATAGTATGTTACAATATGTGTGACTTAAGTAGTCCATTATTGCACGGCGTGAAGTTAGCGTCCGAGCGTAGCGAGGGTACTAAACGCCGTGCATTAATAGACTTACTTAAGTCACGAGTATCGTATACTATTTTTTAGCTCGTGTGACATAAACCCGCCTGTTTTTTATTTGATGATCAAAATTCTCTCAAAAACGAAATTGAAAGTCTTCATGAATCCGAAAAATAAATTTGTCATGTCTATGTTGGTAGATAGGAGAAGGGGATCCGGGGGCGAAGCCCCCCCCGGGGGGGGGGGGGGGGGGGGGCTAGGGGCGGAGCCCCCGCCGGGGGGTTCGGGGGCGGAGCCCCCCGACGGATACAGTTATGATTTTAAAAGTTACGTCAATATATCGCAATCACATTATTTGAAGTAATCATTTGTCCAAGCAGAGTAAATGAAATTTGCTAAACGTGTTTTTTACGTATCATTTCTTATTGTCCATAATTTCTGGAACGATTTTAGAAAGATTTGATTTGGTTTCGTTTCTTCAAAAAAATTAAGACAACTTGTTGTCTACGTATTGTTTTTCGTAGATAACGATTTTCGAATCAATTTTGGGAAATTTCATTTTTTGTCATAATTTGTTTAAACAAATTGTTGAACAATTAAATTAAATTATTTAAACAAATTTTTGAACATTCAATTAATTTGTTTAATAATTTTATAGCTCGTGTGACCTAAATCCGCCATCTTCATAATTTATTTGAAAGATCTACTGAATTAAAAATAAAATTCTTTATCGATTGGAAATACTTTTTTGTGACACGTACATTTATTAAATAACGTACATAACTATGGAGATCAAATTACATTATTTATTGAAGTTCAAATAACAAATATAAAACTTCAAATAGTTTATACAAATGCGTTTACATCTTTTCTGCTCTTTCATCTTTTATCTGCAGAGCTTTATTATCAACGTTGCAGTTGTTAAATATAAAATATTTAATATAAAATTTATTTTATTGAATATAAAAGTATTATTGGAGCCATTTATGGTTACATTGCAGTTGTTAAAAATGCAACTTTGCCCAGGCGCATTGTCATCAGTTAAGCCTTGAATATATAAACCGATGTCCGGATCATAAAAACAAGAGAATTTTGGTTTTTGTGGTTGAATTTTACAGGGTTCTTGTTTCTTCTCTGTTTCAGAACTCGCACGGTTAGAATCGCCAGGAATACTAGAATTTGTATTCTCGACGGATCGAAAAATATTCGCTTCTTGATTCGATTTCGATCCAGAAAGAATGGAAATTCTACAATTATGAAATGTCTTCGAGGTGGATGTAGAAGCAGTTTTAGGCGTTATTGCTGCTTGATTTTCCTTAGATTTCGATGTCGTTGTAACTCCAGAAGTTGAGGCTGCATTATCCAAGTCAGACCATTCACTAGGAACAACGTTATTTGTTTTGGCTCGCTTATGGATATTCATTCCACTACTAATATGGTCGCAAATTTTCTTCTTGTTATTTATCGAATCAGCAATGTAACCAAAAGTAACCGTAGCTGATTTTCATCCTCCATGTCGCTGTAATGTAGTTAGGTCAGCACCCGCATCAACCAGAAGAGTTGTTAAAGTTCTTCGGAAACTGTGACCGGTAAAATCTTTTGCATCAGGCAGATTTAAGTACTCGGCTATGTCTTTTGGCATCGCCGCGAACTTATTAATTCCAATAGCTTGGTGGATGCATTTTCCCTTTGAGTATCGCAGAAAAAATCTGTTGATTTGACAACTTTCTGGTCTGGCTTGCATATATTTCCAACAATAATGGAATAGTGCATCCGTGATAGTAAAAGATCGTGGAACGTAGTTCTTTGTTTTAGGCATTTTAATGAGAAGTATATCATCTTCCAATTTCCTTACATCATCGACACCGATATTGACAAACTCTTCTCTTCGCAATGCACCAGCAATTCCGAAAATAAGAGCTACCTGTAGAATGTTTATAGAAATAAATAATTTAAGTTATTGAATACTTTCTAGTATGTACAATGTTCAAGTTCTACTTACCTTTTCACATAGATGCACATCATCAGGTGCTTCGTTGAGAAACTTCGAAATGTTTTCTTTCGAAAAAACTTGAGATTTCTTTGGTCGGTACTCCTTACAATTCTTTTTCAAGAAAGTTATCAAACGATTATAGCTACTAATATCGAATATGATCGTACGTATTGATTGTGCATTTTAACATCAAATACGTAGCTCGATTACGCGTACTTTTTTGAGAGTTGAGCAAATTATGCCAAGAGCACTTCTTCGCAAAAAGAGTTTGATTTATTCTCTTTACGCCATTTTTTTAACGTGTTATATGCCGATGTATACAATTTTTTTAGATTTTTGAGGCAACAAATTTAACGCCGCGTTTCTTGCTATTTCTCTTATTGCTTCAGGAATAATTTCACCACTTTCATCTTCACTTGATTCACTTCCTGAGTCACCCATGTTGAATCTTCAAATTTTCACGCCGAATTTTCAACCGAATCTTGAAGTTGTACTGTATTTTTTCTACAACCTGCAGTTTTTTTAGGCGATATTCTACCTGACTCTTGTATTGACGTTTGTAATTTATTGATTAAAGTGTCATACGATTTCGGTGTGAACATGGTCACGATTTAATTCTCATCAATTGTTTTAGTTATTATGTGTCTGTGATATAAGTAAATTCATTTTTTTACTGTGTAAAAATGGACTGCTTTAGCCACGGATACGCGTTACCTAAGTGTGGGTTTAGGTCACACAGTGCTATAAAAATTATTTATTCGAGAGGTGTTTGGGCGGCCACACGCAAAATGCCAATGAAAGTTTTAATTCGACCGTTTGACGTCTTACGCCGAAGCACTTGCATTCTATTCTAAAAATCGTAGAGATTGCAGTTTATTTTGCAGTCGGTTTATTTAACGAAAGCTATACATCCATTCTAAACGTCATGCATGACTTGGAATTACAAATTGGAATGTATGCCAAAAATTTAGCCGCCAACATCGATCAGAAGCGAATTCAGCGACAGGAGCAACGCAGTTTTTCAGAGACAAAAGAGGCCCGAAAAGTAAGAAGAGATGAATTAATGGATGAAAATCAACTTAATAAAAAAACTGAAGGCTTATTATATGGGCTGGGTATCGCTGACTAATGCTTAAGTAATTTTAACCATTGGTTTTTTACGTGTCAAAACTTTAAAGGCGTTTTTCTCAAAACTGCATTTTTGAAATTGGCGTGCAGAATTACTCAAAAACTATTAAACCAATTGAGTTGAAACTTTGTAGAAATGTTGATAATATTATTACCTTCTAGTTGACAAGAATTGTATTTGAAAAATTAAAAAAAAAACTACTTTTTTAATCCAAATTTTACAGAAATTTTGCGTGAAATTTTTTGTCTTTTTTTTAATGCATGCATTTCTTTTAAATTTGCATTTTCTTCATTTTGATTACTGTCAAATAGAAACTACACATGTACTCACTGAAAAAACTTTTGAATTTTTCTGCAGATCATAGTCTACGTGAGGCTAAACTGCACGCCGATTCGCAACTCCCGCGGCAACTTTGCTGTAACACTCTGCCACAGCGCTGCCATTTTGATGATAAATGAATTTAAAAAAAAATGTTTTGGATACTTAAATATACTATCAAAATATACTCAGAGTTAACCCGAAGTTCCTACATGGGGACAAATTGACCCAGGCCAAAATCGACTTGTGGCTGGCGTTTTTTTCTCATCGATTTTAGGGGTTCTCAGAGGGGGGTGGGGATAATTTAAGTTCAACCCTTTTTGGTTCGTACACCAAATTGCAATCTTTGATACCCTCTGGTATTAACGCTACAGGCATTAATAAATATTACTAATTAATTAAATATACTATTAAAATATACTCAGAGTTAACCCGAAGTTCCTACATGGGGACAAATTGACCCAGGCCAAAATCGACTTGTGGCTGGCGTTTTTTTCTCATCGATTTTAGGGGTTCTCAGAGGGGGGTGGGGATAATTTAAGTTCAACCCTTTTTGGTTCGTACACCAAATGGCAACCTTTGATACCCTCTGGTATTAACGCAACAGGCGTTTAAAAATCGATTTGGGGTCAATTTGTCCCCATGTAGGAACGGCGTCAGAAAATTGACTTTTTTTCAACATAAATATGTCTTGTGTGTTCAAAAAGCGCGCGTTTGAGAGATTGTGTGCAGCGTAACCGTTTCTGGCAGCGTTGTCGGTTGAAAAACGCGTATTCTAGAGCGCCTCCGTGACGCATGTTGAAGTATAGTGGCAGGTGGCAGCCTTGTGTGCTTGTGTGTGAGAAAGACGCATTTGTCATTTGGCAAGAAAGTCGTTCGGCAAAATTGACAAATGGGTATGTTGTGCGTTCTGCCCGGAGGTAAACAATCGGAAGTCCCAAAATATTTGCCTTTCCTACAAATTACCAAGACGCGACTTGTATCGCACGCTTTTATGCATAACATGTGGACCGATCGCTTAAAAAATGTTTTTGACAACCTGCGATTCATTTTGTTATTTTTCACGAGTAAATAAAAGCGATACTTCCTCCAACAAACGTTTGTGTTGCGTTTTATTCGATACCTGTCAAACGATGTCAAAATACCGTAACTTTACCCCTTGCAGTTTTGTTAAAGAAATATTAAATTTGGTTTGCTATCATTGTTTTCTTATGGTTTCATATCTAAACTTTAAGGAACAAACCATTTATTTGAAAAAAAATCAAGAATATATAAACATTTTCCATTTTAAGCCATGCATGCAATCTCTCGAAAAATGAATTACACTTTTTTTTTTAACGTCAACTACGGGGAAACTAATCGTTTTTTTGTATTGAGCCTTGGATTATTCGATTAGTCAGGGTTTGTACTATTATTTAAAAAAAAAAGTCCCTCAAAGATATTGATGCCACACAGAGTTATGAGCTCGCAAAGTGGCCGGGGACAAATTGTTCCCATCTAGGAACGATGGAGTAGAAAAAAGTCATGTACGAACCTAGAGTTAAATGTAGAATAATTATTTCTTAGCTTAAAAAATCTCTCAACGTTGACTAATTTTTTCCCGTCTAAATGTATATCTCCCCTTAATTGGTTCCAAACGAACCTAAATTCAACATCTACGATGGGACACCCTATATAAACGGGGTCAGAGATAGGGGATGAAGACCAGGGGGTTGATTTGTTCGAGAGCACGAGGTTAAAAGCGACGGAAATAGGAGCGATCTGGGGCAGAGATCCGCGAAAAGCGGTCCTCTCCCTAGTTTCTCGCGCCTGCTGGCACGAACCATCACCACTAGCGCTGCAGGCTCGACAATGATTCTACCATAAAATCGTTGGATGCCCGGCTGTTTTCCTCTGAATCAACGCGTCGAGCAAACTGACCTGTCTATCGATATATATGAATATATATACCAATAAATAAATATACGTACAGATATCCTGTACAGTGAACACCCGTATACGTGGTCCATTGCACATTAAATTGACCTATTTTTTTTTCCTGCTAACCTTTTTTATATTTAATATATTTTTCACTAGCCGTGTCCGAGGAAAAACGAGCTTTCATTTTTCTATCATTTTTTTGTCTCGTTACAGGCAATGTTTAGTCACTTAATTTTGCAATACAATGAATTAGATGAAAAAAAAAAATTAAATTTTGTTTGGAAACTTATAGATCGTACTATCTTTTTCAAAAATGAAATTTTTCCAATTCTTTAAGGCGTCTTCTCACTTTGGAAATTTAAAAAAATCGATTTTTTTTTTTTTTTAAATTTTGAAAGTACATATCTTCAAAAATGTCATCTCGAAATTTCATAAAGATCGGACGAGTCTAACTACATTTTTTGGCGACCGTTAGGTGACTACCTGAGAGTACCCGGCGATCCCTCCAAAACTTTAAACGCAGTTATCTCAAAACAAGGTTTTTCGGTGCTTTGTTGATGAAATTTCGGAAACTATCCGGCCGATTGTCATGAAATTTGAATGACATATGCTTCATAGTTATGGCTATAGCGCATATCATCAGATTTTTTAAATTTTGATTTTAAGAATTTTTTTTTTACAAAAAACTGCAAAAAAATCGTGGTTTTTTTTTACTTTTTCGAAAAACGTGCGCCATTTTGTTATTTTCGCGAATATCAAAAATCTGATGATATGCGCTATAGCCACTGACATACTGAATCTAAAACAGTTTTATTTTTTTGTTTCAGACGACCCGTCTCGGAGATACCATCAACAAGCCACGACCATAACATTTTTACACGGGTTTTTCAATGCTACTGATGTATTATAATAATTGTTTAAAAAAATAAAATAAAAATTTTTTCATGTACTTGAAAGATGTGTTTATTACATAGGATCCGTTTTATCCCATAATTTTAAGCAAAAATCCTCGAAAAAAAATCGCAAAAACAGCCTATTTTTGAGGCGCTTAAAGTGAGAAGATGCCTTAACATAAATGATCTCAAATAATGTTTTATTTGAAATTCGATAATTTTCGACACGCAATACTTCTCAGTTTTATTATTTGTGGAGATAAGCCTTTATAGCCGGCTTATCTGAACCCACATTCAGGTTATTTGGCTCATTGTGCTAACCCATCATCGAAATATTGTGTGGTCAATGGATGAGGTATGATGCGCTTTAATGAATTCCGCTTTGTCACGATCCAAACATTTATGGAAATAGATTATTATGGATGGATTTTTATTGTTATTATTTTCTGTTGGATTTGAAAGTACTAACCAGTTGGAAAAGTTGGTTAGTACTTTTTAATTGGTTTTAGCAATATATTTTACGGTATGCAATTAAATGGTATTTAACTCGAAAGGAATTTAATATGTTTTAACTATTAACAAAGTTTATTTAATCATAACTTAATAACATTTTTTTTAAGGGAGAACCTCGATGAGATTTTTAAATCGTCACGACTTTTTCCAATTATAATAATACAAAATAAAAGATTTAATTGCCTAAGTTTTGGTTATTGCCAATTTTTTCCAGATTTTCCCACACTTTCTGTGACTATTAACAATAACTTTTCTCAGAAATGTAATTTTTTTACGGGGTTTTGACGTTCTGGACCAGAAGTACAGTTTAGTGGTGTAGTTTTTATTGTTATTTTCCAATGTTTAAACAATAAAAACAAAAAAGGAATAGAATGTATAATTGGGAAAAGCGTCGAAGATATGGAAATTGAAATTTCTTCATTGAATAACTTTTTTTTAGTATTCAGTTTTCGTTGGGTTTAAGGGGGAAAAAGTATTCTCGATGGGTCTCCATTATCCGCAAATAAAAACAACGAATAGTACTTAAAATCGTATATTTTCTACTTTATTTTCAATTTACACTCCTCCTTAAGCACACATTTTATAAAGCTCACTCGCTTCTTCATTCAACGCATATGGAAGTTTCGATTTTAGTATCCGTCGCTGTTGTGCACGTTGGCGTGAAATCCTGTCTCGTCGGCATAATATTTTACAGTTCTTACATTCCCGGTTGGTTCCTTCACTGTGTACTCGCCCGTCACGTCGTGGCCTGGTTTTAAATGATCCAAAAAATTCAATTTTTTACAAAAACTTTTGAAACTTACTAAATCGTAGTTTTCAAGTTTTTTTTTCCAAACAAAATTGAAATTTAAATAAATGTGAGTAATGTTTTCGAAGTTTTTTGATCAAATAACATAAAAATAACAGAGCAAAAAAAAATTCAAACTTTGATTTTTAGTCACTTTACAAAAATAGATTTGACTCAAATGTTTAAAATTATGCCATTTTCTAGGTTTTTTTTTTTACTGCAAACAAATTAATTATAGATTGATTGACTAACCATCGCGATGTTCTTTCTGCCCATGATAATCGCCGGTACGATGATCCTTAACACCATAAGCATATTCATACTTTGGATGAGCAATGAAATCCTGATGATGACCGTGTTGGTCTTGCCACGTGACTGCCTTAGCTTCACCGATCGTTGGACCATGAAAGTGTTGAAACGAATGCGCGTGACCATCAGCTCTTACAGCGTCGATGAAGAACAATGTTGGAACGAGAAGAAAAGTCGAGATCTGAAAAACAGAATCGAAGCCAAAAAGTTGATTAAAAAAATACTTTTCAGCCACTCGTACAGAAATTAAAGTGCTTCAATTCCATTTCTAATTATAATTTTTTTTATGGCGCACAAATATCCAAAATGTTAGATTTTCGATGAAAAAAAACTGACATTCTTAAATAGTGTCCACTAAATTTCATTTTTAATTATTAATAGTCGACGTGTTTGTTAATAATTTTGGTTTAAGAATATATTTTACAGAGAAAATGTGATTTTGTATTTATTTAAATATTTGATTACTAGTTCTAATTTAGTTTAAAATTAAAATGTTCTTATAAAATACTAACTTTTTGGAGACACATAGTGAAACAATGTTAACGAAGAACTAATGAATGTATTTCGTTGAAAATGATCGAGAACAGACTGTCCAATTTTTGGAGGTTTGTGTTCCCTTTATATACAGCGGAGTGCGACATTTCAGATCACATGATCGATAGAGAGTTCCCAATTTGCCCAATTTCTTGCAGGTATATCAATCACGTTACAAAACGACAAATTATTCGATGGTGAAAAGAGTGACAGAGACAGAGAGGTTATAGCGGACAAAGAAGAGTATGAGATACACGAGTTCATTCAAGTGAAACTTGTGAGAAGTACGAAAAGTCCGATGTAACGGTGTTTCTCTTCCAGATCTCTCTGCGCCATAAAAAAAAAAGAAATTTCTTACTTTTCTCCAAGTTTCGGTAACCTTAAAAGGGACGGTATATTTCGTTGAGAAATTTTTACCTTAAATCTATTATAGTGTTACATTATCAGTATTTAAAATTGAAACTGGAATGTGATCATTAATGGTCGATTGCAAATTAAAAATAAATTAATGAGCTCGAATATTCACAAAAAATTAATTACACTCGATCAAAAAAGTCAGAGGTTAAACATTTTTTCAAATATATTTTGGTTAGCGATGTTTAAAAAAAAGTTTAAACAATGAGAGAAAGTAATTTAGAAATTTTTTAAATTATATTAACGAGTGCGAATACTCACAAAAAATTATTTATTCAATTAAAAGAAAGTTAAATTAATTAAAAGTTAAATTTATTAAAAGTTATTTAAATTTGTTAAAAGTTATTAAAAAATGATTAAAAGTGTTAAATTTCATATTAAAATTCGTTCAAATGAAAAATTTATTAAACAACTATAAAAGAAGATGAAAATATTAACCACTGTCGAATTCCTACGAGGATAAATTTGAACGTGGACGAATAAAATTTCGGGCACTCTAAAATGGAATATATTTCAATAAGAAGGGGAACGTATGCATATATATAGACAATAATACACATATATAATGGAGAAGCAGAAAAGCGAGAAAGCGCCGGTGAATCCTGGCACAGGATATGTATAACGCAGTGGCGTTGGAACTTGCGAGAATTCCGGAAGTGCTCGAAGAAGAGACGACCTCCTGCGCACATCTACACACAAATACATTCCTTGAGCGTTACCTACAAGTCTACATTTTGAGTTATGAGACTTTTTGAGTCCGGTTGGCGGTATCTTTGTGATCACACGAAAGTCAGAGGGAAAGAAAAAGAGACAGACAGAGGTATAAAATCGTTGCATGGGGATAAAAGCACATCCGAGGCCGAGGACTCGCTATAAACCGTTATCCTCGTGACTAGCTCTCCCCTATTTCTCAGACCAAATGTTTAAAGCTCCATCCTCACTAACCTTTTCACCACGTGGACCACGAGTCACCCTTAAGGATGAATTACACATGTTTCTTAACGGAAAATTGTATTACATCGAAATTTCGGTTGCAGCCCTAAATAACTGTTTTCAAAACAACCGGCGTAAATATCCAAATATTCAAAGCAAAGGAAAATTTTAAATAAAAACTCAGTCCAAATAAAACAAAACAAAATAAAGACGTGCAAAGAAACACAAACGAACAAATCCAAAGAAAAGTTGAACAAACCAAACCCTAAACAGAAAATACAAAGGCGAACAAACCAAAACAATCGCCGAACAAATCAAAATAAAGGCGAACGAACAAGCACAAACACAAACAAAAAAATCTGGAGAAGAATTGAAAAAAAACCAACTGCAAACAAAACAAAATAAAACAAAGCCGAACAAATCGAAACAAACCCAAACAAAGGCGAACGAACAAGCACAAATACATACAATAAAATCTAAAGGAAAAAAAAACTCACCCCCAAACAAAACAAAATAGGCAAAGGCGAAAAAACAAACAGAAACTCAAACAAATTCAAATAAACAATCACGAACACAATACTGAGGTAAAATGAGGTTTTAGAATTGAGTAATCAAAATCTAACATACCAACATCATATTTGTCAGCAGTCGATATTTAAAATGAAAATATGGAGATAATCTTTATATACATACTTCTCGAGGAACAATTAGGAATACGTGGGTTTTTTTTAAACGGTGGTTATTATTGTCATGGTTATTTTCATGATCGGTTATTTTTGTTAAGGTTAATTTAATCAACGGTTATTTTGAACACGGCTATTTAGGGTGATCACTAAAATTTCGAAACTTCGCAATTGAAAGAAAATTTAAAAAAAAATCAACCGTCTGTGGAACTTTACAAAAGTTGATTTTCAATAATAATTATTATAAAAAGTTATTAACATAGCGTTTGAATGAAATATTCTTCGACAGTTTTTTTTGTTACGTAAAATGAATTTGGAGATTCGTCTAAATCAGAATTTTTTTAGAATATTTCCTTTATTTTTTCGAAAAAAAAAAAAAATAATGAAATATCACTAATTTTCTACATGATTTTGTAAAAAGATTTAACATTATATTTACGAAATTTCTAAGTCATTGGACGAAAAGTTTATCGATTACCAATGGCCAATCACCTTCAAAAAAGTCGAAAGGTGGAATTTAAAAAAAGAGAAAACATTTTAAAAAGAATCAAAAGTATTCTAGAAAATCAACAAATTCATTTCATACGACGAAAAAAAAAATCGTCGATCAATTGTTGAACAATTTATTAATATTTTTTTGTTCATTTTATTTTTGCCTGTCAATGTTCGTAACATCGGATGTGATTGGCTAAATTCTTTTAGATTTTTCGCGAAGCACCAAGTACCTCAATTTTCATAGAATAAATTTATTGGCATGAATGAATTCCTCATCGAAAACATACAGAAACCATCAGAAAACTTGTGAACACCGGTGGTTTGTTAAAAAATAATGGGTTATTGTTTACACTGTGGAAACAAATATAAACATTTTATATATTACGCATTATGAAGTTTTTTTGCAGATTGAAACATTAAAAAAATTCGAGCGCAATGTTTCATAGTTGCAGCTTGCATAAAAATAGCTTGGGGCTGGAAGTTTACTTTGCAGCACAAAAATGTTGTGCGATATTCGACCGTGGAATGTTCACTCACGTTGAAATTTTTAACAAGCATTTCATGGAAAAATTATGTGAATGTAAAATAATGAATTGTATCATATGTTTCTTATACTTCGATATTTTTCAATTCATCCTCCAAATATTGTAATAAATGTCACATCATTTATAAATGACTCACAAAATTGAACTACAATTTCAATAAATAACAAATGTAATAAACAGTAATCAATTTGATATTTCAATTTTTCGTTACAATGGACAAAGAATGCGATTTTATTTCATTGAAAATAAAAAATTATTTTCATAATAATATTAAGATTTTTGTATACTCGATATGACAATTTGGTTCCGATGATTTTCAAAGTGATGTTTGTTAAATTTTTGTATATTGTCAATTTAAATAAAAAAACAAATCATTTTCACAAGTTTATCGGAACAAAAAATGATTAAACTTAGTTAGTAATTTTAATGCTTAGTAATGCTTTAATGGCGTTCCTCATTTATTTCTTGACGTGGATCGTAAATATTCGCTGTATACGTTGTTTCTAAAGATGAGAAAATAACGGAGTGGGAGTATGAACAAACGAGTATACTGATAAAGAGTTGGTTTTTGGTAGATTTTATAAGCTGTGAGGGCAGACGGGCTCCCAGATGAAAAGAGCCGAAGCCAAGAAGCGAGGGGTAAATGAGTCAGGGGTTGATATAGCTACGTTCTCCTGGTTGAGAGTTAATTGGTTTTTGGTCTTCGCTCTCTCACAGCTCGTTGTAAACGATCCACTGCTGGCTTTGTCCATCTTCCACCCTTTTTTCCTCAACATATACACATAAAATCCCCATATAAAATGACGCTGTAAACAAGGCTGCTTTTTCAGGCGTCGAGATAGTTTCAAGTCATTATTTTCACCTCGAAACACGACGTTGGGCCTGGGAGTTCCTACAAAAACATTTTACAAATTTGATATAAATTTCTTACGTTTTGTGATTCAAAAACAAAACGTATTATAATAATATTCTCTTCTTCTCCCAAATTTCGCGTATCGATTTGAAAAAAAAAAAAAAATACGTTGAAATTGACGAATTTTAGTGACAAGAGATTAATAACAATAATTTTCCTGATTTTCGTAATGTTTTTGATTGAAAGTTGATTTTACTTCAATTTCAATTATTTTTATTTCAAGCTCAAACTGAAATTCCCTTCCTTGAAATACTTTTTGTTTGGTTTGAGCAAATGTTACATTTCACGAGAAATTTAATGGCATATTTTTTCGTGATGGTAAACAAGTGTGTAATAATAATTAAAGAAATCCCTTGATTATTCCACACACCATCTGCTTGCCGCGAGCTTTCGTGGTAATGGTGGAAACCGCAGCGGAAAATCATACGCAGTCGAGACAGAAAGAGAACGAGAGAGAGAGAGAGAGAGAGAGAGAGAGAGAGAGAGAGAGAGAGAGAGAGAGAGAGAGAGAGAGAGAGAGAGAGAGAGAGAGAGAGAGAGAGAGAGAGAGAGAAAAGAGCGAGAGAGAGAAAAGAGCGAGAGAGAGAAAGAAAGAAGAGGGCTTTATGGGGATTCAAGGGATAGGATGTATCAGAGAATCCTTCCTGCATTTGCGAAAGACCGCAACTGCTAGTGAAACAGTGAAATCCAGAAAGAGAAAGGCCGCAAGAGATAGAAAGAGCAAAGAAACATTTGTACATCGCCTGAAACCTGTACATGATGCTTCGTGTTTAATTAATTTCTCTCTCCATAAATCTGAAGGTTTTTTGAAATACTGAAATCCATGAACTTGTGGAAAATTTACAGAGGATATTGTATTACTAACTTCATGGTAAGTACGAAGCTTTAAAAATACTACGAAAGATTATAATTATATCAAACAGGTTATTTCGATCGACTAATCATGAGGCTAAGTCTAACATTTTCAGTGATTTACAACTGAATTTCGTTAGCACTAATTTTGAAGTTTTGAAAAAATAGCATTTTAACCACTCGACTACTGATTCAAAAACTGAGAATGGCCAACTACTAATCGCTATATAGTTTTCTGAATTTTTAGAAATTTTGTAACGAAATTTTTCCAAGAAATTGTTTTTTTAATCAAACTCATATCTTCTTGCGATTTTCCCAGACCCAGTGTGGTATTTAGCGATTACAACTTGGAAATAATGATAATCATGTAAAAGGTTAATTTCTTCTAGACCTTCATTGAATCTTGATGAAGTTATACTGGTTAGTAGCCGGCTTTTGAAAATATTAGTTAACGGGACAGACCTAGTTAGAATTTTCGAAAAATCGATTTTTTTTTTATTTTATTTTCAAAAAGTAGAATCTCTTACGAACATTTTCCGCCCAGGTAAATGTAAATCGGACCATTATTCGCCGAAATACAAGACTTTGTAGCACGTCGTGTCTGAGCCATGCAAACCGTACTCAAAACTTTAAATGCGTTTTTCTCGAAACCATGTTTTTGAAGTCGGTGATCACTGTAGCTCGAGAACGGCTTTACCGATCGGGTTGAAATTTATATCACTTCTTCTATACATGGTAGTCCTCCATATGAACGAAGGATTTTTTTTTTGGATAATTATTTTTATTTTTAATAGCAAAAAATGGAACTGATATTTTGGTCAAAAAAACACTTTTGACTTTTAACGGCCGCCATTTTGTGAAAAATGGAAATTTTTCAAAACCCTTCGTTCAACCGGAGCATTATATCATTAACTAAAAATCCCCTCCGTTTTTTTTGTTTCAGATGAGCCGTTGCAGCGTGAGCTTGATCACCGCAAACCGTGTTTTTTTTTGCAACGTCCTCGGCAATTGACGGTCACCAGCTTATTTCGATATGTATTGCGTTGAAAAAATTGCAACATATACATTACATATGTATCTTTTAAACGGAAGAACTTTTCTTGTGAATTATTTTATCGTTTGACCAAAAAAAAATCGGAAAAAAGGCCTTTTTTTTGACGTTCCAACTAGGTCTGTCCCGTTAAAAACGAATTTAAAAAATTGAAAAACGTTTTTGAGCGGGTCTGCTGAAGGTAGTGCAGCATTTAAGGGTTAGTGTTTCAGTGTATCGGAGCGCAAGACACTTAGTTATTTTAAAGAGCCATCAAAGACAGTAAGAGGGGCTTGCAATATATTTGCCGTTCAAGAAGTGGCTCTGAGTGAGAATGCTCTTATTGCATAGTAGTTCGACCGGCTCTCATTGGAGGAAAACATGTTGGAAGGAGGTAGGGGATTCAAACGTTCAGCATTGCAATACTGGAGAGGAAGTGAGAGAAGACTTCTATCCAGAATTGTAATTGCACTTTAATTAAGTCGTAATTTAAGGACGCAGCTCTATCTCTCTTTGGATCTTCCTTTTTCCCTCTTCGTTTCTCTTCGTTTCTCTCTTTGGTTATATATTCTGCAGGTACAGATATGTGTACGCAACTCGAGGGAAGTGAACGAGAGAGGACATCGAGAACAACTAGACAGAGAACGAGAGGACGTAGAAAGAGATAGGCAGAGCTGGATGTATAATAGACCGACATCTCTGTGAGGATGCGTCTCTACCCAGTTGGAAGGTAGGTTTGGGAACAGTAATTCGAACTATCCCGACGTAGCTTCGTGGACAAGGCAAGACCTCTTCGTCGTTTGTGGGAGAAACACGAAGGTGGTATTACGACTGGTTGTTACTATCTTCTATCTTCCCATCGCTATCTCTCTCTCTCTCTCTTTACTCATCCCTTACTGGGCTGGAGGTTCTCTCGAACGACACAGAGCGTTCGAAGCTCCATAGACTAACCCGTCCTCTCTTACTAACCCCCTTTAACCACCCCACAACACTGTCCCCAGGTACTTGGGCCACTAGGTTCGTCTCACTTGTGTTCAACCCAACTCCCTTTCCCTGCCACCAACTTCCCAAAACCATCGCGGCAATTCATATGCAAATGAAAAGCACCGACCTCCAGGCATTGTTCCCACCGAGTTTCTCCCCACTGTTTCTCACCCAGACTTGACTTACTACCGCGAATTTCCTGAAAACTCCAACACGCGAAGCTGTGCAAGGGACACTGGCCGGGAGAGGCACGAGAATCCATGTAATTGATACTCACCTACTCTGTTTTTTTTTCGTCACATACCTCCAGAATCAGAGGTTTTTTAGGAGATGCCTTATGGTTGGATCATTAATGTTCTTGACAAACTTTTGCTTTGCACGTTTTTCGAACAGGGGTAATATTATTTTTCAGTTTTTATCAATGTTCTGAAACTTTGAGTCTCTTCTTTTAAAATAAAGTTGATTGCCAATGGTTGGATGGTTAATTTATATGAGGTTAGTGGTTAGTTCTTGCGGGCGATGTTTCCTGAAACTTTTTCAATGTCTCGACGTTTGAGAGTCCCTTTTTCTAAAAGCATAGCTCATTACCCACGGTCAGACGATAAATTTACATGAGAAAAAATTGTTTAAGGGCTCAATCAGTTGCGTGAGTGCGAGAGAGATAACTAAAAAGCAGATACACGTTTTTCTCGGACCCGCTTCATATTTCGAAAAAAAAAGAAAAGTTTCACCTTATTCTTTGATAAAAGTAAATCAACGTGATCTCTTCTTTTTCTTGACACATCAAACCTCTTCGAAAAAACGTGCAGCAAGATTTTTACCGACCGTACAGCTGATAGATTATCCTAACGATTGCTTCTAGTTGTGGACGTTCTTTTTTTCGGTAGTTTGGTAATGTTTGCAAATTTGTTTTCTGGTTTCCCAAAGTGGTGAGATTATACATAGACTTAATGATAAGATAGAAATTGGAATTCATTGTTTCTCTTAGAGTTGATAAATACTTCAGGAATTCGATGTACTTTTACTATTGTTTTAAAACGAATGAAATTACAGACGAATAGCAATTGACCGAGGTACTGACTTTTCTATTTCTCAAAATTTAATACGTTTTCGTTAACAGGTAACAAAGAATTGATTCAAAAAACATTGAGAATAAATCTTTTTCGTCGTTAATTCAATATTATTTGAAATAAATATCTTTTTGTGTTGTTGTACGTTGACGAAATAAATGGAGCTCGTTTATACTCGGCTATACATACGTCAGGCTTGAATAATAAAAAAATGATAATGTCTGAGACGCTCCTGGTGGGGTGAAAATAAGGTTGCTAGGAAATTCTCCAAGCGGCACAAGAAACCACTTTTAGCGACGTGGTTGACATATGAGGGAGAAAATTTGCAACGTGAAAATGGTCCAACTGAAAGCGAGTAAGTGACATTTCGAGGTTTCGAGTGATACGAACGAGAGTCTGCCACGAATTTTTTTAACGCACTCCTTCTCTGCCATTTTTTTCTCTTCAGAGATGAAAAGATCGCAGCCCGATTTGGAGAGGGAAAAAAATTCAGCAATCAAATAAGCACGCCGAGATCGTAAGAGCTAATTTTTCTGAGACTTTTTTGTCCTGCTTCACTTGTTTTAAGCTTCCACAGTTTTTTGTCAAATGAAAAAAATAATTTTACGCGAAGTTGAATATTTTTCAATTTTACGAAATTCCTTTTTTTTAATGAACTTTTGCGAAAAAAAGTCATCAAATTCCGTTTGCAAGATTTAAATTGAAGGATTCCTTGATTAATAAATAAAGAAAACAAGTTTTGATGCAGCATATTGTCTGAATTAAGGCTACAATTTATTAATTATTCATTTAATCAGAACGTCTCGTTTATCACTCGCCAAGAGATATCGTTATCGATTTCGTTTTCAGTGAAGGATTTCTCGACAACCCTCACGTGCCGAGAAACCAACGAAGGGCTTGTAATCGGATTTTTTCTACAACGTGTTTGTGAAGGGCTCTCTGAGAGTGGGAAACCTCTTTTTCACTTGACTCTTGTGAAATTCGTAGAAGGGCGAAAAAGGGAATAATGAAACGGATTATTTTCCATTTAAAAATTCACTCCTTCGACTCATGAAAAAACATGATTCTACAAATTAATGATTTTTTTGCTACTGAGCTACAATCAAAGTTCCGAAGTGAATTATTATTAACTTATGATTCAATACACTTTTCGTAAAGTAGGCTCAATTTTCCCACAAGAAAAAAAAACATGATTTGAATCAATTAATTTATCATTGAAAAAAATCTCTTAATTTTTGCATATGGAATATTCCTAATTTTTTTGTTTAAATATTCGTGGCACTTAATGAATGATTTCTTCATTAAATAATTCATTAAATTAATAAATATTTAATAAAATTATTTGAATCATGTAAAGAAAGATTCAATAAACTTCTTTGATGCAATCAGTTTTGCTTGTGGAATAAAAAATCTAGTTTTAATAATGCCAAAGGTATTTCTATTTAAAGCTCAGCTATTTACATAAAAATAAGAAAGTAATCACTAAAGAAATCGTTGTATATGCTTATCGGCTGTTGGTCTTTTGAGAAAAGATTATTTTTGCACGGTGCATTATGCCGTGCAACTAATGGGTTCATCGTCTCTCTTTTTTTCTTTCTACCTCTCTCACTCTATCTCTCTCACAGTCTCGAGCTGTGTATATGGGCATTGCAGGGATAATTGCTTCGACGACGCCGCTAGTTCGCAACTGCCGGTACTATAATTAGAGCGTGAAGTCCTCCGACCATGTGTATGTATGTGTGTTTACACACCAACACGTATATATACATTTAAATAAATTTAGAGTATCTGGAAAAGGGTGAAAAAAAAATACACGATACAGAGGGATGAGAGAGGCTCAAAAGCTCGAGTGCATACATGCTTGAATAAGTGAAGCGTATACAAATAACGAGAACTCTGATTAGTACAAGAGTTAAGTGTGAGCTATGTAGAATATTATACTCGTACAACTTCAAATGAAAAAAAAAGAAACGAAAAAAATCCTCTCCGAATTTATGAATAATAATTGAGGACATTCGGTCTGATCAAATACTGACTGGAACTACTTTGATTTAAAAGATAAAAAATTGGGCTAATTCTGTAATTTTATTTATTTATTTTAAAATTCAATATCAATCTCTCGTGTTGAAATATATTTCAACCAAAATAGCACTTGCTAATTGATAAAAAAATTATTTCAACTACAAATTTTCACATTTCCTTCATGAGAAAATTTTTATGACAATTATGAGAATACTTTTAAAAAAATTTAAATGATTATCAAATTTGAGTCGATTTTTATACAGATTATAACTAGAAAGCAAAGTTTCGAGATTATAAATAATTGCAGAGATAGTAGCCCCAAAATCGAAGGGTTGAATGGAATTTTGAATGAAAATGTAGGTTTCGAATTACAGTAGAAATTGAAGAATATATTTTTATATTGATGGAAAAGTAGATAATTAAACATTCCTAGGAATGTTCTTAATCCCAAGCAAGATCGTAAAGTAGATACTTAAATAATTTGCTTCATCGGTTGCTCTTGAATAACCCGCAATTATAGTGCTTCACTCTCGTTGAAAACAAGTCCGATCGCAAGGGTGTTTATTATTCTCGTTCCGAGTACCAGAAAGATTTTTTTTTCTAATAAAAAGAAAACAATTAATAAAAGGCGAACAAAAAATAAATTGTATTCTGTATGTCGGAGAAACGAGAGATTTCGTGCAGCGCTTGCAAGAAAAATCCGTTGAAAAACAAACGCGGTTGGATAATGAAAAAAAAAGTATAAACAAAGCGAGTAAGTGTAACAAAATATAACAACGAAAACGTAACCGTGCACGAGACCGCAACGTTTCTACTTTTTATTTATTTTTCCAGTTCGCAACCCCTCTCGACTCAGTACTAACCCTTATTTTTTTTCTTTCAATCCTCTGTTCTCTCTCTCTCTCTCTCTCTCTCTTTCTTATACTCGTTCTGGTTGGTATCCTTTTTTCGCACCAACGACTTTTGTTCTATTATTCAAAACTCACTGATATCTCCACCGGAACTTTTTTGTACCTTCACTTCACCCTCTCCCGGAGAGGAGCTGGTCGAGGGGGAGGGTAAGGTTACAGTAAATAGTATGCTTTCGTTTCCTCGGAGTCTCTTCTTCTTCCTCCTATTGTTTTTTTACTATAGAGACTATTGAAGGTGACAGTGGCGGGAATAAGAGCCTCTATCTTGCTCTGCAGAGTTGAGGGTTAGTAAAGTTGGGACGAGCCAAGGATGGAGTGGAAGTAAAGAAAAAAAACTCTTGGAATAATTCACCAGAGGCAAAACGTGTCTGGCTTCATTGAAATGGACTCTATGTGTAAGAGAGAAAAAAGAGCGATGGACTGAGAAGGGAGTAATCGTTTGGTTTGGGCCTCGTTCGAGCCAGAATCAAAATTTTGCATAAGACGAAAGAAAGTTCGAGGGTGAGAGGGATTAGAGGATGGTAAGAATGGGGTAAGAACGAAAGTGGAAAGGAAATCCCAATCGATATGACCTCGGAGTCGCTCGTATACGGCGCTATTTTTGTGCCTCCACTTTTTCTTCCTCTTTCTCTCTACTCCTTCTTTTCATTAGACTAACCATCTCTCTCACACTCTCACAACCCTGAATATTCATAAAACAATGATTTGTGGTTTACTGCAGTACCGGCGCCGCGCTATTTCCCGCGTCCAATTCATTTCTCTCTCTCTCTCTCTCTCTCTCTCTCTCTCTCTCTCTCTCTTGTTTAACTCAACCCTTATGAGAACCTACTCTCGTAACGGGTCACGTTTCTACACCGCTTTTTACGCAACGTCGAGATTATGGGTTACAGAAAACTCCTACAGAACTTCTTATTTTTTGTTCTCGTTTTTTATTCCAACTGTAACGTGACGGCTTTTTTCGCTTCGATCATGCTAGAACGAACCGAACAGAGGCATTCACTTGGCACTTTTTTCTTATTCCTCATTGCGCAGGTACAAGGGAAGCTATCCTGTAGTACGGAGTCTATGTACTCGAAAAAATATTGGTAAATATGGAACGAGATGAAAGAACGATATGAGAGCACACGAGATTACTCAAACGATTAACCACTCACCATTAACCATTAAACATTGACCACTAACCACTAACCATTAACCGGCAACCATTATAACTAGTAACCATTAACCACTAACCACGACTCATTAACCGTTAACCACTAACCATAAAGTGCTAATCATTTTTTCGCAAATCACTAACTACTAGCCTCTAGCTACTATAATTACTAACCAGCAATCACTAACCATTAACCTCGAACCACTAACCATTAACCGGCAACCATTATAACTAGTAATCATTAATCATTAACCACTAACCATGACTCATTAACCGTTAACCACTAACCATAAAGTGCTAATCATTTTTTCACAAACCACTGACTACTAGCCTCTAGCCACTATAATTACTAATCAACAATCACTAACCACTAACCATTAACCTCGAACCACTAACCATTAACCGGCAACCATTATAACTAGTAATCATTAACCACAAACCACGACTCATTAACCGTTAATCACTAACCATAAAGTGCTAATCATTTTTTCGCAAACCACTAACTACTAGCCTCTAGCCACTATAATTACTAACCAGCAATCACTAACCACTAACCATTAACCTCGAACCACTAACCATTAACCGGCAACCATTATAACTAGTAATCATTAATCATTAACCACTAACCACGACTCATTAACCGTTAACCACTAACCATAAAGTGCTAATCATTTTTTCGCAAACCACTAACTACTAGCCTCTAGCCACTATAATTACTAACCGGCAATCACTAACCACTAACCACCAATCGTTAACCATTAACCGTAAACTACTAACTACGAACAAGTAACGAGTTGCTATTCGCCATTGACGGTTAATCATTAACAATTAACCACTGAACAGTTAGTATTTACCGGAAACCCACAACTGGGGAAAACAAAAAAAAACATATTTTGTTTCATATGTGATGAAGGGTTGATAACGAATTTCGCAGTCATTTGAAATGACTGCGTAATTCGTTTTCTTAATTGGACATGTCACATTTGATTTTGTATACAATGATAAGACCAACGTGATGAAATTGGTTCTAAAATTTATTTGACGTTGTGATTTCTTTTTGGAACTGTTTCAATTTCCAAAATTGTCTCAGGCACTTTCAAGAAAAAACCATTCGATTACTTTGGACGAGCTGGAAGTAATAAATTTTATTACTTCAATGATGAGAGTATCGTAACGTTATGCACACACGAATGGTCAAATACATATATATATATATATATATATATATATATATATATATATAATACGCGTGTGAAAAACACGACAGTGTGAAATAAGCTCAAGGAAAGTCTCATAAAATCGTATTTCATGGCTCTTAACGAACATGATAAAGTTGCGAGTGCTTCGCGAACGTAGCAATTTTCCGAGGCTTGTCGAAAACTTTTATTTCAAATTTGCTTTTTTTCATCCTCTCCAACTTGATGGGAAGAAGATCCGGAAGGGAATAAAAATCAGTTCACCTCTTGCGCATAAAAGTTTTTAAACAGCTCTTCACTTTCCTCTGCACGCTTCTTCTTAAGGTGATGCGAAACACATTTTCAATTCGACTCTCTTGATGTACCAATACCATCGCCAAGCCTGCTGACAAGTGGACCGGCGTAATGTGTTCAAGTTTTTTAGTAAACCATAAAACTAAGATGATAAAAACAAAAAAAAAGATTTTTTAAATATGCTATCCCTGCTAACCACGATTTGTGGTTAAATGCAGGCAAATTAATTTTATGGAATCCTATCCATACGCCTATCTTGCTAACCACAATCCCTAGAAAAAATGTACAATCGGCTCAATATTGGCCAACACTGGGCCACACTTGGCCAATGTTGGGCCAGACTTGGCCGATGTTGGGCCGATTTTACCTTTTTTCTAGGGATTATTCGTCAAATATAACCAAAATAATCTTTTAAGAAGAATTTAATATGCCAACCACACTAATCACGTGACTAACTACTTGTCAAAAATCTCATGTTTACTTAATACCCAACATGTGCACCACGTTAAGGTTTTCTGTACCATCAAAGATCGAAAAAAGCTTTGAAAAAACCATCTTCATTAGGAAGCCACAAAATATAAATCGTGATAAACAAAAAAGAAAGGTAAATGGAAATGAATAAAAATAGAGATATGCAAAATTTAGCTGCCTGTCTTGGCTCATTGTTACTAATCATCAAAACATACTGCTAGTAAATGACAAAGGTGAAATTTTACTCCCTTAAAACTCGTTCTACCCGTCAGTGTATTTTTCCTTCCTTGCTACACGATGTGTAAAGGAATTACAATGAAACAAGTGGAGCAAGGGACGGGGAAAGAGAAACGGAAATGTTGCTCAGTCTAGCGTTGTCTCGAGATACGCTTTTGTTTCGTTTGTTACGAATTTTGCCATGCAGACTTTCTCCTCCTGAACACTTTGAGAGCGTTATCTCATCTGGCAAGCTTGAACGTTCCTAGTAATGTGGTCCTATCCTTTGTACTTGTTCACCTATCTCTGGGGATGTCACTCCAGACATAATAGCGCAAAGATAAATGCTGTATTTCTTCTTGTGCAATTAGAACTTCGCATCAACAAAAATCATCAGAGCTATTACTGGCTTTGTTCTTGAACTGCCAAATTTAACCTGATCAAATGAATTGAACTAATCAACTAAATTTCACAAATTGCTGAATGCTAATTTCATCGTAAAGGTTTATTAATGGTCTCCTTTTCTTAAAAAGAAAAGAGAATCTCTATTTTGATCGAGTACATCGTTATACTTATCGCTGATTCGAGTAATGAAAATGAATTAAACTTTTTCAGTTGTTTTGAGTTGTTTAAATTTATTACTTGGAAAATATACATTTTTTTTATTGTTTCTCCGTATACCCTCACGAGTTTGTACGAGCCCATCCAATCACTTTAATCCTACTTCACTAATTTCCAATTTCCCAATTTCCATGTTTCTGAGAGGCACCCCAAGAGTGTTGCCCACAGCCACTCTTTCCTAACGCACTTCTGTATCGCATTTGCACGGGGGTCAAGGGAAACCGTGAAAAATCCGGCTGATACAGGCGATTATATTTTTATTGAGTTTCCATTGATTAGTACCATCAGAAACTCAGAAAGCTGCCTCCCACTCAGCGATTGATATGCGAGCCGGTGCATGGCTAAGCGGTTATCCAGCCAAATATTGGCCTTGCCCGAGGCTGCTTAACTTTGGTGATCGCCGGAGCCACACATCGACCGCGGATCCATCGCTGTCGGTTAGTTGAAAAATTTTAGAAACTAGATTTCGTTGTATTTTAGTGATATCAAATTCAATTACTACGATGTCCAACCCTCTAACTCTCATTCCTGCTTTTTTCTCACTGCTATCCCGAATTTATCAAAGTCAGAAGCAATCCTGAAATTTCATCATGAAGAGTCCACCATGGAGTGATGAAATTCTTCAAGACTACAACGAGGTTTCCTAGGAATCAAGATGGCTGATCATCCTGGTAATGTTTTACGGTCGAAGGTTAAAAATTTATAAACAAAAATAATATTCTCCTTAATGCCTGACAGTTATAAAGCGTCGTTTCTTTTCGACTGGAATGAGTCAGGTCGAGAATTGTGAGGAAAGAACGAATAGTAAAGGAGAGGAAAGAAAACAATGAAGCAGATTGTGGATAGGACGAGGCGAAACGACTTCCAATAACCTTATTCCAACCTTGTTCAAATGGGAGGAGGGTTTCTCCGGCTTTGTAATGATTGAGATTCTTTATAGCTTGACATACTCTTGCTGGTGGTTATCTTGCACTTCTTCTTATTCTTACTTCGCTTATGGCTTATATATATTTTTTTACTTGGAGGAGAAGAAAAAGGGGAAAGAAAAGAAAGAGAAGAAGAATGAAATGAAGAGATAATCTTCGTGGTTAGATATTCACGACCTCAATCTCTCAGCACCAATAAACTTTTAAGATTTCTATACATAAAGTTCGAATCTGCCCTGCAGTTGAACCCAAGAAAGAAAAAGAAGCCAGCGTTGTTGAAACGAAGTCATCAACGTTTTACTATCAATGGCGAATAAAGATATTAACCAAACACATCAGAAAGGTAGAAAAAGAATCTCAGTTACTTTCCTACCCTGAAAAACTGTGTGGTCGATTGAATGAGAAAGAAGTTTGCGGGAGGAAAGGAAAGCGAGGTAAAATATAAAGAGAAAAATCAGGGAGTGCAAGGATCATCCCTGGACCTGGCTCAAGCTACAAAAGCAGAGAATAACTCCTGTGTTGGATTCTGAGGGATTGCGGAAGACGGATTCCAGGAGGTGGAACAAATCTCCGGATAAAAATTGAAATATCTGGGAATAAAAAGTAAAAAGTATTTGATCGCCAGGTCAAATAACTGCTGAGGTTAGTAACTGGGCGAGAACTGGTGCTTGCAGCGTGGTATGGTCGCTGGCTCTGAGACTAGTAACTGTTTTCTTTTTCCTATCAAAGTTTACCGATCTGACTCTGCTAACTCCTTTCGACTTTTACATTTATTTATGGTTGAACCCTTCCTAGAAAACTTGTTCCAATTGCACTGACCATACATGACCAGAAATCATTACTAACCACAAGATTACAAGATAAAACTTATGCTGCATTAAGTTTTCCGGATGCTAAGAAGTTTAATACGCATTCTGCTGAAGCTTTGTATTGTATTATTTGTACTGTTTGTATTGTTTGTATTGTTGAACTCTTCATTCGCTATTTTGAGCATCTATAAAAATATAAATATCCAGAAACAATCAGTAAAAAGTATTTGATCGCCAAATCACCGTGGTTAGTAATTGTTTTCTTTTCCTATCGAAGTTCACCAACCGGATTCTACTAACTCTTTACGCCTTTTACGTTTATTTATGGTTTAACCCTATCCGGAGATCTTATTTAAAACGCTTTGATCATGGCTGATTGAAAGTTCTTACTAACCATAAGGTTAAATAAGAAAATTCGAGTTACCCGGAGTTTTTTTTTGATTGGAAGAAGTTTGCTACACGTTGTGCCGAAGCTTCGCATTGTTGAACTCTGCATTCAGTGTCTTGAACATACATGCATCAAGATATAAGGGACCCGAGGGGACAAAATTGTCGACGGTTTTGCCCTCTAAACCTGAGAGGGACATATTGGTATGGAACGCAACTCAGTGCAGGGTAAGAGGTTAGTTTCACAATGGCAAGAGTGAAAACTGGCTTGGGGCAAGTGGCAAGAGGTGGACTTGGTGATGTAGCAAAGAGGTGCAGCCAGTTCCACTAACCCTCTGGGCTAAGAAAACTTTCAGGTAACGACAACAAGACGTTCGAGTCCCTTGTCCTCTCCATACATGTTTTCACTTTCCCTCCTTTCTCCCATTCTCTTTTCGTTTCTCATCCTGTCCTCGAGACATGAAACTCATGATCAATCAATCAAATTCTCATCTACCCTCTTTTATCTCTCATCTTGCCTCTGTCGATTTTATATCAACATCGAACTTGATAAGTTCTAAAAGACGTTTCAAAGCACTTTGGAAAAATGATCAAACACCTAAGAAACAAGAAAGGAAATTTCTACTGTGTGTCAAATCTTCGCTGTAATAGTCGATGGCATATTCTATCGACTTCAATAAAACGTGAAATCTCTTTCAAAATATTCTTAGCTCAAATTGTAGAAATGTAAAGTTTCAATGAAAATCAAGATGTAATTGAGAATATTTTCAATATTTCCCATCGCTAATTGCAAGCTTTCGTAATCAAGTTTAATCGTTAATTATCGCAATCGTAAATGCCTGGACGACAATACGGCGATTTATAATTACGGCGAGTAGTTCTGGCGATTGATAATCTTCGGGAAACAATTAAAAAAAATGAAAGTTTTGTGGAGGAGTCGATGAAAGAATAAAGTGCGAAAGGGGAGGAGAAAAGTTCCTGAAAAGCATGGAGAGTCTTGAAAAAACCTTTGATTCATTTTTTTTCTTACTTTCGTCCTTCAGCAAAGAGATAAAGCATAAGACAACTTCTTCACTCTACTTTCACGACTATCATGGCAATCCCAAGAAAATTTTATGTCGTTTTTTTACTCCGCCTCGTGAGAATCGTCCAAAGGAAAAATAGTGAAATTGTTTTTTTTTTACGTCTGCGACAATTTCTCTTTATCCGCGTTGGTACTCGCGGCCGGTTGATAAAATCGAACATTCAGGACGACTGACGCATTTTCTCGTGGTGGCGTTTTTTTGCTCTCTCTCAAACGATCCAATCTTCAGACAACAGAAACCTCCAGGATGTCGAATTCGTAGCTATGTGTCTGTTTTTTTCTTCTTCGAATCCTACTGTCAGGATAATGCTCTTTGCCTTAATAGGCACAGATCGATCCAGACAAAAGGACAGAATGGTTAGTAATGAAATTGAGGGAGGAAGAAGTTGTAATAGCGATACCAAGTATTTTTTTTCAGCTTTAAGGTCGTCGGATAGCAAATTCATGAAAACAAAGACGAAGAAGAAATAAACCATTCACCAAAACTATAAAATGAAAATAAAAACAATAAAGAAACAATTATTTATTACAATAGCTTGAAAACAATAACGCATGATCCAAAGGGTTAGTTTTTCATTGAGTATCAATCAAATTGAGAGTTTATAATTTCATGGAGCAAGTAAATATCCTCGTGAGTAAATAATTATTTCAACATGTTTTTTCTTTTATTTTCCATTGATGTTCCATTTACCAGATGATAGAAAAGAAGAGGCAAGTGCAGGAAGGGCTTTGGGGCGGCGAAATTTCATTTCGTAACTGTAGAATCCTTGGGCCATGGTTAAATGAATCGTGAAATGGTTACATGAGAATGATGAAGTGTACAAGTAGAAACTAGAAATGGGAAAGTCTCGCTGGAATTAAGTCAACTGAAGAAATAGAGAGGGAGAGCAAAACGCCCTAAAGCTAATTGTTTTAAGACAAGAAACGAGAACTGCTAGGGGTTTTTTCGCCCTTTAGTTGTATATGTTTTTCACGTGAATTCGTAGACATTAGGGGCTGAAGAAAAAAAAAGTTTACACGGGGTTACAGATAATAGGCAAGCTCCTGGAGAATAAACGAATTGAATGCGACGTGGATTAGGTTAAGTGATTGAGAATGATTTCGTATCAGACTTAAGTGGATAATTTTGCTTCTCAAGCGTCAACGGATGAAGTAGATCCGACAGGCTTCTCCTTACGACTTAGAACATCAACTACTTTTTCATTAAACTTTTTTCAAAGCACAAGTTTCATTGCATTTAATTTTAAATATCACTTTTTTTTATTAAATTAAACAAAATTAAGTGTGTTAGACTCAATGATTTTAACTGTGGAGAGTTTAAACGAAAAACTTAACCTTAATTGAATAAGACGATCATTTTAATCTTTTAAACACCCTACTTGGTTGAAACCAGAGGTGTGAAAGTTTTAATCTTATCAGGGATTTAGGGTAAAAATTATGTCATTTTGACTTAAAGAAAAAAAATTATGCACTTATAAATTGTGTGGGGATTTTTTTTAATTCGCGAAATAGCGTTCGTTTACATTTTATAAAATGGCTTGGCTAGAAAAATTGTAAGAAAGCTAAATCGATTTCTTCGTAATGAAAAATGAAGTTCATTTTGTTGAAGGCAACACTTCGTAATTCCTAAGAACTCGAAGGTACGAGATTCAAGAGTATCAGACCGGAGATGATAGAAGAAAAAGAAAAAGAGCAAGAGAGAGAGAGAGGGAAGAGGTGAAAATGTGAAAAAAATATAAGCGACTGAATCGCTTGCATTGAATTTCGCAGAAGTGGAGGTCGAAAGGTCACGAGGTTGTAGTGGAAGACTCCATATTTTTATACGTTTTAATTGGATTGAAAAACCAGCGCGGCTCAACATGTGGGTCAGTAATTACGTCACTGATTATCACGGTATTAATTCTTCAAGACACTCTTCGAGGATTATTTTTCTTGAACCTCTTCGAAACCCCTTCAAAGTAAGATTCATCAGTTTTTTTATTATTCCCATCTGAAAACTACTTTCCTTCAATCATTAGAAAAAAAATATCTTGGCGAAGCAATAACGAGAACCATGCCTGAACGAAGAAAAACAAAAGAAAAACCTTCGAACCAACGAATTTTTTTATCATAATTAAATTACACCCCTAGTCGAAAAATAGCTTACTAACCTTGAAAAAGAGTAACAAGAGTATTTTTTTCACTCGGGATTCATTAATAATTAGGAGCAATTATAATCTACTTTTTTCCCGATGTACAGTCATTATTTTCGAGACTATATTGTTTTTTTCCAACTAACAAACAAATGCATTATTGCCACTACTGTATACAGTAATAATTTCGTTTTCTTTATTTTTCATGCGGTATAAGGTTGCCAATGAATGACTTCGACCAATGATTCCAATTGAAATAATATACTAAAATTGAGACAGATTCTCTTTCGGTCAAGATCCATGCTCGTTAATTGAGACTTTTCCTCATTAGGTGATGTCTGGGGGGTGTGTGGTTAATTAATTTTACACCTCGTAATTGAAGCCTCGTGTGGCAATGCGGTAAAACAATATGTGACCAAATGCAAGGATCTCCGTCATTTTCGCTCGTTCATGAACACGTATTCGTCAACGAACTTGCATTCACGGTGAGTCGCATGGTAATAATTATTGTAAGCGTATTTATGACCACGTACACACGAGAAACGTCACCTGGGAAATCTGCCCTGCTCCCTCTAACCCCTGACCACTAACCCTTCATTCGAAGTACCGCGACCTATGCCAACCCGTTTCGCAGTCCTCGATGCGGGGCAGAAGAGAAGAGGGACCATGTTGACCACACGAGATGGGTTAACGTTATTAATTTATTCGGTTCTCATGGTTTGTGTCCGTGCGTCCATAGTGAGGGCAGGTGAAGAGCGAATATCGTTCAGTTTTTTATTTCGTTCACCTTTTTGGCCAGGCAATTATTTATTTTCTCCAATTAATATTTATATTTTAGAAAAAAACTTTAATAAAAATGCTTCGAGAACTACGTCATCGTTGTTAAGATCTATTCAAGGAATTTCACCAGAATAAAAAGTCGCTGGGTGCTCGTCAAAATTTTCACGATGACGAAGACGAAAAATGGATCAAGAGGAATTTTCATATGGTCCAGGGACTGCAATTTTGTATTCCTAAGTATAAGTAATCTCGAAATCGAACTCGAACAGCGGTTTTTTTAAATTACATTTTCCAACAGCGTGAACAGAATAAAATTTAATGATCTTACCACCTTAATGTAGGTTGAATTTCGTGAGAAACGCTTTTCTCTATCGTCCTAGGTGTACGGCCTAAAGATCTTGAGACAAAATATCCTGTGCCAAAATATCCTGAGGAAAAATATCCTCGGACAAAATATCCTGGAATAAAATATCCTGGGACAAAATGTCTGAGTCAAAATGTCCTAGTGACATAAATCCTCAATTTGAAAATATTCTAACAATATAATATCCTTTATTTAAAAATATCCCAATAATATAATATACTTAATTTGGAAATATGCCAACAACATAATATTGTTTATTGAAAAATATCCTGCAGTTGTAAGACTAAATGTATTGGATATTTTTATTTCTATCAATCAAGAAAAATATCATTATAATTATTAACGAAAATATGTTGGATCTTGATCCCCTCCTTGATCAAAATATAATTGTAGTACAAACCACTGTGATATTTGTATCGATGAATATTAATGAGTATTGAATTCAACGGATTCAATGAATATAATATAGAAATTGATAATCATATGTGTGTGTATATGAAAGCAAGTGGCAACATGTATTCATGTATGTAAGATGTGTATGTAAAAGAATATAATTATATCCTGAGGTTAGTGATGAGTTTCGTCTCCAGTACTGTACAGGATCGTTATCCAATCTACGATGTTCTGTGACACGTCTTAATTTATTGGAATGTAGTGTATTAATTTATTTATTTTGAACAATCAAATTATCGTTAAATTGAATTTAAACATTAATTAAATATGCCGTTGAGTTTAATATTAACACAAAAAAGGAAGCCCATGTTAGTATCTAAAAGATACATTTATACTATTAAAGATGAAAATGAAAAACGCGTGATATGATATCACGAGAATATAGTGACTCCGGGATATTGTGTATCTGAGGATATCTTGTCCCGAGGATATTTTGACTCTGGGATATTGTGTCTCAGGATATTTCGTCCCGAGGATATTTTGACTCCGGAATATTGTGTCTCAGGATATTTTGACCGGGATATTTTGACCGGGATATTTTGACCCGGATATTTTGACCGGGATATTTTGACCGGGATATTTTGACCCGGATATTTTGTCCTGGGACGAATTGTCATATAACCATCGTCCTACGAGGCCGATTTGTGATTGATAAAATTTATTTCATTTGATTGAACTTTTCGTACACGAAAAGTGAGTCAAATTTCAACGTACTATTTCATACGCTCGCCACTGTTATTTTTTTTTTAATTTCTCAATTTCCCTTCGAACTGCAATAGCTTCTTATGTGTTGTTTTAATTTTTTTTTTTTGGTTTTTCTATTTCCGATGACGGGTGAGGCTAATTTGCTGTTAATTGCAGGGCAGCGTTTTTTTGGTGGCATCTAATTTCAACTCGTATATCCCACCAGAGTGTCTAATTTTTTTTTTCATATTTTGTTTCATAGTTATAGTTTACGTGTCATAAAACTGGAAATTAATATGTAATATTGCTCGCTTTTAAAAAATTGCTCGGAATTCTTATGTTTTTCGGCCTGTTACCGTAGTGCAATCCCTTAAACCTTTGGGGCATATATTTTTCCTTACTTACGATTCCCTAGCGGATCCGACAACCGTCAGTGACCAAATTTACGGTTACTAATTGGCCGTAAACGACCGTTTTCGGTCGATTCGTTCCATTCTTCGATCGAAATTTCGGTCACTGAGGGTTCCTGGATCCGTTAGGGATTACTTGAAAGTTTACATGCATAGATTTTTGGGGTCACTGTTTACAAATCTGAACTAAAAATTCGAAAATAAGCAAAAGTTTTCTGTCAATATTATTGTTAATTTGGATCTAGTATTCAAAAACGACTGTATCTTTATTTATTTATTTTTTTTTGATAAAAACGAGAGACTGAAATATTTTGAAAAAATTCTGAACAATTCTTTGGAATATATTAAGGTCGTGAAAAAATTGTCATCACGATTTTCGTAGTAGATTAGATGAAAATACATTTTTTCATGAATAAGTACGAATTTCGATTATTTGTTCATACAATATATTTATGCAATTAACAAATAATGAATGTACATTTTTTTACATTCATAAATGTTCTATGGACCATGTGCAAATGAAAAGTCCTGTATTTGTTGCGACAAAAGTAGTTGAATAACCAAAAAACTGCAAGAAAAAGGTGGGAAAACGTAAGTATCCCACCATGACTCAAACGGTTGAAAAAAAATACAAAGGGCTACTGAAATAAAGCATAAATATGTATTGTAAACTCAAAGAAGTGGTTTAACTGTGTCTGTCAATAATTTAACACTAATGAATCAACAATTGACAGAATAATATTAGTAAATACGAGAAAAATCTGAATGATAAAACAATGAAAATAAAATAACCTGTATAACCTTTATAAATAAATAATCGATTAACGGTTGAAAATAATGGCTCATTGATGATTGAATGAACTGACAAAGAATGATTAGAGTGCGATGTATACATTATAAACTAAATTAAATAGCAATCACATTACAATCTAATTTCAATCGTATTATAATGTGTGTACATCAGTAAAATGCGAACGTATCACATTGCAATTTCGGACTAATTTAATTTGTTTAATAAATAAATGAAATAAAAAGAAATGCTTATTAAAACGTTAATATTTGAGTGGAAAAAAATCGAAGATAATGCTAACTATTTTATTAATACGGGCAGTTCAGTCCTTAAATTGCTAGAGATAGTGAAATGAGACTGAGAAAAGGAGAGAGAGAGAGAGGGAAAAAATGGAGCAAAGTAGTGCTGCAAGTCGTTTCGTGCCAGTGGCATTTCTCACTATCTCTCATTCTCTCTGCTTGTTTCCTGGCAGTTTCAGAGACTACTTAACAATTTAGCGGCGATGCTGCTGTTGCTCATCCTGCCAAAGCCCCGAGGCCGAGACGATTATAAGTTTGCCAGGAAAATTGAACTCCGGAAGGATAAGCGACGAGAGAAAAAGAGATGGAGTTACTTTAATCGGAGTTGCTGATTTCTGAGACACTGGATAAATACTCCAGGCCTACTTTCTCTTCATCCTTCCCCTCGTTCTCTCTCTCTTTACATCGTAAAACACACACTCTATATATTCCTTACTCTCTCCCTTTCAAACCTTCTGTTACCAACAGATAATAACTTAACATTTTCCCTCGCTCGAGTTCCAACACCCTTAAAAGCTTCTCCACCGCCCCCCTTACACCTGTTACAAACTTTTCAACAAAATTATTATCGGTATATCGTGGTCGAGTCCCTCAATAAAGTTTTTATGAAACAAAAGGCCTCATTTTACTCGTGAAAAATCATATCCTCAATTCTACAAAAACTTTTGGTTTTATGATCACGGTCACTATTAATTCCGATTTCTAAACATCGCAGATTTACTTTATATTTTTTCTCAATTATATTAAACTTTTTGTTCAAAAAAAACCAAGTGTTTCGAGCTAATTTTCATTATTTTCTTCTTTACGTAGCAAACAAGTAATTAAGGGGCCAGTCCACTTTGGAGCCACGAAAAAAGGCTATTGTCGCGATTTTTTTTTGAGGATTTTATAAAAGATATGAATATAAAAGTTATTGGGCTTGATAAATAAAGTCTTGAAATATATAAAAAAAAAAATTTAATTCATTTTTATTCATTTTTAAGTACAAAAACTATAGTTTAACGTAACGCCTCAAAAATAGGTGGGCTAGGTAGCTCCATCACAACTCGGCAACGGCTTGTCTGAAACAAAATAGTCAAAGTCCATTAGATTCAGTATGATACCAGCTACAAAATGACCCTCGGATATAAAGTTTTATCAAAAAATAAAAAAATAGCAGATGAAAAACAAAAATGTAAAAAAACGCGTTTTTTTCGCAGTTTTTCACAAAAAAAAGAGTAAAAATCAACATTTTAAAACCATCGAGGGTCATCTTGTTGCGAATCATATTTACAATATATGGTTCAAATTTCAAGAGAATCGGTTTATTAGTTTTAGAGATACGATGGAGCTAGATTTTGAAAACGTTGTTTCGAGAAAAACGCGTTTGAAGTTTATACGCTCAGGTAGACGAAATGAGGTCCTGACGTTCAGGTAAAAAAAAAAAAATACTTAAAGAGCTCGGATTTTCATAAAATTTTGACACAATATTTCTGAATGTATGTACTTTCGAAAACAGTTAAAAAAAATTAATTTTTTGAAATTTTCAAAGTGGACTGGTCCCTTAACAGTTTGATCATTTTTGTTGAAGTATGAAAATATTTATCTTATGATTGTTCGTTTTTTTTCGCAAGTATTAATTTATATAATAACTAGCTGTTCCTGCGATTTCACCCGCAGTAATAAAAATCGTTGTTAGTGCACGTGTTATATTAATAAAAATTATTTACTAATCTAAATTTTTTTTTTTTTATTTTTTGCACGAATTTAGAGACATGGATTTTCATATTATTTTTATTCGTTTTATATAATACCTGCAGTGCGCGGCTTCGCCCGCGACAAGAAAAATCGTTGCAGTGTGATATTAATAACAATTATGCACTAATCTAAAGAAAAAGATTTTTTATTTCTGTACGAATTTAGAGAAGTGGATTTTCTTCTTATTTCGCTGTGCGTACTGGCTTCGCCCACGGCACATCTAGCTGTGCATTTGCGAAAATATATATATATATATATTTTTTTTTTCGAAGTGATTATGGAAAATCTAACATGAAACACAGGGTAGGGTCTGCACTACGTCAGTGTGTGGGATTCTTACCCACTAAAAACCACTTACCCTGTTTCTGTAAAAAATTAAATGTATATCCCTGTAAAAAATTAAATCCCTTGAAATTTTATATTAAAACAATTTACATAAAAAAGCTGAACGTATAGAAAAGATAATTTTTTTTATAAATTTCATATTCATGCAAATAATTTAAATCAATCACATAGCTGTACCCTCGGCTTCGCTAGCGTCCGTCCATATCTATTGTGGCTGTTCATATTTTTATCAGTTTTATATTATATGAGAAATTTAAAAAAGTTCAATTTCGTATTAAACAATGTATTGAAATGTTACACGGCCTATTTTCTTGCCATTCTTTTTCAATTTCAAATCTAATTTTTTCTGTTTTTTTTTTTTTTTTCAAATAAAATACTCCAAAAAACGATCTTTAATTTTCAGATTTGTTATCACTTCACTAAAATAATTGTAACTTTTTTTCTGTCCAAAATTGGAACCCCAGTCATCGCTCATTCTCTTCGTTTTTGAATTATTTTAAAATTGGAATTCATTTTTACAATAGTTTATGGCTTCCGGATGGATGCCGGGTAGAGTTTCTACGTATTGCCGGTGTTTCGCAAACTTTACAGTTTGCATCATCAGGGCTACGAGCTCCGATTCGTTTTTTTTGTTTATCTATATTTTTTAATTACTGACGAGGTTTTAAAGTTGAACATTGAATAAAAGATTTGAACTTTTCTTTCACATTTCCTTAAAAAACAATATATCGAAATTTTATATAGCCTACAATCTAGTCTGAATCATGAGCTTTCTTCCTGTGAAAGATTCATCGAAATCGGATCAATGGTTCTCGATTGAAAAGCGGCCAAACATTTTTTTATCAACATATTTATATATATAGAGACAAAAAAATATCGAAAAATGATAAAAGAGTGGTTGAAAAATATTTTATCGTGACCGTATATTCGGAGGGAAATGCAGTTAGTATATTGCTTCGGTTTTTCTTTGTAAGTTTGTTCCTTCCTATCCGAACCTGTATAACTCGAGTTTTTCTTTGTATTTATCTTTCTCTTCTTTTACGTAAGGTCAAAGTTATTTCCTACGGAACGATGGAATACCCACAAGAGCTAGAAATAGAGATAGAGACATTCAAGACTACTGAACGTCTCTGCGAGACTCTGAAAGTTGATAGAAAATTCGTCTAGGACGAAAGAGAATGACGTGAGAGAGGAACAGAAGCTGAGCTTAGATTTCTCTCGCCCAAATTTGTGAAAGCTTCTTCGCCCGAATTTTCACTCGAGAATTTTCACAAGTACACTCGACCAAAGATGCTTTTCTGTCGTCACGAATTTATCAACTTGAAGAATAAAGCATCACGTTGAAAATAGAAGCTGAGGATGAGATAAATTAGTCGCATGTACGTGCCAATCCCATTAAGAATAGAATGTCGAGTATTCTACAATTTACTTTAGAAATTACATTCATATCTTTATTATTATTGTCCTCGTTAGAAATAAGGACTTGCCATTGAGGATTTTCAAGTGGTTATTAAGGGGCCAGTCCACTTTGAAAATTTCAAAAAATCGATTTTTTTTACTGTTTTCGAAAGTACATACATTCAGAAATATTGTGTCAAAATTTTATGAAAATCCGAGCTCTCTAAGTATTTTTTTTTTTACCTGAACGTCAGGACCTCATTTCGTCTACCTGAGCGTATAGCGCGCTCAATCGCATTTTTCTCGAAACAACGTTTTAAAAATCTAGCTCCATCGTATCTCTAAAACTAATAAACCGATTCTCTTGAAATTTGAACCACATATTGTAAACATGATTCGCAACAAGATGACCCTCGATGGTTTTAAAATTTTGATTTTTACTCATTTTTTTTGTGAAAAACTGCGAAAAAAACGCGTTTTTTTTTACTTTTTTCGTTTTTCATCTGCCATTTTTTTATTTTTTCATAAAACTTTATATACGAGGGTCATTTTGTAGCTGGTGTCATACTGAATCTAATAGACTTTGATTTTTTTATTTCAGATAAGCCGTTGCCGAGTTGCGATGGAGCTACCTAGCCCACCTATTATTGAGGCGTTTCGTTAAACTATAGTTTTTGTACTTAAAAATGAATAGAAATGAATTAAACAATTTTTTTTTATGTATTTCAAGACTTTATTTATCAAGCCCAACAACTTTTATATTCATATCTTTTATAGAATCCTCAAAAAAAAATTGCGAAAATAGCCTTTTTTTCGTGGCTCCAATGTGGACTGGCTCCTTAATAGTAGTTTAAACCGAACTATTCGAAACTAAACAAAAAATCATTTAAAACTCAAAATACAACTGGAATTATCCACTTGTATGTAAAAACGTTCATTTTTTTAATGCCCATTCAACAGATCGCTGAAAGATGCATTGCGCTCGCATAAAGTAAATAAAAATGAATTTTTCCAATGGGATATTTCAAGGGTTAATATAACGTTCGAGTTTTAAGTAAATGACGAGCTACTGTCGGATCGAATTATATTAATTAAATAGTGCATATTGATATGCTCGTGTCCTTAGTGAGAAGTAAAACGTATTAAATGGAAAAAACTATTGCGAGTCAGAGGGGCGTGTGGGACGATAGACGCATATGTTAGATTATTCTACGGCCTACATCCAGGGCCTAGACAGAGAAAGACGGAAATATATATACGTATATAAAGAGAGAGAGAGAGAGAGAGAGATAGAGGGAGAGGGTTGAAATCTCTGGTGGTACTCTCTCCAAGCTCGGCTCGCTTCGTTCTCTCAATTTGCATAATTTTCATAATGCATTAGCGAGATTTACATTAGAGGCGTAACGTCGGAGGTTGCAAAACTATGGCCAGGGTCTCGAGAACTCGATGAGCCAACAAAGGAATAGGAATAGAGAGGAGGGTTAGTAAAAGAGAGAAAAGAGGAATAGTAAATCGAAAGGGTTAGTAAGAGATGGAAAGGGTTAGTAAGAGAATGAGAGAGGGCCAGAGGAGGATAGAAAACGAGATAAAAGCACGCCTGCACGTTGGGAAGCGTGCAAGATCCGCTGTACCCACACACACACACACACACACGCACAAGCATAGACAGGAACACAGAGCTGCATTTCCTCCACCTCAACTTCCGGTTACTTGCACACCCGTACGAGTATGAGGCCATTGTTGCTTTACATTGTCGGTTACCATCCAACCGATCGCTTCCTGGGTGGACCAAATTTAAACCGCAGATATTGGTTTCACTACAACCCCTTCTCCGTCCCCTGCCACCCTTCAGGCTCGCTCGCCCCTCTTGTGTTAGAATTTCCCTACGCTCCAGACAGTACAGAGAGGCTTTTGCACAAATTAGTAGTGGCGAAGAGCTTGAAAGCAGAAATTCTCCGATACTGAACGAAATGGAGCAATATATTGACGTGTGTTGGGGAAGGAAATACTCAAAAATCTGCGGTTATGCATATTGGTCAACCATACTCGAAACTTCTACTCTCAAGTGGAAAGAGTTTTACATTTTTTTGTCTCAGTCTCATCGTTTACAATTCTAACTGGAACTAATGGGAATAAATGTTTTCGAATTTTTTAAATTTGTTTTTTTTTTTGGCGATACTTTTTGCAGAAATTCATCCCTTTTTCTTTATCCTCCTTTCTGCCTCTTTCTTGCTAGAGAATTAACCAACCCTAATTCTCGTGGTAACCTCGTAAATCTCTCCTAATTTCGGCTTCGCAAAATTGGCATCGTGCCAAAAGGCTCGTAAAAAAAATCTCTAGGTGTCTACCTCTTGGGTGGAGAGAAGCATAAAGTTGATTTTAGCAACAATGTGACACACGTGCACAAATACACTCTTGAGGGTGTTACGTAAATAGAGAGACTGCGGTTTGTATTCGGAAGGGAAAAGCCAGAACTATGTAGAAACAAGCCATTGAAGAACGACAGGAAAAGAGAGAGAGGGATTCTAACGCGGAAACCACTTCGAAGTCTTACACAAGTATGAAAGATTTGGGTTTAGTGCCTGCTACATTAAATTACAGACAAGATTTTGCCTCTAATTCCATTCACACGTATTCTATACTGTTTTGTATACAAGCGTGTCAAACTTAGCAGCAAGAAAAAAACACTTCGTCACTTTGAAATGGCACAGAACAAAAAATGAATTTTCTTTCAAAATTCGTTCTTCCTCTTTTTAGTATCTTTGAATACAGAAGATCGATGATTATTCCATTATGTGCCTGTTTCTCAAGCTCATCATCTTTCCTAAAAAAAAAAATCATCAAAATTCATGAGCCATTTATTAATGGCTCATGAATTTTGATGATTTTTTTATTATAAAATTTTGTTGTTTTCTAAATTCACTTAATTCAAGAAATTAATTATAATTTTCATATTTTTTATATATCAGTCTAATTTTCACTACGAACTATGGAAATATAAATGATCGGAGGAAAAAATCTCTTCAAAGGCCTTTACTCTTCAATTTTGTTCCAAAATGGCGGTGCTAAAGCTAAAAAAACGCTCCACAGGCGCAAAAATTCCTCTTTCAATTGTTTATCCAGTACAAAAACCATTTTTTGTAGTCTTACACGAGATTAGCTAGAAAAGTACGTAGGGGAAATTTGAAATATGGTTTTTTTCGTAAAAATAGGGCACTGTTGAACAAAAAATTTCAATTTTGCGTAAAAACTTAAATGAATAATTATTTGTAACGGTAAAAGTTTCAGCTATACTGAAAAATTCAAGTTAATCGATTTACTTGAGAAATAGCTCCGGTACGCCCATTTTTTAAATCAAAGAAATTTCAAAAAAATTGTCAGTAACCATCAAAGTATGGACAATAAAAGCCTTCGAATAGATTTCGTACTACATTGACTATATTTCCATTAAAAAATGTTAAAATTGGACTATTTTTTTTTGAGAGCATTGGAGTGACATTGCTCCTTAATATATAATATAATTGGAGATCTAATTCGAGGAAGATATTACATTATTTATTACATATTTAATTATGTATTAATAATATAGTTATGAAAAATAAATCTGAATATAATAAGATTTTCATTGTTAATATATTAGGGTAAATATGGGTGTATATTTGCTTCTTTTGTCGAAAACGATAAGCCACGTGAATACCAAATTGGGCTACGAAGCAAGCTCCTGAGCGAAATGCCCCCATCCCCCCCCCTCTCCGAAAGGACGAGGAGGAGAATCGAACGTAATGAATTCTTGAATAGGTCCAGATATAGTTAGCTACGAATCTCTACAAATTCTCTCTCTCTCTCTCTCTCTCTCTCTCTCTCCTTCTCCTTCTCTTTCTCCCTTTCTAGATCTCCTCGTAAAGCAAAATCGTGTACGGAAAAGTAAGTTCCTAACACGATATATTCCAGAGGTTGTGCTGTTCGATATATATCTCTATTTTTATACCCCTATTCTCGTCCTCTCGTTTGGAACATTAAAACCATGTTTTACCAAAAGAATTTACTTGTGCAATAGAAGTGGTTCAAAAAAGAAATCATTCACTGTCGAGCTAATAAAATAAATTATTAGGAATAACGTATCTTTAAAAAGAATAAATAATTTATTTTTAAAAGTCAATAAATATTTCTCAAAACTTCGATGAAACATTGATACGAAAAGACATTCGTTACTGCTGATATATTACCGAGGGTAAATAGTTTTTTATTACAAAAAAAATCACTGAATCACAAAACAATAATTTATTATTAATTTTATTGGTCTGAAAAAATATTTGATGTTATGATTACAAATTTTAATGGCTCAATATTAATTAAAAAAAAAAAAAAAAAGATTGCTGAACTAAATGTAAACGAAGTAATAAAAATATAGTAATAATGATATTAAAAAATAATTTACTACGAGGTATATGAGAGATGATTCAGCTCAGAGATTTTTAAAGCACAATTTAGCGAAGAAAGAGTTAATTTCGATGGATATTGAAGCTCGTAAATTTAAATTGATACTTAACTGCTTGGCGATAGATAACTGCTTAACTTTGACAAACTGACAAGAACGAGATGGGTACAAGTAAATAGTATAAAAGAAACGATGGGGCATGGAGTAAAAAACTTCAGTGAGAGATAAGAGCTGTTTCCTTATGAATCGATAAACTTTTGATTGGAAGAAACCGTTCGAAGAATGAAAACACCTGCCTCTTTATAGGATTTATTAGTCTTGTTTTAATCTCCACAGCAAACTGCCTCGAATCGTACACCATAACTTTAACGAGAGAAACCAGTTTAGGAGGCCGAAATTTTGGTGTTTTTCGTGAATTTTTTTTAACAGGGAAGGAATAATCAGAATTTGTTTAAAATTGGAGAATATTTTATTCATGTTTTGAAGTACATTTTGTAATTTTTGCAAGTCATTTCCGCCGGAAATAGTGGAGTTAGAAGCTGCTGTCCATGGACGACTTTTTTCAGCTGGTGGGCATTCTAGCTCAAAAAGTTATTGACCAATCGTTCTGAAAATTTGTGTGAATATTTTTTAATCAATTACAATCTATATGAACGTAACTCTGGAATGATATTATTATTAAAAATATTTTTTTTCATGCAAAAAAGGTGAAAAAACATGGTATAAAAACATGACATTGTGTTCAAACACTTCATAAACATGCAATTTTCAACTTTTTTGATCACAATTAGGTTCATATTCTTAGGAAATATGTTGTTAACAAAAAAAGAAAATTGTAATGATTACAGACAAAAATTGTGACTTCAGGAATGCCCACCAGCAAAAAACTCGGATGGCGATCGTCCATGGACAGCAGCTTCTAATTCCACTATTTCCAGCGGAAATAACTTGAATAAATTATAAAGTATACTTCAAAACATGAATAAAATATCTTCCAAGTTTAAACAAATTCTGATTATTCCTTCCCTGTTAAAAAAATTCACGAAAAACACCAAAATTTCGGCCTCCTAAACTGGTTTCTCCCGTTAAATACTTTGTACGAAAAATTGAGGGTTAGTATCACGTGGTAGTTTTAAATGATTCAAATACATTTGATTATTGTTTATCTTTAATAAAACTATTCATTCTGAAGGGGAATCCAAAGCAAAAAACGTCTAGTTTAAAAAATGATGAAATAATTCCACTATGAAATTACTAACCATCAGTTTTACGTCCCGGATTTTTTTTTTCAATTTATGAAGCCGTGTCTGTTTAATATCTCAGTGCAAGAAGTGGTTTAACAAGTAATTGACGTAAATAAAAAGTACACTGTAATTTGAAATGCTAAATTAGAAGAGTTCAGGATTAGTAGAAGGGTTAGTACCGGGTGGTAATTTCAAATGATTCAAATATTTAATATTGTCGTCGTTTCTTAGTAAAACTGTTGATTTTGAAGGGAAATCGAGAGGAAAATAACTTCTATAGCTTCTAAAGTAACGAAATTATTGCACTATAAGGTTATTAATCCTCAAAGTCACAGATTTTTTTATTTTATTTTCTAAATTTTTGTTAATTTGTCAGTTCAGTAAAAAGTGGTTCAATAACAGATCGAATTCAGTATTTTTTTTTTAATTAGTAATTTTTGCTAAAAAAATTAATAGTTTAACAGGAACTTTGACGTTCGGATAAAAGGTATAAAAATAAATAACAACTTTGACGCTACTATTAAATGTATAAAATAATTGTTATTCTTCATAAACACATTATACTTTTATGAGCAAATAAAAAAAAAACGAAGTAAGAAATTAGAAAATCGCGGAGTTATAAGTCGTCTAGAAGGACCCTCTTTTCAAACTGGTGGACAAAATATCTCGAGATCTACTCAACCGATTTTGATGAAATTTATACCACATATTCTTTATAATATTGTTTAGGATGTAGCATAGGATTTTTGCAATTAGATGCCGCGTTAATTTTTGATTAATTTTTAAAACTCAACATTTTGGTCAAAATGAAAGTTTATTTTCAAACAGCTGTCATTTCTATAAAAAAAATTTTTTACATTTTTTCCCTATGCTACACTTTAACTATTACCTTTCCATACAAGAAATTTTTCTTTTTCATTTTTCAGACGATGCCTAACAGAGAAAAAAATTCTGCTATCGGCAAGGATTTTCAAAAGACGGTTCTACTTATATCTCCGCCATTTTTAAATTTTTTCATCCGTTTTTTTTTGTTCATACAACTATAATGTATTTGTGAAAAATAAAAATTATTTTATATACATGGAGGAAATCAAACAGTAATTTTTACCGTGAAATTCGAAGTAAACATTACCGTGATACATTTGAACGTGGGGAGAAGTTGGCAAAACGTATTTATTCGTAAGCGAAAAGTTTTTTTAACTTGCGAAAAGTAAAATTTCAAATATTACGCCATCCTGGCGTAAACACTCGTAGGGAAATTTTTACCGTGCAGCACGATAAAATTTACCGTGACGCTCACGTAATATTTCAAATTAAATATTGAAATAAATGTCATAAGTACGACACTTTTTCAAGGACATTTCTTGAAGACATAAAATAATGAAATACAAGGTAAAATTTTACTTGTATCACACAATTTTTTTATTTATGGTTTGCATATTTTACTGGACATCAAAATTTACTAGACACTCCAGTAAAATTTTCTATTTTAAACAAGAAATGTTATTTAATTTGCATGAAAATTTGTGTTCTGTTGAGTAATAATCTCAGAAATTGCAGGTTATCACGTCACTACTGTTACTGCACAGTTATTTTTCAAGTAAAATAAATGTTATTCCTATTTTCCCGAGCGTCAATATGGTGTAAGTCCTTAAAGAGTCGATTTAATTTTATTTTGCTAATTAGTTTCTACAAATTACCAATTTTTTCATTTTTTTCGTATTTTTCAACATTATTTATTGTCTCTTACCCTTTTTCGTGCATTCCTTTACTCATAGTCGAGCTCTCGCTTTCCCGCTACCTACGAGTCTTTCTCTACTTACGAGCAATTTCATTAGGGCTCCTAGAGTTGTAGTACAGGCTGACAGAGAGCTCGCCCAACTTGCGAGACGAGAAAGAAAGGAAGCAAAAAAAGCACGAAGAAAGAGCGAGGGAACGGCGTCAACATTGCCGGACAAATCTTGCTTAATTAGATGCGACCAGGATGCAACGAAAAACGAGAAGTCGTCGTTGGGGACGCCGTTCAACGAGGAAGCGACAAATTTAACGAGAGTATTGCGCACCTCCTGCATTTTTCTCTTGTCGTCAAGTTGAAACGGTATCTTCGGATAAAATGTCTCGGACATGAGAAAAAAACGTTAATTTAGTAAAATTTTATTTTCCAAGGCAATCGTGATGAAACATTAATTAAATTGTTCATTTAATGGTCAGTACATGAAAACTTAACAATTCCCTTGATTTTTCGCTGTAATAAAAATGAAAATCAGATTTATCTTCAATGAAAATAAAAACTAAGCATAATAATTTGTTTTTATATCCATTTTGATCAAGTAGTTTCACGTAAAATAATACAGTATTTCATAATAGATTTTATTTTATTCATTTTACAAGTTTAAAGTGTATTGAGTGCAATGAAATGTTTTTTTTTTTTTTTTTTTATGAAACAAGCAGAAAATAATTAGTAGCTAACCAAACGATAGAAAAAGAAATCAGTATTAAAAGGGTGATGAATGGAGTGAACTTCTCAAGATGTGAAAAAAAAAATAAAAACAAATATACTTCGGAGCTTTTTTATTTTTAAGAGTCGAGGATCATACAAGAGACAGAATTAAGTCTCGAGGGCGAGAGATGCGATGGAGAGGAGAAAAAAATGAGGTCAAACCGAGAAAAATCCACAGTCCACTCGAGTTAACTCAGAAACGTCCGGCTTATACTATACTCGCAAACGCGAGATATATAAATATATGAGCGAAAGAGAAAGACAGAGAAGGCAGGCAAGTTAAACGTAATTTTTAGGACAGGGCCTATAAAACTTTCGCACATATCTGATGACCTCACTCGAGCTTTTTTTTTCTTACATCGCTAAATGAAGACCTACTCGTGTACGAAAATTTCAAAGAGATTTTTTTTCCATGCTTCAACGATGCGTACTAGTACGAAATTCTATTAAAGCTCCCTCGCAAGTTTTATCTAGACGAAAAATATTTATTTTTATGTAATTATTTGTTGATTTATTATTCGTACAATGACAGTGAAGTTAAGGCCTTACATACGTCGAGCAGCGCCTAAAACGCGCTAAAAGAAAAACTGTTTTTAGAAGAGATAGCAATAGAAATTAATAAAAATAATTTTTACACATTGTTTATTAGTATTTAAACTTTATAAAAAAAATTTATTTCATTTTTTTTTTCAAAAATTACAACATAAAAAATTACGTTTCCCGAAGCACTATGAAAAAAAAGTTGCTCCACGGTCTGCATCATTTCTTCCTGAAATGCTGATGGATCTGCAAAACGTAAAAATAATCTTGTAAAATAAAGTTGTAGTTATAGTCTGTCGAGCCGGATTTTTGAAATTCGAAAAATTTTGGCAATTTACGGCAGTTTAAAAAAAAATGTGCATTTTGTGTCATAAATGTCACACTTTAATTATGTTTATAAAATTTTTTAATCACAACATCAAAAATCCGACTCAACAGACTATAGAGAAAACAATTTCGAATATTTAAAAAAAAAAGCATCGAAAAATATTAATAACTGTATGAGTTATCATGCAGAACGTGCCAGAAAAAGTAATTTTGAGAAAAATGCATTTAAAGTTTCAAGTGCGTTTCGCTCGAGACATCTACCTGCGCGCATCAGACTCTCGTTGGGCAGTCACGTTTTCTATAATAACTTTCGATCTATGGGGAATTTGTACAATCGACTTACACAGAAATACGCCTAAAACTATAGAGAATAATAATCTGTAAAAAAAAAAAATCGATTTTTTGAAAATTCTGGACGTATGTAAGGCCTTAACACATCATTTGCCAGCTGATCGAAAACCAAAGTCAGTTCTTTTCACAAGTAGTTGAGTTCCATCAGCTCCTGACAGTTTTCAGTGATAGTTCTAGCGATCATACCTAAAAAGGTAATTAACAAAATCATCTGTTAACTTCTTAAATTATTTTCTAGCAGAACGAAAGTACAAGTAAGTGCTCCTCGCTTGTTGTCTAGTTAAAAAAATTCGATTTTAAAAACGAGCGATTTGAGAATATAAAAATAAAAACATTTCAAATTTTTGGAGAATAAATTAGAAATTTTATACGAAATTTGAAGCAAACGCTCGAAATTATTTGAATTAATTAATATTCGTGATTCCACGAGACAATTTTGAACGCATTCAGTCCAATGGAACATTTGCTTGTCTATTTTTTTTTCAATGTAGTAGAAAGAATATTTGCATGAGTGGATATTTGTTTGGTAAATAATAGAAAATACTGTTGGGATCGACAAACTATCATCGAACACTCGGAGAAACTTTTTCTGAAAGGTTAATAAAAAGTCTTTTTTTGTGTTTCCTGTAAAAATGTAGTCAGTATTCGGTGAAGAAAAAAGGAGAATAACGAATGGGGGAAAAAGACCAGGGATAAATGGGGAAAGGAAACATTGGTGGAAATTGTAGCTACCACGATATTTTTATGGAATGATTTTATGGAATTAACCTCCAGGCGGCCGGCATTTATGAATGTGCCCAAATCATACTTTAAAAATTTTTTCTCGAGAACAATTTCCAAATGGACTAGTAATATGGCTCGACCTTGAGGTGATGCCGATCGGCATCATCCCGGCCGCCTAGAGGTTAATAAATTAACCTATAAATTCATCAAAATGATGACATCAAGTTGTTAAATAAAATTCGTAAATCCAACGTTAAAAAAGGTCATGAAATAATTCCTTCACCGAAAAGTAGACCATAAAACAATGAATATTTATTTTTTTAATTCACTTATTCAAATTAGATATTTCAAAACAATTTTCCAACTAAATGCACGAAGTCAACTTCGTTTTCTTTACTTACTAACACCTCATCCTAATTTGGTTGACGATTTTATATTTTTTATTTCAAATAACACAGATTTTATGGGTTATCTTTTTTTCTATCGATATTTAATATTTTATTTTACTTTATTTCATTTCATTTCATTTTAATTCATTTCATTTTATTTTCATTTAGTATTTTATTTCATTTTATTTTATTTTATTTCTATTTATTATTTTATTTTATTTATTTATTATTTTATTTTATTTTATTTTATTTTATTTCATTTTATTTTATTGTATTTTATTTTATTAAATGATGAATCAATTTAATTATCCTAATAAAAATGACGATTTTACATTTTTTATTTCAAATAACACAAATTTTGTGGATTATCTTTTATCATATCGATTTTCCTACATTTTATATTTAAAAAAAAGAATTTAATGTTTTGTCGGTTTCGAAGAATCGTGTTGAAAGAAATTGGGATTTTTAATTAAAAAAAAGGAAGGGTTTGTTGTACACATGCACACAACTGATCAACTTGGATATCTGAATGCAGAGAAATCCGCGTAATATCGATTTTCTTAGGGCCTTGCACTAAACGTGAATGGGTAAAATGGTGGGCTATAACACACTGTGCATAAAAGAGGATATGAACGAAAATGGGCTCCTAGTTCGGAGATTATTCGACAAAGTGCTTATTAATATGAGAGCATAGGAAAATACTCCGATATTATTTACCTTCTACTTCACATTCCGAAGTTACGAATCCTTTTTTTGTTTTACTAATTGAACCAAAAAAGTTGCCTCTCATTATAGGTCTGTTAATTCCAAACTGTTGAGCAAAATTGATAATTTACGTTTTATCCCTAACTAGATGAAATTAAATTAAAAATTTGCTTCATCAGCTCAACTAAATGCACAAATGGGCAGAATGTGATTAATTAAAAAAGTTAATTTTATGATAATGAAGAATGTTTAAAAAGGACGAGTACAAATTTACGAATATTTCACACCTATAAGCCTGGCCGAAAATATTATTTAATCACGACAATTCTTAAGCATTTTTTGTTAATATTGTTATTATTATTAATCACTACACGAAGAAAATTTTATTCGGAAAATTGATGGCGTATCTCGTTACTTCGCGAAGAATTACTATGCTCTTTTTTAAATCAGTGTTCTATTATAGTTTAGAGGGTCAAAAAATCATTTTTTTTGTCTAATTGATAGTTCAAGTGTCGTAGTATATGGGTCGAAAATTTTAAACAGCATTAGGACGTATTGCAAAAGTTACAAACGTTACAAACGTCAAACTGCGCTTTCTCGAAATATTATTTTTGTGATTTTTCCAATTTGGCGGGAAAGATAACAAAGAACTATTTCACCTATCGACTTAAACCAAGGCTTACTTTCTAGAGTATTGCCAACAATCCTAAATGAACTAAGAAAATTGTTCAAAACTTTATTTGAAAAAATATTTATTTCATGAAACTGATAAATTTTAGCACAAAATCATCACTTTATTTTTCAGCTCGTAAACTTTTACTGTTTTAAGCTCTTTTCTGAACTTTTCTCGGTTCACCCACAGTAGAAAAGTGTCTCAATTAGAAATCTTTTTGGTTTTTTCGTTTCAGATAAGAATTAGGGGCGCCACTTTTCCCGCCAATTTGAACCTCCATCGACGAGGAGTTTCATTGATGTACCTAACTGTACATCATTTCTTCATTGTATTTCAATGATTTTTTTTTATATGTTATTGAAATATGCAAATAAGTGGGTGCAAAAATTTAGAAAACTTTATTATTTTTTTCACTGAAAATAAAATTCCGGAAAATCACCTATTTTCACCCTCTAAACTAGACCACTCGCTTAACGTATAGTGTCAAATTATAGGCTCATCTGCTATGTATACTGAAAAATTTTCACGAAATTTTATCGTTTCTTCACATTGTTTACATCGATCATGCTCATGAAGCCGAAATAGCCCTACGCCACAATAAAACATAGTAATTTTTCGTTCAAAATTCTTTCCGTGTAATCGCAATATCTAGAATGAGGAATGAATTTTTTCAGATCAGAATCGAGTAGCTACGTACCGAAATAGTAATTAAACAAAATATTTTTTTTTTTTTATTGGGGTTTCTAATCAATCGCCCCCACGATTGTTACTTCCAAGGCCCTTCCCTTTTAGCTTCCCCACCCCTTTCGATTATTCTTTCACCCTTCCATCCATTCCCCCGTATGTGCGGCTGCAGCTGACTTATTTCCCCACTGTATCGCATTTACCGAGGGCGAAGGGAAACTGCAGAAAACCTTGCCGATACAGCCGGTACCTGACTAATCTTCTCGTGTGATAATGCGAGCACGTTCAAGCATGGCCACCAGAGGCGCTCAATCAGGTACCTCCTAAGTTGTGATGCAATGAGCCAGTCAGTGCACGACTAAAGGGCCACCAAAGTCGCATCCCGTCTGCTCCTACATCACAGAGAGGTATTTTTGGCATGGAGTAATTAAACAAAATATTTTTATTAGAAAATATATCCATAAAAAGCCCTTGACTAGATTAAGGGGCCAGTCCACTTTGAAAATTTCAAAAAATCGATTTTTTTTACTGTTTTCGAAAGTACATACATTCAGAAATATTGTGTCAAAATTTTATGAAAATCCGAGTTCTCTAAGTATTTTTTTTTTTTTTTACCTGAACGTCAGGACCTCATTTCGTCTACCTGACCGTATAAACTTCAAACGCGTTTTTCTCGAAACAACGTTTTCAAAATCTAGCTCCATCGTATCTCTAAAACTAATAAACCGATTCTCTTGAAATTTGAACCACATATTGTAAACATGATTCGCAATAAGATGACCCTCGATGGTTTTAACATTTTGATTTTTACTCTTTTTTTTGTGAAAGACTACGAAAAAAATGCGTTTTTTTTACTTTTTACGTTTTTCATCTGCCATTTATTTATTTTTTAATAAAACTTTATATTCGAGGGTCATTTTGTAGCTGGTGTCATACTGAATCTAATGAACTTTGATTTTTTCGTTTCAGATAAGCCGTTGCCGAGTTGTGATGAAGCTACCTAGCCCACCTATTTTTGAGGCGTTATGTTAAACTATAGTTTTTGTACTTAAAAATGAATTAATAGTATATTGTGCAACTAGTGCGACAAGTTGTCGATTGCCCAAGTAATAAAATAGTATATTGTGCAACTAGTGCGACAAGTTGTCGATTGCCCACGAAAGCGAAGTTGAACGCACGAGCGAAGCGAGTGCGCTCATTCGCTTGAGGGGGTCATCGACAACGTCGCACGAGTTGCACATACTATTTTTTATTGCGAATGCAGAATAAACGCGAGCATAAAACTGGGGTCCAGGGGCGAAGCCCCGGTGGGGTCCAGGGGCGAAGCCCTGGTGGGGTCCAGGGGCGAGGCCCTGGTGGGGTCCAGGGGCGAAGCCCCGGTGGGGGGTTGGGGGGCAAAGCCCCCCCCAAATAATAACTGAAAAATTAAGAAGTATTAATCAAGTAACAATGAGAATAATTTTATTTGATAAGAACATAAAGAACAAGAACAACAACAGCAATATGAATAAATTAATTTTTTTTAGTGTCATTTAAAAAAACTGTAGGGTTTGAACAGTTTGTGAACGTAATATTCAGGTTCGTGGCGTTTTTGGACGAAATCTGCTCCAAAATTTCGGATCTATTATTTTCTTGGTCGATCACAGTGATGTTCATCGGTTCTTCAGAGGTTTTTCCAAAAGTTGGGTTGTTTGAGTCTGAATGTTCGCGTGAAGTAGATTTTTCGATTTGAAACCTTTATTTTTTTGCTTTAAAAAAGCAATCAAACCCGAATAATTATAAATATTAATTTTGTGTTTGATGTCAATCATACTCCGCAACATTGAGTAAGTGGACCACAAAGTTGATGGTAATTTAGTTTCACCAAGTTCACTGATGTATGTCAGAAGAATGGGCTCAGAAAAACTCTTGACATTTTTATTTTTTTTGCCATTCCATGAACTTATTGTAAGCCGCTTCGTATTTTCGTTTTGATGTTTGAGGAACTAAATTATTTATCACTTCATTGGCTTTCTCCAGGATTTCAGGTGGTGTGTATTCGTCGCTAGAGCTTTCTTCAGTTTCTGGTATTATTTCCGACTCCATATTCATTTTGAAACTTTTGTAGCGTAAATTATAATTTTATTTATTAAATTAAACTCTCTGACACGTCAACCTCAATTCAGTTTTAATATTTCGATTGTGTTTTTTTTTGCTTTATATTTAATTGCGCGTTTTTTTTTGTTTTTTATTTTATCTAAATTTGCGTGTGCAAAAAAAAATTTGCGTGCGGCAAGTGAACTTGTCGCACCTAAAAAGCTGTTTATAGGATGAAAAACCTACATCGCAACTGTAAAATGGGCAAATCGCTATTTTTCGACCGTAACAGCAAACGTAAAGATACCGCTTTTCCCGCATGAGTAATAAAAAAATTTTTTTTTTTATGGTTTTCAAGACTTTATTTATCAAGCCCAACAACTTTTATATTCATATCTTTTATAAAACCCTCAAAAAAAATCGCGAAAATAGCCTGTTTTCGTGGCTCCAAAGTGGACTGGCCCCTTAATAAATATTTTAATGAGGGTGTAGTTGAAAACAGTGATATAAACGGTTAAATTGTTATTTATTAAATCCCGTTATTGTATTGGCTAGCAGAATAAACATAATGTGTATTTTTCGTGAATTTCATTATCTTGATATTATGAAGGATAATTAAGGAATGAAAGGATATGCTGATGAACGATTAAATGGCATTTGAACGAAGACCATATTCTTCATCTTTTTTCAGGATGATGAGAGACCGAGAGAGAGAGAGAGAGAGAGAGAGAGGGGGGGGGGGGTTGGGGGAGGAGAGATGAGAAGTTTTATACGAACAGTCTATCGCTCTCGTTCGTGAGCTTCTCTGTTTTTCATTACCCAAGGATGATTGATGAGCAGCCATGGTGATATTATTTTGAGTAGACCGGTTCCCACCCCCTGTCGTTTATCGAACAACCACCAGAGGGTGCTTTGAACGGTCCTGGAGTTTGTCACCCTTTTCCTTTATTTTCCTCTATTCCCTTCAGCTCTGACTATCCTTCATACACGATCCAAACCTCCGGAACATCCTGCGTCATTATCCATCAAACTTTTCATACTATGTATACCAACTTCCGGTGGTAATCAAACAATTTATGGTCTTTTTCCATTCAACTCCTTAAAACATATGAAAAATATTTAAAGCTGCTAAATATTTCCCCCAATTCATCTTCTAACTTTGACTAACCCTGACTAACCTTATTGCTGATTTTTAGCCCTTGTTGTTGTCTTTCGTCAATGTGTAAATACAAAGATAACTTTTTTATTTGTTTGTCACCCTCTGACCTCAAAGCTTGTTCTTTGAATCGACCAACGATCATCAGAACTCAGATAAACACCCACCCCTTTTTTATCCTGATTCAAAGGTCGGAGAAACTTGCGGCTAATATCTCTTGGGATTTGTAGTGGCAATTTGGGAAGTAGACAAACATGCGTGTGTTAAGGTACGAGTGTGTGTACAGTGAGGATATAATAAACAGAATAATACGAAGAGAATATCACGTACTTTTGTCTATCCTAAATACACTCGCCGTGTGTATCAGGAAACGAATAAAATCGATACAGATCGAAAGCAAATAAGAATAGTAGTGGAGAATAATTATTTCAAATATTTGATTATATTCCTATATCGGCAAATTATTGTAATACAACGTTATTCTCGTATTTTTCCAATCTCACTAAAAATTATTCTGATTCTGCAATTTCTCTTATCTCAATTTTTCCTCAATTCGAAATAAAATATCTTCGACGTTCTGGAATATGGCGATCTTTATAAAAAAATACGTTTAAATTACTTTTTTTTTTCGTATTACACTTCGAGGAATTTGAAAAAGCTGAAATAGTGGTCGTTGTTGCCTCGGGCAGAATGAATTCGACCATATGGAAACTGGGATAAATTTTGTCGAATCATATATAAAATAAGGAGCGTAAAAACAAAGTAAATACTAAACGCTAACTCATGGTACAACAACAGAAAAGAAAACGGAATGGGAATGGCGAAACGGAGGCTGAATAGAGTTTTTCTCCATCTAGCTTAGTACTGTTCCAATAAATATCTAAATTTGTATTCTGCACAAAAACTTCCATGTTAACCATCAAACATCACATTGAATCTGAGAGAGTGATACAAAACATGGTAAATAGTCCAGTTCGTGTCTGCGGAAGATTTTTTGCTTCGGAGTTTCAGCATTGAAGTGTTAATAACGTTCAACCTTAGACTCTTACAACGGGGTCGAAAACTACCCCATTTTTTTTTTTATTAAAAAACTTCTTTTTGCATTTTTTCGAAATTTTTTTTTCGTTTTGTAGTTTTCATCATTAAGGAAGTTGCGGCGGTACAGTCATTTATTTAGCCCAAAAGTTAGGAGCTGTACTGTCCAAAAGTTAGGCCGCTTTTCCATCTGGCAACGTTGCATATACTGTAAAAGTTTGAGTGTTGTGCATACCCCTTCTCCCTCAATTCTATATTATTTCAACTCTCAACGATGGATGATACGCGTCACGGAAAAATTACAATCAACAAAAACGGAGTCAAGTTATTTACGTGGAAAAAAACGTGCAGGGAAAACGTCTCATCGACATTGAAATCCTGAGCAAACATTTGATGTGCTTTAAATATCAAGACATTCTATCTTTGTGCGATATTATCTCAATATATATTACATGCAATAAAATTGCGATTTACACTTAGTTATATCAATTTAATTAATTACGCCCTTCCCTCTTCCCGTATACTTTATATATAATTTGTGGATATATATTTTTCAAATTCCCACCGCAACGCACGGACTTAGACACGTGATCAATTACATCGCGACGTTGCCATATTTTCTGTTATTGGGGTATCCGTGGGAATAATTTATTTATTTAATTTCAACAAATCTCTTAATAAATCTGAAAAAGATTGACAATATTCAGTAAGCCTTACTTGCGTTCAAAATTTTCAATTTTTTATATCTTTAGCATCATTTTTTATGGAGATATCACTGAATGGGTCTCGATTTCCGTCAGATTACATGTTATTTAGTCTTACATTATTATTGATTTTTCTCAGCAATAAAGTGTCTAAACTGCCTGAAAATTTTACCAATTTTCTTAATTGCCCTTAATTTTCCAAGATTCAATCGGTTTAAAAGAGATTACATCATTTTTTTTTGTCAACACCGAATTTCCTCAAATGTTGACCAAATGCTACTTTTCCAGATACTATTCTCTTCGTTATCGAAAAACTAAGAAAATTGTGTATAATTAAACCTTGTCATCGTATTTGACGTATACTTTATGTTGGGAAGAAGATTGAGGTCGTTTTCGACCTCGTTGTAGAGTTTATGGTTGGAAAAATCATAAGAGTATGAGGTTAATAATATCGTTTGAAAAAATCTTTAATCAATCGTTTAAAAAATGATATAATTGTTAAATAACTAAATAAGCATTATGGTTAGCTAATCAATATGGTTAAATGGTTAATAATGTGAATATTTATTAAGAATGATAATTGAAATGAGCAATGGGTTCATGGGCCTCATTGCTTCATGGGAGCATGATCCATGGATCATGGATAATTGGTGAGAAATGATGAAGTGCTCAAAAAATACATGGTCAATTGTGTCAAAATGTTAAAACAAATTATTAACATGAAAAATTGTTATCCTAAAAAACAATCCCTCATATTGTTGATATTCCAAAGAACTATCCTTTCTCTGAGCTTTCTGTGGCTAGCTTTTTGTTGTGCAATTTGGGAATCTTACGCGTGTGCGTGCGTGAGTGCGTGCGTACATGCGTGCCAGCGTGCGTGCGTATCAGCGCGCGTGCGTGCATGCGCGCGTGCGTGCATGTGTGTCAGCGTGCTTGCGTCCGTGCGTGCGTACGTGCGTACGTGCGTGCGTGCATACATGCGTGCGTGTGTGTCAGGGTGTCAGCGTGCGTGCGTGCATACGTGCGTACGCGTGTGCGTACCTGCGTACGCGTGTGCGTACTTGCGTACGTGCGTACGCGCGTGCGTGCGTGCATGCATGCGTGCGTACGTACGTGCGTGCGTGCGTACGTACGTACGTGCGTGCGTACGTACGTGCGTGCGTGCGTACGTACGTGCGTGCGTGCGTGCGTGCGTGCGCGCGTGCATTCGTGCGTGCGTACGTGCGTGCATACGTGCGTACGTGCGTGCGTGCGTGCGTGTGTGCATACATGCGTGCATGCGTGCATGCGTACGTGCGTGCGTGCGTGCGTGCGTGCGTATATGCGTGCGTGCATGCGTGTCAGCGTGCGTACGCGCGTGCGTACGTACGTGCGTGCGTGCGTGCGTACGTGCGTACATGCGTGCGTGCGTGCGTGCGTGCGTGCGTGCGTACATGCGTGCGTGCATGCATGCGTGCGTGCGCGTCAGCGTGTCAGCGTGCGTGCGTGCGTACGTGCGTACGTGCGTGCGTACCTGCGTACGTGCGTGCGTCCGTGCGTGCGTGTGTACGTGCGGGCGTGCATGCGTGTGTGCATGCGTGCGTGCGTATATGCGTGCGTGCATGCGTGTCAGCGTGCGTACGCGCGTGCGTGCGTACGTGCGTGCGTGCGTGCGTGCGTTCGCGCGTGCGTACGTACGTGCGTGCGTACATGCGTGTGTACGTGCGTGCGTGCGTGCGTGCGTGCGTGCATGCGTGCGTGCGTGCGTGCGTGCGTGCGTACATGCGTGCGTGCGTGCGTGCGTACATGCGTGCGTGCGTGCGTGCGTACATTTGTGCGTGCGTGCGTGCGCGTCAGCGTGTCAGCGTGCGTGCGTGCGTACGTGCGTACGTGCGTGCGTACCTGCATACGTGCGTGCGTTCGTTCGTGCGTGCGTGCATGTGTGCGTGCATGCGTGCGTGCGTGCGTGCGTGTCAGTGTATCAGCGTGCGTGCGTGCGTGCGTGCGGGCGTCTGCGTTCGACGATTCCACGCGCACACACCGCGGTGATACAAATCCATCCCACTATTTCATGCATCCTGTGATTCTGCGCACGCCATTATTTCACGCACCCTGAGATTCCACGCACACACACCGAGATGATACAAACCCACCCTACTATCCCACATACATCGCGATCCCACGCACCTCTTGATACCGCGGATATACACCGAGATGATACAAATCCACCCTACTATTTCCACGCGACCCACGATTCAATGCATACCCACCGAGATGATACAAACCTACCCCACTATTCCACATGCACCGCGATGCCACGCACGCACACCCCGCTAACATGAACCCACACTCTACTATTTCTATGCGCCCTACGTTTTCACGCACCCAACTATTCCATGCACAAAAAAGCGAGAAAACATTTTTCGGTTTTGGAGTACCGTTTAAACTATATATTTCCAAGTTACTGCCTTGCCTGATTTTCAATATTGTTGATAAGATAAAGATATTTTCGCAATGAGCAAAGACAACATTGTTTATTTAAAAAAATTGTGTTTTTTTATTCATAACAGAAAATCTTAGATATCTCGTAAAATAAAATCGGAATATCAACTATTACCACTCTTCAACGTATGTTTATTTCGACTCAAAGACCCAAAATACATCATCAGATTTCGGCGCTCCAAAAACCGTGGACATGACAAGTTCTACAGAGAAGTTTCATGTTTGTAATCGTACTAACCATAAACATTTTCAATAACATAAAACGCAAAAATCGTGATAAAGATGAATAATAAACAAAATGATAAAAATAAATTCAAGAAATAGTTTAATGGATTTCTTGGCAGGTTGGACACGTGATGTCCCGCATTTCTGTGTATTTGATACATACACAAGCCAAAAAAGGTGTCGCAACCGTGCACACACGTCAGAATTCTTCATTTCTTCGTGTCACACGTCTAAAGAAATAAAAATATTTCCCAGGGGAGTATGAAAAAGCAAAGAAAATGATTGAGGTATAGAGATAGATGGGGATTGAGTGCACAAGAGACGAAAATGCAGTCAGCAATGACGTGGATCCCCGGTGACTTTATACCGCAGTAAGCAAACAGTCTCTTTCTAATATACTGCCTCTGGATCTTAATTTAATTCCCGATCTCCTGAGAAATTCTACGTGTAAAATGGAAAACGGAGAATTAAAAAAAAAAAAACAGATGCAAAAACATTAGTAAACCGCAAAGCACCAACAATTTCTCAGAGAAATGAGACTGCGATGATCACATCGTTTTATAACTTTTTAACTATGTTTCTAAACTTTTCACATTATTTCCATATGAAAACGCACTTCAAGTGTTTTCAGTTACAGCAAAAATCCGAGAAAAGAAATTAACAATAATCATAATTATGTAATAATAATAATAATAATAATAAGCAATTGTTATTTTTACAAATAATTTATTAATAAATAATAAACAATTTGAATAATTAATAATAATAATAACAATAATAATAATAATAATGATAATAATAATAATAATAATGATAATAATAATAATAATCATAATCATAATAACAATAATAATAATAAATAATAATAAGTATGATTATTACTATTAATTATTGAAATTGTCTATTATTTATTATTTATTTATTTATTAATAAATTATTGATAATACTAATAAATTATTTAATAAATAATTATTGTAGATAATTATTACGATAAAAATTGATTTTTCGGAATAATTTGTGCATCTGTCGATGATTTATATTTGGTAGTGATAAAATATAAATGATTGTGTTATCGGGCTCAACGAGATGAAAAGCTGGATTCCCATAGATTTTCAATTTTGTTATAAAACGTGTATATATCCGTCGTGACATCAATCGGAAACAGCTCTGACATGACGAGAGCTCACTGCCTCGTATTTCATCCATATAAATGACGTAATATTCGTTCCAGAATCCGCAGTATGGACCAAATCATGTTTTCCACATAAAAACGTAATCGATCATTTATTTCAGATGATACTAAAAAAAAAATTTTCTCGATATAATTTCACGGTTTTTGGGACCATTATAAGAATTTAATTGCAGCATAATTCTTCGTTATTGCATGGATTATTGAGGTTGTTAAAAAATTTTTATGTACTTTTTATCCAATGAATTATGAGTGCCATGGTGGAACGGAAATAAAAAAAAAATATCTGCTTTTACATATTTATTAAAATACTTTTTTCGTAGCTGTTAATAATTTCGTGTACGATTGAAAATAACGAAATATTTTTCATCGCGAGAAAATAATTTGTTGAAATTTTTCACGTACAGCAGAAAACAGCAGAAAAATCGTTAACCTATTTAACGAGTTTTCTTATCTTATTGAAGGATTAAATAAATCATATATGAAATTAGCTCGACGAATCTTACTCAAGAAAATAATAACAATGATATTTTTGTAGGAACATTTTTGGTGTAATAAATTTTTGAAACATTTGTCAACTATTTTTCATTCGATAGTCGTTGCAACATAAAAAAGGAATTACGAGCTCATTTCAGTGAAATTTATCACATGCTCGTTAATCTCTTCTTTCACATATTTCGGAGTTTCAAAATTTTGTAATCTTTATCGATCAGATAAATGAGGAAAAAAATACGTGTTAATTTGAATCGAATTGATAAGAAGGCATAATAAAGACAATGTTACGACTCACGGCCTTTTCCAATGACTTCGTCAATACAGATTACTTTTGAAATTCGTTTCAGAAACAGACGAACACAATTTTTATTGTTTCGTTTTAACCCTGCGTTAAACAGTACAAAAACGTTTCATTATGCTCACTCGAAGTTTATTTTTTGTTCTCATTATTTTTGTGACTTACTCTCATGCTGAAATGAAAACCGTGACAACGACGCAGGTATCGTAAACATAATCAATCTAAATTTACTTACAAAACAATTGATAAATGGAAAGAAATAAAGTTTTTTTTACACTTTTAAGGATGAATCAGACATTCGTGCCAATTATTTCAATCTAAGAAAATTTCCGAACTTAGTGGATCGCAAAATATTGGAAAAAATTCAACCATTTTATTTCTTTCAATTTTTTCAACTTTTTTTTAAGATTTTGAAATATAAATTTAATTTAATTAATTTTAGAATTTATGAACATTCATATGCAATAATGAAATTATTAAAAAGTTATTACAAAATATTTTTTTAAATAATCGTTAGTAATCAGCCGATTTTTTTTGTCGTACGAAATGAACTTTTTGATTCTCTAGAATACTTTCGAATTTTTACGGAATTTTCTCTTTTTTTTCGAAATTTCTTTTTTCGCCGTGTCCCGGAGCCGATATTTGAGAAATTGTTGTTAAATGCCTTAGAAATTTTGTATTTATGATGTTGAATTTTGTTGTAAAAACATGAGCAAAATTCGTGAATTAAAAAAAAAATTTTAAGCTTTAAGAAACATAAAAAAACAGGGAATTTTCTAAAAACTTCATATGCATGTAGAAAAATCAACAAACTCACATACGTAATGATAAAATAATTTGTGTGATTAACTGTCGAAGAAATTGTTGAAAATAAATGTTTGTGGAGTTTAAAACAGAATTGACTTTTTTCAGATTTTTGTCCACATGCAAAGTTCCGAAATTCCAATCGATTAATTTTTTTTCGGATGGGAAACAAGTGTAATTCGTCCTCAATTTTATTTCTTTTTTTTTTGAAAAAAGTAAAGTTACAGAAAAACTGATTCAACGTGTAGAAACTTCATTTCACTGTAGCATTTTACTCGTAGTTACCGAGAATAATAAAAAATCACTGGGCTCAATGAATTGTTATCATTAGCTCGTAATCTCGCTGAAAAAAAAAACAAATATTACTTTTTTTTACTAAACTTGGCAAAAATAAAAGGTTTTCCTGGAAGCAGACATTATTAAACGAACTCGAGAGTACCACATTCTTCAGTTTTAATTCAACAACTTTTCCAGCACCGACTACATCAACATTCTTTCTCGAAGTTTTCATTTATTTCATTAACTCGATGGACGACTTCTCTGATAAATTGGCAGTTTCAATGAACAATATTTTTGTTTTTTATTTAAAGAAAATGACTGCTTGCGGGAATTGTCATTGGATAAAGTTCTATTTATAAATTTTATTATTTATTTTCAGCAAATAAAAATATGAAGTATTTATTCGCATTGACTTTCGTTTTCAAGAGCTCGCTATCAGCTTACAGTTTCCAATGTTACACTTTACCTCACCTCGTTTTTTCTCGTTAATGAGCCAAGTTTTTGTGTAAAAAGGAAAAAAAAGAAAGTTATAGGAAAAAATGCTTCGTGAGGGACTTTAGGGAACAAAAAAATATTTTTTTTTCTCGATGAAACTTTTAATAAGAGACTTTCCGGAAATTACACTCTTTTCAGTGAATTTTTTTTCTACGGATTGATCTGTATCTTTCTCTGTTCTTTTGACGTTAGATATTTTAGAATTCCACTCAAGCCCTCATGAATTTTCTCTTTTTTTTCACACCATAACTCTAAAAAAAAGAGGAAAGAAAATTGACTAGCATTAAAAAAACCACTCGCAATAGCGAGTCTTTTGATCTTTCATTCATTTAAAAAATGAAATTCCACGCGTAAATCTTGCTCTCACGATTTTTCAGGCACCAAAGCCTGTAAAGGAACTTTCACCCCTTGAAATTGCAATTGTACTCGCGGGAATTCTCGCTGCAACGACCATGTCCGTAATTTTTGTCCTCGTCCCAACCATCGTTTACCAGTAAGTAAAAATCTCAAGTTCAAAATATTAAAAACTTTCATTTCGTCTTCATTTTGTATTCAATTATTTTTGCTCTCTCTTTCTTCACGCGGCAGATATTTTTCGTAATAAATTTGTTTAAACAATTATACCGATCGATTTATATGAAAACCTGGACGCAGATTGCAATTCTTTTATTTATTTCCCAATTTACAGCAATTATAACCGCAAAAAGGAGGACAAGAAGCAATCAGGCGAAGTTCATTAAAATGAGATAAAGAAACTGCAAATCTCTCATCGATCTTTCAAGATTGAAATCATTTTGGATTAGTATCAACGGCGTGATCGTGGAAATCTCACGAAAATCTTTCATTTCTATCCAACGAAGACGATACTGTGAGACTTAACAATAAGAAATATAAATATTTGTAAAAAAAAAGTATAATTAAACAGTTATTTCGATATAAAACGTCAGTAAACAATTATTGCATATTATTTTTTATTCCTTAAGCAAGGTTTGGATCGTCGAGTGATTTGTGGCAGATCGTTGACACTCGAAGAAACAGAATGACCTTGACCTATTCCGAATATTCCTGGTTGATTTATCATCAATAATCCTCAAATACAGTCTTGCTGACACAGTCGAAAATTAATTGGTTCTATTTGACATACCGAACGTGAATTGGTTAATAAATCCATAACTCTCGAGTCATCGATGCTCAATTGTAAAATACGAGTTGAATAACGTTCAGTGTATGTTTATATGGGTATTTACTGGTTATATAGAAATTCGTATATGAGTAGAGAGAGAGAGAGAGAGAGAGAGAGAGAGAGAGAGCGCGCGCGCGAAAGGAGGAAATTTCGTTTCCTCTTCGCCCACTCCAAGGGGCATTGTTTATTGCTGAACTTTATCGTGAAATCAGTAAATTCATGTAGTTGGAGAGTGCGAGAAAGGGAGATTGGCGGAGAGAATGAGATAAAATTGGAGATGGAATCAAACTGGACATTCCAACGATTCAGAAGTGACGTCGGACCCTTGGACTAATCGATCGATTCCACTAAAAGTTATAGCCTGTTATTTATCTTCGAGATAACAATCGTGTCTCATCATTTCCATCATAGATTTGGTGTTCTAATGATTGTTACGAAACACTGTTGAAAACGTTATCGTCTCCATTGGCATATTGAGCCCACTATAAGCCGAAAGGGGTTCCAGCTTTCAAACATCGTCCCCTGGACAATTTACAGAAGATATAAATTACTTTAGTCGGGTAAACCACTCGATAAATCATTCTGTGAAAAAAACGATGGTTTTACTATATTTATCAGTAAAAAATTGGATTATAATTAATTCTAGATTGCAACATCGGCTTGTTTTGACCCAAGCTAAAAACCCTGAATTTCAACTGGATTGAGATGCACCTTTTTCATAAAAAAATGGTTACTTAATATTCGAAAAACTGGGCTGTGCATGATTCTTCGTTCTTCTTCGAAAGAAACATGATTATACAATATTCAAGCACAAATAATAATGTGATTAACCTCAGATCATTACATTGGGTTATTTTGACCTAGAACCGTCATTTCCAACTGAATTTAGATGCACTTTCTTTTTCATTTAAAAAAGTTTGTGGTTAGTATAATAACACAGTATTCTAGGATTGAAACCCGTTAGGAGTAGCATGATTTTTTAAAATGTTCAACAGTTTTTAAAGCAATTAGAAATATGCTTATTTCCATCCATCGAAAAGCCATGGTTTTACGATATTTGTAAACAAAAAATAACATAATTCATCTTCCATTGGGTCATTTCGATCCAAAACTGACATTTTCAATTCAATTTAGATACAACTTACTTTTTAATTGAAAAAATGGTTGGTTAATATTCCAGTTTTCCAGGCTTGAAAAACTGTTGGGGGCTAGCATGATTTTTTTCAAATTTTTGCAATTACCTTATGTAATCAACCAATGATTAGTGTAGTGAAAATGCATTCTTAGGACTAGGAAGCACCATGGCTTACGAAATTTATGTTTAACTACTTTTTCTTTATTTATGAAGGTCTCGTGGCAGTCATGCTTGACTAACTTGGAAGTTACGTATCTTTAAAGATATAAAAAGTATGAACTTCAACGCCAGGTACTGAGCTCCGAAATGATCCGATTTGGCATCCAAACTCCTAAAGCGATGTTCCATTTGATGGGTGTATAAAAAAAATAAAAATAAAAATAAATACCAAAACAAAAGTGAATTTATTACGAGGTAATCGTGCCCAAAAAGTAACTCGCAAATTGCGTCGCTACTTTTGGACGCGTGCTAATATAAAATTAGTCAGCATCGTGAATTATAACTTTTCTACTCCTGCTTCGATCGCATTCAACCAGTAGACGGGGTTTAAAAAAAGAAGTTTGTCATACTGGTAATTATAAGTTTTGCGAACTTTGGTGTTTACATGGCTGGAGATCGCATCTGAATATTTTAGATATTAAGTCTATCCTCCAAGGACAATAAAGTATCATAACTAATATTAAAAAAGTATCATAAATAATGTACAAACACTTAATTTTTCTTGAAATTACCACAGTTTTCTTCGGTTAACTGTGCCTGAAGACTTGTTCAATTTTCTCTACATGCTGCCATTCAATTTATCCAATTTTGATTAAACAGATGTTTACTTTATCGGGGGATGATACTTACCTTTTGTAGCAAAATTCCATAATAGTGTCTATCCACGCGATCCCAAATAAAAACGATTTTTTTTTATCCATAGAGTGAAATAAAAATTTTAAAAATATTGTTTTAGAACTTTTGTATGCAAACTGTTAAATATAAATAAAAATCGTTAAGAAAAAAAAAACAACGTGGCGATGATTTTCAAGTAGTTAAAAAAAAAACTTGCGGTGACTTTCAAGATCAAAATTCAGATCTTCTGTTTAAGGGGGGACAACCACTTAGAACCATCAAAAAATCGTTTTTTTTTGCTTTAAAAGTTACTTTATTATGTGTAGAATACGAAAAACTTCGTGACTTAGGCCAATAGCAGATTAGTTCATTATAATCGTAATAATCGTAATAACAGTAATAATAATAATCGTAATAATAGTTCGTAATAATCGTAATAATCGTAATAATCGTAATAATAGTAATAATAATTAGTTCGTAATAATAATAAAAATAGTAATAATAGTAGATTAGGCGGCATAGCAGATTAGTTCGTAAGTGGCTTTATCAACCACTTTTCCATTGTCAAAACTTTAAACGCGTTTTTCTCGAAACTTTTTTTCTCACTATGTGTTTTTTTGGTGGCAAAGATTGTTCAGAGACTATTGAACCGATCGGGCTAAAATTTTGTACACGTTTTCGTAAAATATAAGACCACTTGGTGAACCTAAACATATTTTTAGTTTCTCAAAATAAACTGGTTTTTTTATTCAGCGAAAAAAAAAATTATCGAAAATATCGATTTTTTTTATTTTATGTCTGCCATTTCTCCAATTCTTAACTTATTATTAAAAGAATAGGTTTATCAAGTGACCACAGGCATATACTGACCACATTCTTTTGCCCTTCTGTTTCAGATCATTTTTCACGGCGCTACAATTGGCACCGTAAAAAAAAAGCCTAATGCGTAAAAATGCTATATCTCCGTCAATTTTCAATCTTTTCTAATGATTAAAAATGGAAAATACTTGTTAAAATATTTATAATAAACTGTCAAAATTTCAAAAAGATCCATTCATTTCTTCCACTTAAAAAAAATTCCTAAGTATCTGCTCAATTTCGGCGTTCTAAATGGTTGTCCCCCCTTAATGGGACAATAATTTTAGCTTTCATATAAACTTTTGGAGTATCAGTTTGAAGAATAATTCTTCGTTGGAATTTGCAACACTATTTCTTGGTGGGAATTTGCAGAATTATCTGATGAAGGAATAATATTTGATTAATTTATATTTAAATGAAATTAGTTAAAATATTGACCTTTTATTTAATTGATTGAAATATTACCCAGAGGATAAATAATTCTGTGAGGAATAATCGTGATATATGAACGTGCAAAAAGGCTCTCACGAAAATGAAATAACCTAGTAAAGATTGATAACTGATAAATTCTGAGATTTCCAGTTTCAATTATGCCAGTTCGGGAAATATTTCTCAAAAGTAAATTGAGTGTCAAAATAGTAATTTGAAATGCGAGTATTCCTGGTCCCGAACAACAATTGCTAATGAGCGTATATAAGAAAATGATTTAACAGATATCGATAAAGTTAAAGAGGATTTAGCGTTATCGTGAGACGCAGATGTGCCAGGTTTTGCATGAACAGAAGGAACTGCAATGTTTAACTATGGTTTTTTAAATAGGAGGAGATTTTCAAAAGGTGACAAATAGTGATTGCCGAATTAACAGTTACCCCATGAAGGAATGATGGTTTCGAGTAAATAATAAAATGTATATTTCTGATATTAAATCCAGTTGATCTCGAGTTTCGCGATGAAGATATCAATTTAATGATTTCCTGGAAAAAAATTACAACTGGCCCAGCATTTGCCCAGCATCGTTCCAGCAGTACTTGATGTTTGGCCAATACCTGGCGTTACCACCGGTCAAGGACTGTCCCAGCGTTCGGCCAACGTCGGCTTTTGATATTGGCCCAATGCAAATAACCAAAGGTCGCCTAGCGTCGACTCCTGATATTCAGTCATGAACGGCTATTATTGGATAACTTAATTTAAACAAATTTTGATTAATTTTTTTTCTTAGCTGCCTATGATTATTTACGATCATAAAAGAAATAGCAGATTTTAAAAAAATGTCAGTTGTCATTTAGGAGCTTATACTGGCCCAGCATTGGCACAGAACCCACTGCCGTTGTGTGAATATACTTAGATCGGCACGTATTCATAGTAGCAGATCGACTAGCATAAGTCCATGGAAGTGGCGGAGGGGGGGGGGGGGGTAGGGCAACGTCACGCTCATACGGCTGATTATTCTTGATAAGCCGATATAGGCCCAAAGTTGGCACTTTGTTGTATACCAATACTAAATCCGAGCGTAGCTAAGAAGCGGCGGTTCGCGTTGGGGACATGAGAAGCAAACGTTGGTTGTTAGCGGTCATTTGTCATTAAAACTACATAACTGTCACAGAATTGGCAATTCATTGTATGCCGATATTGAAACTGAACATAGAATACGCTGCGGTGATTAGCATTGGGAACATTTTCCCAACCAGTTGGTCGAATTTTGGGTTCCAACCGTCGTTTGCCATTCAGAAGCCAATATTGGTTCAGGATGGGCTATTATTGATGTCAGTGATACATTTGAACACAGGCTAGGCACCCGCAAGCAGAATTGGCCTGATGTGTAGACACACGTCGGCCACTAAGCATTGGTTGCTATTTAGATAACAATATTGGCCCAGACCAGGCGGATTGCCGGATACCGGTGCTCACTTTGCGCATAGGATAAACATCGAAAAATGCATTGGCCGAAGTTTGAGCTCATCGCGGCCCCCAATTCTGTTCACCCAATACTGTGCCAGGCATCGACCGTATATGAAGCGTTGGCAATACTATCATGGGAAGCTCTTGATAAAGATTTTGATTGGGAAATGTCCGAAAATTCCATTGAATTTTTACCAAAAATAAATTATCACTTGAATTAAGTACAAAAACCACAATTCAAACCAAAATTGACGTGTCTAAAAATTGTTTTTTCTTTTTCCTCGAGAATAACAAAAACGAATCAAAAACACATGAATACGTACATCGCTCTTAAATATTGTGACGTGGTAATTTTGCCCACGTTACAAATTGGTTAACAATTGGCACAGCACAAGAAAGGAGCGTTTTTCGTCGCTGACGAATTGCTCTCGAGCTTATCTAGAAGGGCCAAGCGCTAGCGTATTTACTGATTATTAATTTCTTTTATTTTATAATTTTTTTTATACGAGCGAACGACGGTCTCATACATTGAAAAACATCGAGAGAGAGAGAGAGAGAGAGAGAGAGAGAGAGAGAGAGAGAGAGAGAGAGAGAGAGAGAGAGAGAGAGAGAAAGAGAGAGAGAGAGAGAGAGAGAGAGAGAGAGAACATTGGAATTAGCATCGTTGTCAGAATTGTCGTATCGTTGAGAGGGAAGGCTTGAGAAGTTTCGGTCGTCCAGGTCATCGACGGAGCGCGAAAAATCATATCGAGCGAGGGTCGCTAGCTCGAAGTCCTCACCCGGAGCTGTCGAACTCGACGATGCGTCAATCAGCATCTGGGATCTTCGGTAAACCTCGGACGTATCGAAAGTCATCGTTGATCAGCGTCGCGCCCGTTTTAAATTCAAACTCGAAATTCAAATATAGTTGGCGAATAATAAAAGGAGAGGGCGAAGGTTCGAGAAAATTCTAGATTCCCGTGAGTAGGCGAAGGGTGGGGGGCTAGGACCCTAATCCGCGAAATCGCGCTTCGGGAAAATTATCGGGGACTCGAGTTTTGGGCAGCAGCGATGGAGGACGTCTTTTCCCAAGCCGTAGCCGTCTTCGATCAAGAACCCGACGCCATCGAAATTATATAGTGGAAGTATCCGTGGTCCTTTTCCGGATTTCCAATCTCTGAAACCGTAGCGGTGAGCCGTCGTTTCGCTCTGATTTTGTTTTGTTGTGATTTCATACCGTTTTGTACTCGCGAGCATATTTTGTGAATTTTGGGAAAAGAGCCATATTGTTTCGGGGTACGTGCGCGTTTGGAAAATTCTAGTAACGTCTTATTCCGCGATTTAAAACGTTCGCGAATTGTCGTTGCTAAAGATTTATTTTGAGTTGCCGAGAGGAATTCTAGTATTTGATGTAGCTCAATCTCGAGATTCATAGTTGTAATTTAAATTGTTATAATATCGAGCCGAAAGGCAAATATTTTTGTTATAAAATTATTTTCGAACACTTAAAAATTATAAATTCTTTTAACTTATCGAATGTCAAATATTGAAAACTATTGTAAACTGTTGATATAATATTTTTCCGAAAATCTTATTTTATTCAAAATTTTAATGTCATTTAATAATAAAAGCTATTGTAATTCCGGAGTTAGATTGTTGGTGTGAGTATTTATTTTGTATAATTGACCCAGCCCCTACCACCATTGGTTTAAAATACAGCTATGACCGGAAAACCTTATTATTTTGTTCTCGATAATTTCAAATAAAATTTGTTTAAGAATTATCTTAAACTGGCGTCCAGACAGTATCGAGAGCAAATATAATTTGGAGCGCTTGACGGGATAAGCGTTACAATATGTATACATATATACCATATTTTGAATACAAACAATAATATCTTACCTCATTATTTCTTTGTTTAAAGCTCCGATCGTACTTGGCGAATGAAATTACTATATTTTTTCCTGCTTTCAGCCGAGGATGAAGTTTCGTTTTTGTTTTGTTTGGAATATAAATTTGAATTTTAGTAAAACTGTTCGTTCGCTCGGACGGTCGTCGATACACTGAATATTCTTCGAGACCGTAAGCTCTAGCGTCGAGGAAATTTTCTCTCATACCCCACAAGTTGCTGAAACTCCTCCCAACCCTTCGATAATTTGATCGATCATTTTTCTACGCCGTTACTTGGTCATTATTTAGCTCCGGAGGTTGTAATTTTATCCGCTAAACCATATCCACTTTCCAATAATGAATTCTACGATAATGCGCACCACCCTTAAGGTGCAAACACTCTATGATTACGTCTCGTGCTATACAATACGAAATATTTTCTGATAATGCAATTTTTCCATCCAGCAGCCTTCGAAAATAGTAAGATAATTCGCGGAGCGAATTATCCTGTGAATACGAGGGTAAAGAAGGAAAAAAAACACATCCGGGTAATATCAACTTCATTTCTGTTGCATTAATAATCAGGGCTTGGAGAAAAATGCTTCGTGCATCGAAGAGAAATATTTTTTCTTCTCCCATTATGAAATATCCGTTAAAGTTTTCAACTCGAATCATTATCTCGATAATATCCTTTTCCTCAACCCTTAAGTCTCACCCTGATTCACCACTCTGTAGTACTGGGGGAAAAAAAATTTTCGAGTTATTGTTTAAGAATGAAGTTCAAGCTAACACCACAAGCTTCTGTTACTTTTGTCAAAGCAAGCGTTTTTTTAGTCTGCTCCTGGCCACCCAGTACCAAAGCCACTAAAATTCAGACTATTCGATTTCATGTTCAATGGTGGATCGTTTTTGTACTTTTGCTCGCTCTTTTTTTACCGTTGCTAAATGGCGTTTGGACCTTTCGTCACGATCCTGTTATCGTTGTCAAAGCTGTTTTGATGACGAGCGCCACTGCTCAAGCTCTCATGAAAATACTCGTTTGTAAATATCATCGGAAACGTTTTCAGGTATTAAACAAAAATTAGCGTCGAAACATACTTTTAATTGATGTTATTATTAATTTTTATTTATCTAAGTCTACCAAAATAAGTTTCGAGCTCTCCCATTAAATGCTTGTAAGTTAATTTTTCGCTGAGTTAAAACGGTTTAAATTTTCTCGAATTTTCGGATTTTTTTCGACTTTCAAAGAGCTGCCATTTTTTACTTTTCGAAAAATGAGATTTACGAATACACCTTGCAGTATTTATTTCGTTCTTTCATCAGCTTTTTAAAGAATTTTTCGAATATTTTTTATTTACCAATCGATCATGTCGATAATATCGAAAAAGTGTCTAAAAAAATTGTTTTTAGGGGTTTCAAATAAGAAAGTTGGGGCTAAAAAACAAATATCAGTGTTTTTTTTACGAAAATAGACTTCACGAAAATAGCTGTAATTTTTTTTTTGTACAGAGCAAAAATTCTATTTGCGGATTCGACGCGTTTTCCAATTCCATCAAAAATAGCGCGTAGTTTTTTGAAATATTTCCATTTGACGATTTTTGTCGAATTTTTCGAATTCTTCAGCGTTTTTTAACAACTATTTTCAAACAAAAATAATTTTCTTACTAAATTTATTTTTAATAAATAAAAATTAGTTTATAAATAAAAATAAAAATCATGTTCGATGGTTTTTTATTAGCAGGTCAGAGTATTAGGACAAAAAGTGAATTTGCTAGTCAATCGTGGAAATGACGTAAAAAAAACTTTTTTTCGGGGTTTTTCTCACAGAAATGTTAATTTAAAAAAGTGATCAGTCTCTTCGGTGTTTTCAGATAAAAATATGTGTCTAAAAAAAATAAAAGTCAATACTTTTCCACATTTTAGCGGCTTCATAAAAATTGTTTCATTTTTTTATTTATTTGAAGGATACTCAGTCGATGCGTGCTCAATTTTCGTAATTTTATAGTAATTTTCCGATTTTTGTTAAAATTTGTCACGTCGACGATCGATTTTCGCAAATTTTTTCATCAATTATAACGAGTAATGGCATAAAATGAATATAATTCGTATATCACTACAGAACTAAAACTTGAATCTAAATTAGAAAATCCTGGTATAGGATTTGCTCGAGGAAATGGAGATTTTTTTTACCAAAGCAAATATCTTGGAGCGTCACGTACTGGATCGTTATCTCGCGAGATGCAGCAAGTTTTACAGTTTTATAACGGTCTGCGTGTATTTGGCTTGTCTCGGTTTCATCCTCGAGCCATTGTTACTGTCACAGCCATTTCCCACAGATTCGTCATTCCCATTTACCGTTGAGTTTCGTCCACTCTACATGATCATTTACGTGCAGCAGGCTATTGCAATATTTCACATAGCAGCGGCTCTTTCGATTGACAGTCAAGTGGCAATGCTATTTTGGTATACCGCTGCAAGATTCGAGATGCTCGGTGAAGAAATTGAAAAATCTAGATGTAAGAATGATCTTGTACAATGTATAACAAAACATCAAAACCTCTTGGTTTATGCCGAACAAGTTACTAAAGCCACTCGTCTCATCGCACTCGCCACAATCGTCACAACCACCATTGGAATTATTTGCGGAGGACTCACTCTCATCAGCGTGAGCAATAGTTCATTTGGACAATTTTTTTTAGCAAAGCACATTTTTTCTGGTAAATCACTTTGTTTTTCGTGGAAGACCATTTTTCTTCATCTCATCGTCCATTTACTAGTGTTTAAACAAATTAGTATTGTTAAATAAGAAGATTTTGCTTATCGGTAGATGTTTTCAACGATTTCATGAAAAAGTTCACTTATCAATAGCTTTTTTCTTTTTTGACATACGGTATTAAAGTTTTTCAACGGAACTTACTTTATCCTCAGCAGCATCAGCCTTTTTCTGTAAAGCTGCGCGTCGGTAACATGGTCTTCAACGCCAGTGTCGAGCTCTTCCTTTACGCGTGGCCAGCTGATAAGCTCATGGAAATGGTAAGATTTTTATGATGTCTATTGCACGAATAATTAATGGAGAATTAAGAAAAAACGTTGAAATTCATAAATTCTATTCGAAAGCGTTGTTCAAAGGCTGAGACGACTACAATAAGGATTATGCCAATTTTTGCCAAGGTTCAACGTTAGGATGATCAAAATGCATTCGGAGATTTCAGAAATAATAAACTCTGATCTACACAGAAGAAATGAAATTTATTTTTCAGAGTCAAGCCATTGGGAATCGAGCTTATAAATGTGCCTGGCTAGGAAAGCCGATACCTATGCAGAAAATTATTCTGAGCATTATTCATAGATCCCAGAAACCTGTGATAATATCAGTGGGTGGATTTCTTCCAACTTTGTCTTTATACTATTACGCATCTGTAAGTCTCAAAGCAAACAAAAATATCAACAACAACAACAAAATATTTTTTTCTATTCCACTGATAACTTTTTCGTAGTTTCTCTCTTCCTCGTTCTCGTACTTTTCCACAATGCGAATAGTCTACAACGAGGAATGAACTAGTGTGATTCAGGATCGTTGAAAAAATTGTAGCAGGTAGATGTACATAAATTATCATAGGTCATTGAATCCTACTGGATTCGCTTGTTTCATGTTCTGAATTCAATTATGGTGTTATTAAAGAATCAAATATTAATAGTGAAGTACAAAGTTGATTTGCCGAAAGACGCCTTTGTCGAAACGTTATAATGAGCCAAGCTAGTGGAAGGCCCTCTCTTAATTGTCTTTCCACTCAAAAATTCTCTTTATCGAATATGGAAGAGACTTTGAAAACTTCAGCAGGTGCCAATTCTCCCACACCATACAATTACAGCTCTTCAGTATATCTTGAAAAACATCGAAGAAACTTCCACCTCAAACGCTTGACGCCCCACCCTTCAGAGTTCATCGTCAATGGTTCAAATGGCAAACAGTTCCAGCCAGATCAGTAAGGTCCTCGTCCATCGTAATTTTATCTTCCACAATGTAAATCAAATCGCAAATTTAGAATTTTATTGAATGTTGTGACGCATTAAAATAAAAATGGCAAAACGTGTTACGTCGGTTAAAAACGTGGTCAAGATGATACAAATGTGCGGAAGATTAACATCAACCTGGCCACCGGATCCTAAGTCATCAAGGAACGAGAGAATTTTCGGTGAATTCCTTTGGTGGATGTCTTTCGTCAACGTTATTTTTCTCATTGTTCCTTTGATCTTTGGGGTTTATCATTATCGTCGCGAGATCACTGTGTTGATGAAAGCTTTGTCCGAATTGACTGCCCTCACTGAGGTTTTCTTTAACTTGATTATTTGTAAATTTCAACGACATCGATTACAGGTAAGACTGCCACATTTAGAGTTTTTCTTTATGCTTCATTATTTATTCATGATTAAGGGGTCAGTCCACTTTGGAGCCACGAAAAAAGGCTATATTCTAGATTTTTTTGGGCTTGATAAATAAATTCTTGAAATACGTAAAAAAAAAATTTCAATTCATTTTTATTCATTTTTAAGTACAAAAACTGTAGTTTAACGTAACGCCTCAAAAATAGGTGGGCTAGGTAGCTCCATCACAACTCGGCAACGGCTTGTCTAAAACAAAAAAATCAAAGTCCATTAGATTCAGTATGACACCAGCTATAAAATGACCCTCGAATATAAAGTTTTATCAAAAAATAAAAAAATGGCAGATGAAAAACGAAAAAAGTTAAAAAAAACGCGTTTTTTCGTAGTTTTTCACAAAAAAGAGTAATAATTAAAATTTTAAAACCATCGAGGGTCATCTTGTTGCGAATCATGTTTACAATATGTGGTTCAAATTTCAAGAGAATCGGTTTATTAGTTTTAGAGATACGATGGAGCTAGATTTTGAAAACGTTGTTTCGAGAAAAACGCGTTTGAAGTTTATACGCTCAGGTAGACGAAATGAGGTCCTGACGTTCAGGTAAAAAAAAAAAAATACCTAGAGAGCTCGGATTTTCATAAAATTTTGACACAATATTTCTGAATGTATGTACTTTTGAGAACAGTAAAAAAAATCGATTTTTTGAAATTTTCAAAGTGGACTGGCCCCTTAAGACGATCTACGGATGTTGGCTAGGAATTTCGAAGGGGAACTCTGATGAACTACATAAAAGACAGACCCAAAAAATACCTAACAGAACTAAAAAAAAAGCTAACTAACACTTACCACAAGTCAAATAGAACGAAAAAAAATAATAAATCGGATAATCTGAATAAAAAACACAAACGTTAAGGGGGGAGGGTCATGTAAACAGGCGTTTTTTTACGAATTTATTTATAAAAAATGAGAAGGTTTATTAAATTTTGGTAAAGAATATCGTAATATTGATAAGAAATGCTAGGAGAAAAAAAAATTTGGTGTCAAAAATTCAAAATGGCGGCGCTGTAGCTGCTCGAATTTTACTCTTTTTTTTTGAGCGGTGCAGGCTACAGGTCGTTCTAATTATCCGAAATGAAAAATTCAAATTTTTTTCTTAAAATATGATCTTGCGCAAATCTTCAACTTAAATTTAATAAAAAAAATTGAAAATTAAAAATTCAGGACACTTAAAACAAATCGATTAATTTTTTTACAAAAAATTAGTTATAAACAATATTTATTATCGATTTTTTAATGGTATTTTAGGTTAAAGGTATGGTCAATAAGTTGAAGAATAACTGTGTGAAATTTGAAGTCGATCGGTCAATTAATTTTTGAGCTAGGCTGCACCGCGAGCGAAAAAATGTGTTTTGAGAAAAACGCGTGTATCGAGAGCACGCTGCCTTTTAGCTGATCGCTCGGGGACACTACTATTTCGAAAATATACGTTACATATAGCATAAACTATTTTTATTTCTCCTCAGAAGTGTCATCTAGTGTCAAAAAAAGAAATACTTATATAATAATACGGCTATTAATTATATAATAATATAGAATTGCGATCGGTGGCGTTCGAAGTGCGTCACTTTGATGACTCCGTGGGGTCTTTTAGGGCTCCAATTTGAGTTTAAAACATCAAAAATACCTTCATCGGACGTTAAATGAATTTTATAAGCAATAAAAAAAGTGTCAAAAAATTCGATTCCACGTGACCCTTCCCCCTTAACTAACCGAATCGAAAGAAATTCTCATTGACCCTTTGAGGCATGGTGGGACATCCGTTCTCACACTTTTTTTCAGTTTTTTGATTATTAAACTACTTTCTCAGCAACAAATAATCACAACAGTCACTATTAGTTAATTGCAAAAATATCAAACATAAACAAATAGACGAAATTCGTACTTTTCCATAAAAAAATGAATTTTTTACTAACTTACTATGGAAATCGCAATAGCAATTTTTTCACGAACTTAAGGAGGCTCCGTCATTAACGTCTCACCAAAGGAAAAAAAATAATATTTAAGTATATCATAGATAAAGTACCCAAATTCACGTATACAAAGTTTCAGGTAAGGTCAACGACTAAATAAGAGAGATAAAAATGGTTAAAGTTAGGATTTTTAACACAAGGCTTATGGAAAAGTCACCCTCAAGAGACTTGTATCAAGTGATATCTTCGCATTCACGCAACAGATATTGAACAAAAACTATAGTAAAGCTGATTAGAATATAAGGATTCCAAATACAATAAAAAAAATTTGGGTCAAAGACTTATGTAAAACGATATTTAATGTTAAAATGTCGAAATACTTGAAGTTCCGACAGGTTTTACGACCATATGAAGATTCGGCAGCGTCGCAAAAATCAGGTGTTCTATATAGCACTGAAGCGCATGCGCGAGAATTAAATCATCAGCCACATAACCTTAAATTCGTTTGTGATTTACGTATAGGTAGAAAAGTTGGTTTTATCGTAATAAAATTAATAATGTAATCGATTAATGAAACCTGTCATCTATTTCTCAACAATAATAAAAAATAAACAGACATCTTAGAAATTTCATATCAAATAGCGTTTATTAAAAATGATAAATATCTTAATAAATCACTGAAGCAAAATATATGTATCAAATCAAGTCTTTCTGAGTTGTTGAACTGTTTGATCAATGCATTTTTTCAATAAACAATACACTGTAAGCTCTTTTAAAAAATGAACATTTTGTACACAATAACACGCGACGACCCGCGGTCAGCTGGGTGGCATGAGTACGACAAAGAAATCAGAGGAGAAAGTGAGATGGAGAATTGCGATGTTGCCATACTTCTCTATGCAGTACCGTAACATAAAATTGTACTAATTTTACGGTATTTATTTATCGATGCACAACTAATAATTTTTGTATAAATATACCAATAATACATTTACATATAACCAACTGCATCATGACAACCATGCGAATTACTAAAAATAAAAAAGGGCCCTGCTTATGCGCCTACGCAACCCAGCCCTACGTGATGGAGCTTTCATAATATACTGCAAAAAATTGTACAATATTTTCTCAAAATTTTCCGTCCCCTGGTTTTTTGTTAAAAAAAAGCGGACAAGTGCGAGTTGAACTCGCGTGGAGAGGGTTCCGTACGATGAATATGTTATCTATCATGTTTTTTTTTTAATCTGACCCAAATTTCTTTGTGGTAACTAAACATTTTAAGACCGTAAACTTCTTATAGGTTTCCCTGTAATCTATAAGTAAATAACTATTTTCTATATTTTTTTCAAAATTTTAGGCTCAGTAGTTTCGGCGATAAGGGGGGGGGGGGAGGAATGGTCAATTTTCATCTATTTTCTTAAATAACTTTAAAACTATTTATTTTAAAATTATAAAAATATATATTTGAAACCCTCACAACAAGCCCTTTCATTTGATATGTCACACGGTACAGTTTGCAAAACTTTTTTTCTAATTTTCTAGTTTGCCCCCCAAAAGTGACCCCCATATTCAAAATTCATTTATTTACGTTACACGTCCGTATTTGGGTCACAGAAATTCATATGTGTATCAAATTTCAACTTAATCGGTCCAATAGATTCGGAGCAGATTGGCTGTGACAGACGGACAGACAGACAGACACACGAGTGATCCTATAAGGGTTCTGTTTTTTTTTTTTTCATTTGGACGTACGGAACCCTAAAAATAGAAACCATCGGTTTTGTATTGCGTCCAAACTAACAATGGTATTCGCTGAAAGCTTTTGTGTATTTATGAGTTTTACGTTCAGCTTTGTTATCAGCTATCCCAGAAATCTGTGTATGCTAACTTTCAAGTAAATGAAAGCATTTTTCCTTCCTTACGCAAGGAAAAATGTATGCCTGCATATATGCGGTGAAAATTGAAAATGAAAAATTCCCATCACAGCAACAAATACGGCGGACAGCCTTGACTTTTTGTGATTTTTTCTGAGCAAAATGTAAATTTTCATGAAAATCTAATAAAATCTCTTGTATAATTTACATAATTTTATTTTCTATTCATGAAAACTTACGTTTTGTTCAGTAAAAATGTAACGGTAATTTTTCAGTTTGAATTCTCTTCGTACGAAAGGGTTAAGAGAGGACATCACCTAAGAAGGGCAATAATGAGTCATGAAAAAAAGATTTTTTTTAACCGTTTAAAAAACTGTTATCAAATGAATTTCGAAAACCACAGAACCGATTTACTTACAATTTTTCATGGTTATTCTATATGCAATTTACCTATCGTTTATTAGAGGATTTTTTTAAGGCAGTTTCTTCGTTTTTCCCAAAAAACCATTGATTTATTCAGAAATAGCTATTATTTTGTTTGAAAGTTCGCCATTTTATTAAAAATCGATCTTTTATAAATCCGCTATGATATTTGTATTTAAATATTTATAAATATTTATAAATCCGCATGAATATATGTCGCTGAATACCCCACTCCATTTTCGTTGTCAGTTGATTTTTCTTTTGAGTTGTTGAGCCTTGTCTCAAATATTATTTACGTTTCTCCAAATGTATATTTGCAACCACTAAAAATCTTCATCCAATTATTTCAATAGTTTTCCAAAAAGACATTCTTTTCTTAAAACTACTCATTTTCTATCCTTCCAGGTGCATATTTCGCTGTAAAGTGGATAAAATTAATACATCAAAACTAATGGAACAGATTATTGATTGTGAAAATATTGGGTGATATTGCGTTTGACTAACACTTACAGAGATTACTCTCAGAAGTAACGGATGCCGTGATGAACGCAAATATGGAAGATGGGCTCGTGTATCAAAAATACGTGGACCGTTACTTGTATTTTCTTGTGACATTGGGTTCGATGTTTTTTATGACGGCAATTACATTCTCCTGCGGTCCATTGGTGATGAAGACATATCTACCAGCCGACGCCTGGTATCCTTTTTCAATTGACTTACCAATCGTCAGGTATAGTCTGTACCTGTCTCAAGTTTTAGCGATTCTCCAAACAGGTCTTTGTGTGACAGTTGACATTATGGTCGGTATAATGTTATGGTATACTTCAGCCGGTTTGGAAATTTTGGCCAAAAGGGTTGAAAATGTTATTGGTGAGCCAGACTTAGGTAAATGTATCGTCGAGCATCAGAGAATAATCAAGTAAGTTAAATGGTTGAAGGATCTTTACTTTGTCTGACTGAATAATTTAGCTAAAAACTTTGGAATTCGTTGGTTCTTGGAAAAGCTTTGCTCGAGAGACAAACCACGCAGTACGGTTTCTGATTCTGAAGGGCAACGCCACTATGGCGCTAGCTGCGATCTGTGGTGCGTTTCTTTTGATCTACGTAAGTCAAGCCGCCAGTCTTTGATTTATTTGACGCTTCGCAAAAATATTGATGGAAATCGATTAACAGCGACTGTTTTAATTTTATTCATTGAATCAATTTCACCATTTGCAAAGAATCAAGGGGCAATTTTTACGACGAAGTTAAAAAAAAATATTGGTTTTTTGAAACCCTTAATTTTACTATTTGATGCATTTGAAACATTGCGTTTTAATTACTGGTAACTTCAATTTTTGGCTAGTTGAAATGTTATGGTTTTGAAATCGGTTCCAGCGATTTAAAAACTCATCAGAATTGAAAATTCGGATGAATTTCTCGCATATACATTTATTGCATTTAAATTTCCGCAAATATCGCACAACTCATCAATCTCCTTGATTTGAGATCAGATGATCGATAGATGAATTGCGCACATCTATCGATCAAGACAGTCAAGCCTGAGGGATTCATGAGATGCCTCGCTCTCTTTCACTCCGAGACCGTCAAACTGTCGACACTATCAACACAATCAACTCTACTTTGGGCAAATCAACGAAACTGTCTTGGTGACTGGCCATCTACGCCTAAACAGCCCTAAAATGTAGGAAAAATCAACAATCAACGAGAAAGGACGACGGAGTCTCGAACGTGTGAAAGAGCCGAAGAGGGATCAAAAAATAAAAAGATAATAGCATTTTTATCTACTGTGATGACGCAATATTTTTATTTAACCGATGGAACGGTTGACTCGCTCCAGAACGCGGTAGTAGGACAGGACAACACGGTTTACATGACTTTTTGGAGATAGAGACTTTTATTAAGATATTAAACGTTACACTATCGATGACTTACTGACTACTGGAGTTGTTGCGGGTGGGTCTTATATAGGGCTGGAGAAGGGAAGTTTGCAGATGTTGAAAGGATGCCTTGCGTGACTTTTGGGACGTAGGCCCAGGTTTTTATCAGGAGGAATAGCTGTGCTGGATATAAATACGTAAAATGTGTGAAAAAGTTGGCCTATGTGATTTTTGAGACGTCAGCCAAGGAGTTATCGGGAATAACAAAATATGGGGAAGCGGTGAGTAAGAGAAAATATTGGGGTGATAGTTAGGAAAAAATATTCCCCTGCGTTATATTACTATTTGGTCACAATCCCTCTGACTGTGTTCACATATGTGCATGTACGATGTATGTGTACATGAGTCAATGAGTGGAGTGGGAATAAGATTTTCAAATGATTAAAACTTCGAACGGCTAAAACTGCGAATTTTTAAATTAAAGAATAGTAGTATGTAGACAGATTAATTCTACTATAGCTTTTATGCTGGAAATAAAAAAATTAGAAATTAAAGAGTTCGAAGTATATTTACGTCAAAAACAAAATATAACAGTAGTCCACATGACGAAGGCTGGAATAGCGATTTTACAAAAGTTCGACTATTACGCATTCGAGTCGTCAAATACTGAAATCGGCGATATTATGAATATTCACAATTTCAAATATATTTTAACGAAAGACAAAATATTAATGTGGTCAAAATAACAAAACACCAGAAAGTCGAACGATCGAAATAGCGAGAGCCTCTGGGCTGTAAAGTATTGCTTGTCATTCTTCGTGCTTCACAACGTTCGCTATTCTGTACTTCTAGTTTTTAGTCATTCGAAAAATTCACTTTCGAATTATTCATACTATATATTTTGGTATCTCAATAAAAGAATTGCTCTCCATTTCGAATTTAGAAAATATAAACTTCTTACATTAGGACAATATATATTATCTGCATTTGAAGTATAGACAGTCTGAATATATATTTTCGAATAAATGCGCGATCAAAGAAAAAATATTACATCAAATATGCATTCAACTTAATATACTATCGAAAATATAAACTTCGAATTTCTTATTTTTCGTTAATCGAATGTTATGAATACCAAAATTTCGAAATATTAACCGTTCTACAATTTGGTTATTCTACATATTAACCCCCACCCAATGAGTGTAAACAAATTTAAAGTCAAAATCTAAAGCTAGATTATCTTTCAATTATGCAAATTATTTTGTCGAAATAAAAATTTATTCTTTCGTCCGTTCGAACTGTTTTATTCGAATTTTGTAAATAATTCAGATTATTGTATAATGCATTTTTATTATTTACTTATATTATAAATTAATTACTTATTTATTTATTGAATATGGATAATATATTAGTTAAATAATTTCAGAAAAATTATTTCCGCTGCGATTTCATTTCATATTTCGGAGCTCGGAATGTTTCAAGTAAAAAACAAATTAAAAAATGAGATATTCTTCTAAATAAATTTCATACGATTGATTTGATTCGAGCGTCATGACGCGAAATCTGACCACACCTTACATTTTTCCACAGAATTCATTCTAGAACCTGAGGGAGGATTGAAATCAATCGCGAATTCTTTCATGTTCGCTATGAACCCGTTGACATGAAATTTATTATTAAGGAAGCTTTCCAGTGTGACAGCCCGAAAAATCGCTGTTTTTCGCGATTTTTTTTTTAAAGAAAAAATAATCTAATCGGTCTGGTTTTTTTTTGTATATTAATTGGGTATTGAAGAATACAAAACAATTTTTTAAAGATCGATTTATTTATTAATTAATATCTATAAAAATGATGAAACAATTGTTGCAGAAAATGCACTTGGATGTGGTGTCCACGTTGGGGGTCACAATTTTGATCTGAAACAAAAAACACAAAAAGATTATTGATCGGTATATAATTGGCTTTCGTGCTATGGAGGCTTTTTTTTTTTTTTTGCAAAAATGGCGCCGGTTTGAACAAAAAGTATCGATTATAGCATTTTTTTTTGGCAGTTTTTTTTACAAAAAAATAGGAAGATGTCAAAAAAAAGCTTCCATAGCACGATAAACAATGACGTTAAGAATATTGTGTAAAAAATTCAACTCGATAGCTTTAAAACTCTGCCCTCCAAGTTGGACACCGTTTTGAAAAATGCTGTTTCGAGAAAAACGCGTTCGACGGCCGACGCGGCAGCTGTAGCGCTCCGTTGCCTTCTTCCAAGAAATACTGTACAGTAACCGAAATAATCTGAATTTCGGCATGAAAATTTCAGGGAATATTCGGAAGAGTGTATACTATTCGATAAAGCAAAAAAAAAATCGATTTTTTGAAAATTTCACACTGGAAAGCTTCCTTAACAATAGGTGTTGGCCATGGAAATCCGAAAAGTTTGCCTCGGTGAATAATCAAGTGCAGGCAATTGTTTCTCTGGCATATCCGCTCATTTATCGTAAGCGTGATACGCTGCTATCAGACCGACGTTATCCACCACATTTTCGTCTTGAGTTGTTAAGCCATTGACCTGACTGAAAATGGGATAATTTATAATATCGAGATGTTCAATTGATTTGACAGATAATCAGAAAAAAAATCAACAGCACGTGAAATTTCGTGAATTCTTTATAGTAAAACCATCTAAATACATTGACAAATTGTTTTAATAAGTTATCAGGATGTTTTCGTCACACGCAATAATTTTATTCATTTTTCTCAATGTTTGAGAGTTCCTACAGAGTTTCCACCTTGCTTCTTTGAATATCCCTTTGAAAATTCTGAACGGTTAGCAAACCAAAAACTTTTGGCCTACTTTTGTGAAATAAATAAGCATGATGGCATTTAAGACGTCTCAAATTATGAATGATTCCCTAAATATATTGCTTTCTAAAAATTTCTAGATAAGTTTCAAAAAAGAGGGCATTGTCAAGAAATTCTCAGATATTTGCACAAAAAGCGATCGCTATAAAAAAGAAAAAAAGAAATTCTGAAAAAATCGTTAACTGTTTATTCCTCAAGGCCGTAGTCCATTCTAGTCCTGATGCTACTCTTAACGGGGAATACATCAAATTTTCCGAGTTTTATGATGATTTATGGAGAACTTTGAACGCGTTTCTCTTAAGGGCAGGGTAAGGTTTTAAAATCGAAAAAAGGCACATTTTCATGATTTTTTTGCGCCGATATAAGTAATATTGTTTTATTCATTTTATATATATATTATAGTACAACTTCTGAAGTATATTAGAAAAAATTTTCAATAAAAAATATTGATAAATATGCCCGTGACAGCGAATCTCCGGAGGCGCCTTGAAAAAAAATTTGTTTTGCGGTGAACATGATAACTCGTTACCGGATCATCTGAAACAAAAAAATCGATATGCGTTTTAAAGGTGATATGTTTCCCCAGGTAATCAGGGGGAGTTTTTTTTTTATTTTTTGCAGCATTTGGAAGTGAAAGACGCGATTTTAGCTAAAAAAATCTCGGTGAATTAGTTATTAAAAAATAGAAAAAAATAATAAACAAAAAGTCGCCCTGATTACCTGTTGATTTATGTGTAGAAATAGTGTTTAAATTTTCAAAAGGATCGGTTAAGTAGATTTTGAGTTCTAATGTTCACGAACTTCAAAAATGACGTTTTCGGGAAAATCCATTTAAAGCTCACCGCTCGGGCATTTGTCGTGCTGTGGACCGGTCGTTTGAAACGCTGTAGCTCCGTTAATTTTGCTCCGATTGACTTGAAATTTTTACTCAATACTCTCGACATATTGTACATTCAGAAAAAAAAATTTTAAAAATGCAAAAAAAGTTTAAAAACCTTATCCTGCCGTTAAAACAACTTTTTCAGATAGGGTGCGCGGATTTCTCAGAAACCACTGGGCCGATCAACTTCAAATTTTACTGACATTGTACCAAGTGCCAGTAAAAGATTCAGCTACAAATTCTGTAGAAATACATTGTAAAAAAAATATATATATATATAAACGTATATGAGAGACAAAAACTAATTACATAGTTAGCCTTAATTAAAATTATTTGTTTAAATAAAATTTGCTCATTCGATCTAGAGAGAATTCGAAGTATTAAATTTGGTACTAAAATTGAGATATCAAAATTGTATTTGTAAACTCACGCAAATAATTCTGCCCTGGCTCGTATACATCTATTGATGATAAGAATTGTCCACATTTAGTCCGATTTAGACTCAGAACCTTGCGCGTTTTCGTTTTTATCATGAAATCGCTTATATCCATTTCACTGACTTCTAATGAACCATCGAATAATTCAAGGTCATTATAATATGCCTCGAGTTCGTCATCGCGTATGAATTCACGACAAGTATCCAGATTGCTATTCAAATTTGTGGTAATTATGCAGTTTTTTTATTTGTGGTAATTATCAATGAACATTTTTTAGTGGGTCAAAGTGATGGGATGGGATCGTAAAAACCCGGACGGGTATACGCAGGAATAATAAAAAATAGGACAGCAAATAACTCAGATGTATGTCAGCCGAATAGACCACGGCAGATGAGGTGGAAGTTAATAGTAACAATTATAACTCTGTCAGTTTGATTTGAGTACGTGGGGACAGTAATCCCGTACAAAAAGGGGATAATGTAACAATCGACAAATTTTTCACACATGTATTTATTTCATTTAAACTTCCGTGCGTAATATTGCATGACTCACGAATTTTCTCAGGTGGTATTAGATGATCGATAGATGAATTGCGCAGATTTATCGATCACGGTTGTCGAACCTGAGGGATTCGTGAGATATGTAACTCGCTCTATGTCGCTCTGCGACCGTCAAACCGTCGACACTATTTACAACTCCAATTATATTCTGGGCTTAACGGGGTCATCCCATGTGACAGCTATTTTTTTCGCTTTTTTTGGGAATTTTTTTTTGATGAACCATTAAAACACACTATCTTTGAATTTTTACCACACATTTATTAACATTTTTACAGTCCCTCAGAATTTTATCAAACAAAAATAACGAGCTGAATCAACTTTACACCGTTTGGAAGACACTCATGTGTTGGTTGACGGCTGCCATGATTCCGGAGGTTTTACTCATGCAAAATCAAAAAATCAAACGGCATTTTAATTTGTACACCTGAGGCTATCGCTGGAACTAGAATAAAGTAAAAATATCGAAAATTGATTTTTTGGCACGGTTTTAAATGTTAAGTTCCAAGTTTCGTCGTTTTTTTCGACTTTTAAAACTGTGCCAAAAATTCAATTTTCGATATTTTTACTTTACTCTAGTTCCAGCGATAGTCTCAGGTCTACAAATTAAAATGCCGTTTGATTTTTTGATTTCAGATGAGCAAAACCTCCGGAATCATGGCAGCCGTCTGCATGTCAGCAACGGTGTAAAGTTGATTCAACTCGTTATTTTTGTTTGATAAAATTCTGAGGGACTGTAAAAATATTAATAAATGTATGGTAAAAATATAAAGATATTGTGTTTTAATGGTTCATGAAAAAAAAAATCCCAAAAAAGCGATAAAAAAAATAGCTGTCATATGGAATGACCCCGTTAAGCGGACTTAAAATATTGGAAAAATCAACAATCAACGACAAGTGCCGTCAGGGTCTCGGAACATGTGAAAGAGGCAACGAGGGACCAAAAAATATAAATTTCTGTCGCTATCCCTCGGACTGTGTCTATATATGTATAAAGTAAAATTTCAAAGCTACATTATTGGCCAATTACGCGAAAGATTTTGTTGTAATAAAATCCTATTTTTTCGTGAATTCTCCGGGTAGAAATTATGCTCGTGACTATTTTGTTTTTATTTCTCTCACAAAATAAAAGATCTCAAAATTTGTTACAAAAATCAAATATTGTCATAATTTGTTCCAAATATAGACAAAATACAATAACATTTTACAGCCCTTCAGCTAGAATGAGCTCTTAATATTCATTTTTTCAAGTTTTCTGCTGTGAAAAGTTAAAAAAATGTTGTTGTATTGACTTTTTCTTCTGACCCATGCCATTTTTTCTGTTTTCAAATTGAAAATAGAAAGAGGACTAGTTTATCTGTCTAATTTAAAAATCCATGTAGTTCTTTTTTCTGACGCACATAGTGAAGTCATCATTAGAACGTAAATCGTGAGAAATTTTAGCACGCAATCGTTAGTGCCCTATGGGAAATGATGAAAAAGAGATTTAAAAAGAGAAACAAATCGTTCATGTATTTAAAGTGTATAATAACCAAACAAAACACTTGCCATTTTTTGTAACTAAAATTTTCAATTTTTTTTATCATTGTCATGGGAATTTCTGTTTAAATGGTATTTCAATAATTATACTATTTTTCTTGTTGGTTAGCATCAACCAATTTTGGTCGTGTCCCAATTCCTTCTCTTCGTGATCTGCGGCCTTTTGAGACTTTATTTAACCGCTTGGCCAGCTGACGATTTGGCAGAAATGGTAAGCATACTTTTTGTCTTTTCTAAAATAGCTCATCTCATCCAGACTTTATAAGAGGCTCGAATGATCGCTTCCCAGAGCAATAAGTTGGGTGACATCACGTACTGCACACGATGGGTCGACGGGTCGATGAAAATGCGACAGGGCATTTTATTCGTAATACAACGAAGCCAAACACCACTCGTCATTTCGGTCAAAGGAATTCTTCCTGCTTTAACCCTCGAATTTTACGCTTCAGTGGGTTTGCATTAAAATATTTCTTCAACACTGCATAACATTTTCATCACTTCGAGAATTCTGAACAGAATCTTTTTCAGTTTGTTTCAGCAACAATGTCGTATTTTGTTACTTTGAGGGCAATCATTGGCGAATGAATAAATTTCATTGAATGTAATGGTTAAAATTACATTTCCTGCTGGTTGAATTGTGGAAATCAACGGGAGGGTTTAAATATTTTATCATAGAGTCCTATTTGTCTGGGTCTCATTTCATATGAGCAGCAGACTACCAATAGATATTGATGAGGCCAGTTCTGGGTCAACGATGTCAAAAATTGACACTACCGTTACTAATTTCCAACATTTATTATTCAATACACGGTAAGTGCCGATGAACATTTATTAATCTAACATCCACTACAAATAAAATATCCAGCCACGTGGCATGACTCCAAGTATTAAAAAAACAAATGTAAACTTTAAAGGCAAGTCGCGATGAAAGCCTACACTCGAAATTGGAATCTTTTCCATTCCATCGATATACGAGTAGGAGAAGGCACATTTATATATTTATATTTTTATATTTACATAGTTTCCTTGTAACTTTTTTACACTCTCAATTATACGGGCCACTCTTAGCGGTTGCAACAACTTCAGTAATTGAAAAACAAAAAATTCATTCCGAGAACCGAGTAGAATGATCTTGTTTTTCAGAATTTGGTGCAACAACATCGTATTTCAAAATAATGAATTTACCAAAATTGAGTCTACTTTAATTCGGTAAAAGCTTTCAAAAATAAAAAAATAACGACAAGTATTAAAAAGTTGCACCTTCAGTTATGAATTGACGACCCAACATTTTTGTTCTTACTTACTAAAAAAAAAAATCGAAATCACGATTTTTTAATATAGCCAAAAAACGTACCTACGTACAATGTACGTGACACACAAGTTCACTGCAAAAACAACTCTGCAGCACCAACTCTGAAATTACATCTCTAATTTACTCTGCAAACATCAAACACTCCGAGTACTCATCGTAGAACTGGCCGCTAAGAAATAAATCCAGTTCGAAGGAACGGAAAATCGTAAAACTAGTGAGTGCTTGCAGTAGATCCTCTTGAAACCAAGAACCACCACCAGACCAACCCGTAAATTGAGGGGATGAAAATATCGCAATCCTGGCCATCGCATGATACGAGAGGCAGCCTCGTTTTGGCGTAAATCATGGAGCATCATATAATACACCTGGTGACTCACCACTGAAGTCAATTGGTTTAAACACTATTAAATTAACAATGCGATAAATTGTACGATCAAACGAGCCTGCCGAAGGTATAATGTTTATTTTATATTTCTGGAGTGTTTTGTTTCATGTTCGTCCAGTTTTGCTTTAATTATTAACAGATATATATATATATGAGCAGATCCATTGGTTTTCGAGCATTTTCTCGGGAGGGGTCTTTCGAATTTGCTGAAAATTGGGTACTTCGAAGTACCTCAAAAACTATCGCCAAATACCAAATTTCAACTGTCTAAGTGCCCAAGGTCATGAGAACGAGCCTTTTAAAAGTCTAAAAATCACCATATTTAGCCTATCTTCAAAATGATGATTCACTTAAACCTCACGTTCAAATTGAATGATACAAGTCACATTTTGTTCAGTATGCCATCTAGTTTGTAGAAAAAAAATTTGAGTCACCTAAGCCAAAAGGCCTTTTATCCCGACTACGTTAAATAACTTGAAATTTTCAATAATATGATGATTTAAAAATTGTCGCCACAAATTCATTTTTAATCTCACTGACTTCTAACATGGCTCATTTTTTTCGTTCTTTCATACCCTTCAAGCGAATGCAGCTAAAAATTTCATTTGCATAAAGGAACTCAGAGATATTTCATTTCAAAGTTTGTCATTTTTGAAATATTACGAAAAATCGCTGACTTTTACCTTACACTACGCATTTCTATCAACTTCATTCGTTACCAAAATTTAGGTGAGAGTAGTTTTTTATATCTAGAACGACTCCCCTTAAGGAATTTCTTGGCCCGAACTACCGTCACTCTCTACAGGCTGCTGAAGATCACAATAATTCTGATTACTTTTGAGTTAAAAAATTAATAATGTAGTGTTCATTACTTTTTTTTGAAGATTATTTTACGCACATTTCAATACGGTCACACTAAATTTAAGATAATATTGTGTTAAAAACTGTAAATAAATTTTTAACATTATTATCACGTTATAAAAAGCATATTTAAGTCAAAATTTTTACTTTAAATTATTTTATGTTTATTTCTTTTAAAATAAAAACATCTTTTCAATACTTCAATTAAAATACATAAATTTTTCCAATTATGATAGACAAGCTCTTAATTTTTACGAATCTCATTGTTTAGATTCGTTCAGAAACGTTATTTTCTCATAATTTAAAATTGAATCATTTTCGTAAAATAAGTAATGTATTATTCGCATCATCTAGTTATCAGTGAAAAAAGCAATAATTATTCGAGTGTATCTACTCAACCCCCATAGGGGCCGTGCGTGGTGCTTACAACGCCACGAAGTGGGCAATTTCTACATTAGCTAAGTGTTAAGTAATCAAGCGCGTATACGTGGGCGACAAGATTTTTTAATTGATTTACGATACAAAATTGATTTGTTTGTTTTGCATCATCAAAAAGATATTGGTAAATGCAGGGCAGCTCTCACACACCATTTTAGTTTCGAGAAGATTGACCATTTTTGAAATACTGTTCTTTTTCCGAGAGCGCTGCCCATTTCGCATGAAAGAGCGAGAAACAAACGGAATGAATTATATGGCCGATTCGTCGCCCGTGCTTTGTGTTTCTACGACATTTGAGATATATCTTGAGCCACATTTTTTTTTAAATTTTTATATAATTTTAGCCCCCAGCACAATCGTTAATCACGAGCTGAAAATCTTAATTGCTCATTTTTAACATTATTAATCGTAAAATTTGTCTTTATTCCTATCATTCAAAGCCAAAATAACACCGCACAAATTGCACATTCAGACACGAGAGAGCGCGCACATCGGCGGTGGTGCTGCTCTCTATAGCTAACGCACGGTCCCTATTGGTGAGCTGTGTCTCTTTATGTTACTCCTGGATACCGGTGTCTAGGCCAGGGAGACTAGAGAGAAGGAATGAACACACCGTACAAGAAGTGTACCCAAAAATCGGTAGAAAATGAGAGGCGCTGCGATCGCAAAGTACAATTTTGTAATATATATATGCCATGTCAACACCTCTCATAACCTCAATTCAAAAGTGTAGTATAACCTCAATTCCTCAATTGATACAATTATAACCTCAGTCTTTTTAAATTGGGCTGCGTCAACGAAGTGGATATTGCATAGACTGTGTGTGGCGTAAACATTGGATTTTTCATGTGTATTGATATAACGTAAAAATATTAATTAAATCTAGTATACATTTGATGCTCCCGAATGAATTTAGGTAAATGGCAATTTCCATTTGGAGTTTTATATATTCTTGTGTTTCTGAGTCGAATTAAATAAAAGGAAATAACCCAATGAGTGGCGTTTAAATTTACCAGCATTCGCATTTATAAAATCAGATTAGCATAAAAGCGATGAGCTGTATTGAAAGTAAATTGCGACGAATTTTGGCTTCTTGTATTCACGTATAAAAATTATTTTCTTGCTTTGACCCTATTGAAATGTGCGTAAAATAATCTCCAAAAAAAAAAGTAATGAACACTGCATTATTAATTTTTTAACTCAAAAGTAATCAGAATTATTGTGATCTTCAGCAGGCTGTAGAGAGTGATGGAAGTTCGGGCCAAGAAATTCCTTAAGGGGAGTCGTTCTAGATATAAAAAACTACTCTCACCTAAATTTTGGTAACGATTGAAGTTGATAGAAATGCGTAGTGTAAGGTAAAAGTCAGCGATTTTTCGTAATATTTCAAAAATTACTAACTTTGAAATGAAATATCTCTGAGTTCCTTTACGGAAATGAAATTTTTAGCCGCATTCGCTTGAAGGGTATAAAAGAACGAAAAAAATGAGCCATGCTAGAAGTCAGTGAGATTAAAAATGAATTTGTGGCGACAATTTTAAAATCATCATATTATTGAAAATTTCAAGTTATTTAACGTAGTCGGGATAAAAGGCCTTTCGGCTTAGGTGACTCAAATTTTTTTTCTACAAACTAGATGGCATACTGAACAAAATGTGACTTGTATCATTCAATTTGAACGTGAGGTTTAAGTGAATCATCATTTTGAAGATAGGCTAAATATGGTGATTTTTAGACTTTTAAAAGGCTCGTTCTCATGACCTTGGGCACTTAGACAGTTGAAATTTGGTATTTGGCGATAGTTTTTTAGGTACTTCGAAGTACCCAATTTTCAGCAAATTCGAAAAACCCCTCCCGAGAAAATGCTCGAAAACCAATGGATCTACTCATATATATATATATATATATATATATATATATATAATTACATAGGTAGCTGATCAGCACTATAATATAGCGAACGCGTAATAGTTTCTTGTCCAGATTACTCTAATCTTTTCACACTCTCCTCACACACATTCATCACACATAACGTTTTTGTTTAACAGGATTTTACAAGTTACATGAAAATTTTAACTTATCTCGAGCGTATATTCAGTTTGTTGATGGCTCTTGCCCCGGGACTGGAGCGTAGTTACATCCGTGAATTTGGATGGGGCTTTCTTGTGAACCTCTAGGTCTGGAAGGCTGGCCAGCTTCTCCGATTGGATTTTGAGTCCAGAGCACCAAAAGATTTCGATCCACCTCGTGAGACGTCCCAGGGCGAAGAGAGCTAGATTTTCGACTTGTGAAGAGAGGCGGTGCTGAATTGCCCCCTCTCTTCCACAATAATTATTCGGGATCGATTAAATTCGAGAGATCGATTGTAGGGCAATCCCGGGAACATTCAAAGTTCAACTTGCGGCTTACAAAGGCGAGCGAAGTTCGATCGTAATTATATGAAGCGTCTCGTTCGAGGATGATTAAATTGTGATAGTACTGCTAAGAATGCTAAGATTTTACAATTTTCAGATATTTAAATTAAAAATTCATTTGTTTCCCACATTTATTCCAAAGCCCACTTGAGTTTCCGCTTTTTTCCATATTATATATATTCCATATTATATTTTTTCCATATTATCATATGGACTATGTGCGTTTGGGCGGGGCTAAACATTTTTCGACTGCAACGCTCGCGATGGCGAAATAAGGAAACGGCTGCAGTCCTGTCTCGTATGTTTAAACTCACGTCAGTTCTTAAATATCAGTTGTAAATATCATGTGTAATCGCGGTAAAAAAAAATTATTATTGACATCAATGAGATTCACCAATTGTTAACATTTTTATTATACAAGTATTTTGGTTACGGAAAAATTCTGGCATACAGGCGAGCGATCGAAATCGCAGTACAACTAGTACATGCCATAACCAAAAAGTGCATCAAATCGGAGCGTTCTGCAAATAAACAAAACTTGACGTATGAGGAAAATGAAAGGTTAGCCTGTCACATCATCTTATAATTTAAATTTGCAACAATCTAGATTAGTAACGCCTGATTAAAATTGACATTAAAAAATAATGGAAACTTACCTTGCATATATAAAAAGGGTTCAATCATTTACCAATAATTCACTGGGCAATTAAATAATATATTATTTACACCGTGAGGCACCGTACAAAGAAATCGGCAGCCGTTTTCAAACATGGCCACCTGGCGGCGCCACGAGGACAGTTGCACATAGCCCATATTCTTGCTGATTATTACGGGATGTAGGGCTACATTTGTCATGAAATTTGTTCTATATATATTTTCATTATTTTATTTCTAGGGGAGGGTTTAATTCATCCTCGAACGAGACGTTTCATATAATTACGATCGAACTTCGGCTGCCTTCGGCGGGCTCGTTTGATCGTACAATTATATTATGGGTCTCATTCTCGATGATTAACTTGTAGACCTTTAGCGTTTATTGAAAACGACTACATTTATTTATGTATATGTTATAATTCTAATCAAGTATAAAAGAACACCGGGATTTTTTTAATTCCATCAATTTAACATGAACAATAAGTACAAACAATAATTATTGTCATTGAAATTCATGGATGAACAATCATTAAAGTATTCACTTTTCTTTTCCTAGCACGGAATTAGCGAACAGTTGATTCGGTTTTTCAATTGGTTTTTTATAGAACCGTGCAAATGTTTATTAATTATCAGACCACCCTGCTGTTCGTCTAATAGTATCAACATCTACTCCTTTTCTGTACGTAGCCGATACCGATGCATGTTTTGTGTTATGTGCACTAAATTTATTTGCGTCTTTAATTAGTGATGGTTTACTTAGTAATGACTTGATCCAATGACCAATAGTTTGAGAAGTTACTGGCCCGTGTGATTTGATTATGGATATAAACAAATTTGTATTATTTGCCCTTATTTCTTTCGTTATTTTCAAATAATGTAAAATTATAGAAGCTACGCAAATTTTTGGTCTTTCCTTGGAGAATGGGACAACCAACAATGGTCGATGTTTGCCAGGTTTCAAAGTTTTTATTAAATCAGGAATTCGTATATTTAAGCATGAGGATTTTTCTATGTTATTGATTAATATCAATATAATATTAATATTAATTAATTAATAATTAATTAATAATAATTAATATTAAGGCTAAGGTTTGTAACCTATGAGCAGTAATAAGGACTAATAATGTTGCTGTAATCTCTGATGTCTCTCAGTTTTAAGTTTTCCATAGAATCTAAATTTTCAATATATTGAAAATTTATATATATGAGAATATATTATATATGAGAACCTGCTCAGTATCCCATGTGTGGAATATTTTGGTTCACTGGGTCATCTTTTGAAAATTCTTTTGAAAAACCTTTTTATCAGGCAATCCTTGATTAAATCTCCTTTTGATATAAGTGAGATGGCTGATCTTGTTGAATTGAGAGTTCCATAACTCTCTCCTTCATTAAGTCTTTTAGTAAAAAATTGAATAACCTCAGAAGTACTAGGATTAAATATGTCAAAATCTCTTTCAATTGTAAAACTTGTCCATTTCTTTAAACTTCCTTTGTATTGCTTCAAAGTAGATAGAGTTATAGAATCTATCAAAAAATCAACCGATTCTTTTGGAACGCCCTTCTAGAGAAGTACTATACTTATACTTAGATATATATACTTATACTTAGAAGTATGCCTGTCTGACAATTTCCTTACCAGTAGAGAAAGTCTGTGAGCCAGAGGATGTGTCTTGTTTCTGCAAGGAGAGAGTAGTAAATTTAAACGAGGTTTAAATATCAAGGGTTTTCAGAAAGTAATGATTCAAATAATGGATACTAAGGCTGAGTGGGTCAATTCGGAATAACAACTATGCCTCCTGCATTATCGTTAATAACTTTACATAACATTGGTAGAAATAGTGCAAAAGGAGGAAATGCATAAAATCTTTCATTTGTCCATGGAATTGTGAATGAATCGCTCATTAAAGCTTCTGGATCTTAATAACGAGAGCAGAATCTTTCACACTTTGCATTAGTTCTGGATGCAAATAAATCGATGGTGATAGAACCAAATCTTTTAATGATTTTTTTAAAATCCTTTTGAGATAATTCCCATTCAGTATCCATGTTAGCAACACGAGAAGCTGCATCTGCGTATATATTTTCTTTTGACGCGATATGTGAAGCTACTATTCATATCTTTCTATCTTCACACCATTGCCAGATTTTTCTAGCCAATTCATTCAAATGAGTTCAAATGAATTCATACAAATGATATTTATATAGGAAATTGCTGTTGTATTATCTATTCTCATTAGATTTTCGGAATGCTTTATCTTAAAAGCAAAACACTTTAATGCAAAGAGAGCAGCTAAAAGTTCTAAATAATTTATGTGAAATTTGTTTTCGTCCTTATTCCAAAAACTCCTACTGATGTGATCATTCGCCTCTCCACCCCAACCAGTTCTAGAAGCTTCGGAAGAAATTACTATCTTGCAATTTTGTGTGTAAATTCCACATTTCTTTTCACCAAACAAGGTTTTTCATAATATAATCAGGGATCTTCATATGACCTTCAAAATTATTATCATTAATCAAAGCTAACCATTTTTCTCTTTCCAATTTTTTATAATACATATTACTGTATTCTACTGCTGGGAATGATGCAGCTAAAACGCCCAACAGTTGAGCGAAAATACGAATTTTACAGTTTTTCCAGTTTTTTTACAGTTTCAATTTATACTAAAGCCTAACTTTTCCAATAATTCAATAGTCTGTTGAACATTAGTTTTACAAGAATTATAATTGCCGTTGATATATAATATATGGTCTAGATATATTGCAGATAACCATCCCCTTGAGCGTAATACCCTTACGACTGGTTTCATAATCTTCGTAAATACATATGGACTAGAATATAGTCTAAAGGGTAGGCACGTAAATTGTGTTACGTCCCGGTTGTATTTGTTTGTGCTTTTAAAGTCTTCTGTCGGACTTACCATGATCGTAACCGCTGGATAATTGTCGTTGCCCCTATTTTAGATCCGTAATGACGAATCTGGAATCGGAGCTAGTTGTCAAAGGAAATCGAATTGTCAAATATTATCGATGAACCAACGATATCAGCGAGGAACAACAATTGAGATAACTCGCGGTTAAAACTTAAAGAAATATTTTATTTTATTGATCGTACACAGGTTTCGTTTACAATTTTTATTTGTCACTATGACCTCGACCGTAATGGTCGAGGTCCGGTTTTAGACCTTTTTATTTTTGTTGGTAATCTTCGACCATTTTGCCTCGAGTCTCGAAAACCGATTGACTAACTTGCACTTGTCCTCCTCTCTTCGATTTCTCGTCGAGGTAGGGCAAAAGTGCTGAATCCATGGTTCCCATGATTTCGATGCGATGCATTCAGTATCTTGTCATGGTGAACCGTCCCACGGACTCAGTTCCTACTGAGTTGTCATTTCTTATTATCTCTATACGAGACGTCCGCGAGTGGTGCGTCTCGTGGGAAAAATATTTGAAAATAAGCGTAGACATGCGAGTTGGTCAATAATCAACTCACACATCATTAATTATAATATTTGTAATAACGGTAATCATTTAGTATAATAATAAGTTGCTAAAATTATGGATAGATACCCGTGTTAGCGCAAAGTTATTGACTAATTAAAATTGTAGAAATTTTTTAAATTTACTAAGTTTATTTTCCTTTGATGTCTTTGTTATTTATTAGCCACTGTATATGCTTTGAATCGCAGATTACAATATAAGCGTTACGTACACACGTATTTGTCAAAATCTCTCCCTCATTCATCACCCATACACACGTACGCACATACACAAAAGGCAGTAAATTCTTCGCGCAAGACAAAATTCGGATAATATCTTTTTCTCTTTTTCGTTTTATACGATTATTACATGTTCGACTTATCTTAATATCCGGAGGAAACTCCCACGTTGGCTCTTTCTCCTGCTCCGGGACCCCAATCTCTTCTTAATAAAAATTCCGAGACGTCCTTGTTGAAAGTTCGATGATTTTGGGTTGGCCAACCGCTTGATTCGTAGCTGGAGTCTCGTTCAAAGTTGATCGGTTGACGGTCCCGGAACGAAGGAGAACGAGCCAGCGAAGTGAGTTCTCACGAGGGTTAGGTGGGGATTTTTCGGCCAACGTTCGCACGTGATTACCACAGGAGTCAAAAGAAAATATGAGCTCCTGTGAATAAGGCGGTCACTTTAAATTAAATTTTCGCCTTACAAAATATAAATAATAATTTTAAATACAAATTATCCCAGGACGTAACAATTGACATAAATATCCTTGAAACCTGAACGTTAAATATTTTCTGTTTAATTCTCCAACTGGAACTGAAAGATATGCATTTTTTTTTAATCTAATGTTGACATGAAGTCCCCAGGAAATAATATATTTTCTACCGATCATAAGTCCTCCATTTTGAAAAGTGCGGTTTCAATAAACTCATTCAGTTTTTTCACGTTAATAATAAACCTATTAGACCCATCTGATTTTGGGACCAGAAAATATGATGACACAAATTGGCCTATACAATCACCACACTCTTCTATTGCTTGTTTTTCTAACAATTTTTCTATTTCCCTTTTGACTTTACACTTTTTTTCCATATACCATTTTGGTTCATTTGGTTTCTGTAGTTGAACAGGGTTATTTTAAAAAACTAACCTATAACCCTGTATGCATTGCAGAATAAATTTGTCATCCGTTATATTATTCCAAACTGAGCCGAAATTTTTTAGTCCACCAGCAGTGAACACTATCTCGTTCATTTCCTGGCTGTTTTTTGTTTGAATCCTTGGTTCGTTTGAAGACTCGTACTCTGAGACGTCCCTGGTTGAAACGGTCTCGATGCAATTCTCACATTCGTGAACTGTTTGTTTCGATAGTAGCCCACCTGTCTGTATTGTGATGGTGGGCCTCTCCAGTTTCCCTGACCTGCTACCTTTTTGGGTACTGGTTCTTCCATGCTCTTGAGCGATGCTGAGATTTTTTTTTATTGTTTTTGCTTCTTTTATCTCGTCTATCAATTTTTCCTCATATAACTGCGTGTTTGAAATTGCAGCTTCTAAGGTTGGTTTAATGTCTTTGTCAAGACTGGGTGTAATAAACGATTTTCTGCTAATCGATCGTTGATGGAAAACATCTGCCAGAATGTTTCCCATATCCCAAAGATACTTCATAAGTTGTTCGTGGTCTATACCTTCTGCTGGATTATCTAACGCCATTGATGCAGCTGCACCTAGAGCGTACCCACACAATTTTGTGTATCAACAAAATGTTGATCACGTTTTTTTGTGATTTCCGATAGATGACTGAATATTTCTAAGTCAATTTTTCGTGTTTCGGTTTTGAATTCTCCATCTCGAGAATATTTTTTGAAAATACTTTTCCTGGATTCGTTTGAAATACATTTGTACATCCAGTTTTTCCATTGTTTTTCAATTCCATCATTCACTCTCATCAGTGAATCTGTAGAATTAATATCGTCGCCCACCATTTCAAGAAATTTAGGATTAAGACCCGAAACGTTTTTTTTCTTTTATCTCCATCTGCCCCTTAGCCAATTCAAATGACTCGTTTGTTTGAACTGACGTTACCTTGGTAACCAAAATCTCTTCACATTCATCAACTTTTGCTAATTCGTTTGAGTTATTTTCTTTATTTGAAACTTCTGTCACATCTAAAATGAAATTTATTTTTTTATTTATACTCTCCTGTTTTTTAAAGAGGTGAATATGTTCTTATTGAACTTCAGGTCAAATTCTATCCTGATGTTTAGATGTAATGTTCGTATAGAACTGGGTGTGACTCGTGTGGATAAACTCGCGATGTTCGTGTGGAACGTACATACTTTTTATATATATTATAACGGAACGCTTTTGCCGTACGCTAAACGTCGCTACGCATCGGTCCGAGCTTCCTAATAATTTCGGAGCAGGTATGAAAGAATCGTTAGAAATGCAGATTTTAAGTTTGAAACGATAACAAAATTGATTTATTCAATAACAATGTGAAATTTTCAGGTTTTTGTACAATAAATGATTGTTTATATCACGTTCGCGTTTTATTTATTGCGCATTAATTTATTTCCAAAAAATAGTAGTAATTAGAATGAAAAGGAACGGTAAATCTCAATTAAACAATTATTTGTTTAATTCGCGTTATTTCCACACGATGATATTTATTTTTGTTTTATTTAATAATATCGCTTGGGCCGCGTAAGAAATAATGGACAAATGATAGAAAAACGATGTAAAAAGTAATAATTGAAAAACGATATCTTCTGGATTAATTAATAGTAATAATCGAAATAATCGAGAAATCTTTATTGATACACTGAGAAAAATTTATGGTTCACAGTACCATATTTGCATATTTCCCTGAGAGGATAGAAATACTTTTAAGGTAACGCTAACTCAAAAAAATATGGTTGCATTTACTGTATTTTATAAGTCGTTTATATTACGCGCATATATTAACAGCAACAATGATCTTGCCAAACATATGTTGCGTATTTGTTACCAAATAATAGTGATATTTTTCCTAAAATAAATATTACCGTTAACGATCAGGAATAGTACTCTCGACTATACTCACGGTACGCTTGGCAAAAATTTAAAGTAGACCATACTAGATATTTCCTTGGTGCCATAAACATATTATATTGTTACTATAAGATGAAAATGTTTAGTCAGATTTATCACATTTTAATAAAAAAACCTGATGTGCACATACGTTAATAGTAACATTCATTTTTGCGGATACAAAATAGTGTGATCCGTAATGTTTATTGTAAGGACCATTGATATTTTTTGAGGATACCATTTTTGGATTTTTTAATAAATTTACTTTGCTCGTGTTCTTAATTATCACACATCAAAAGTGCGTTTTACTTTCTGGAAAGATGTGTTTAATTAATACTTCGTTTTTGCAGAAAAACCATTGTCGCGTCGTACTTTTACTCAGGTGAACGGCATAAATATCCCTTGCGGTATGGTTGATATAACGACAATAAATAGTCATTGATAGTTAGAAACACAAGTCTCCGCCACATTACATAAATTGTTACTATTATGAGATATTTTAATAATGCCTATCCATTAAAAGATATTAATTACCATATAAATGGTAAAATTCAGTGCAGGTCAATCCAAAAATGAATATGCTACAGTATACCATATTTTTCATATCCATAGTAACTTACTTATAATGTTACTTGGATTATTTGATCATTGTAAGGGTTTTTACTATGATTTTTAGTCGTTTTTGAATAACACATGGTTATCCACACCATTGGGATTATATGTTTGGATGAACACTACAGATATAGTCCAATTAACTATAACATAATTGTCCTAACAATATTTTTTGGTACATTTTACCATAGAGCGGACAACTATACGTGTATAGTTGCGAGAACTAGTGTCTTTTTTCTCAGTGTAAAATAATAATAATTCAAATACTAATTGAATTATTTAATATTAAACAATAATTAATAGGGCTTTAGGTGCCGTTAATTTGATACCGCGGAATTTAACTTTTATTGTGCAGTAAATAATAAAATAATTCAAAATTTAAATAATTCAAAAGTGGATTGCCTCGATATAATAATAATAATAATAATAATAATAATAATAATAATAATAATAATAATAATAATAATAATTAAAAATAATAATAATAATAACGCGGACGGCTGCTTAACAGACGACTAAGCAGACGGAGCGACGTGACGTAACGAAATACGGAGGAACGGCACGAACGGACGTACACGGACAGAACCCCCAGTCAGAAGTAATATCAACATAGTCCCTGGCTGGGGGAGGACATCAAGGAGGTGGCGGTTTAGTGGGTAGGCCTGTTTTTTTTGGGAGTCCCACATACCCCCTTAGACTAAGGGGAACCCGTAAAAAGGATTCCGCAACTCCTTGTAAAAAAAAAAAAAAAAAAAAAAAAAAAAAATATAATAATTTTTAATTGATTCGATATAATTGAAAATTTTACCGCAGCCTTTTAGACGATTGATTTCAGGATTATTTCGGATAGCTTAGGACTGCTGAGGATCACTGGGTATAACTAGTGATGCAGGCTAGTTACTATTTCAAAAAAAAAGTTGAATTAAAAAATTCAAATTATAAATTTAATTACCAAATTGTAATCAAAAGAGAGTAAGCAGGCTTCCCGTTTCCAGCAGACATAAATTCGAAAGGGTTAAAATAATTGAAGGAAACGTAGTATGAAAGCTACGGACCCCGAACGTCACCGAACGACGCCGATACTCCACACACCACAGGTAAGGATGCGGACCTCAGGCTATGGGAGTTGAATGTCGCCGAACCCCTCCGATACCCCGAGCACCCACAGGAAAAAGGAAAAATGAACAAAAAATGAAGAGTGACCTTGGACTATGGGAGTTGAACGTCGCCGAACCACTCCGATACTCCAAGCATGAAGGAATAAGAGGAAAAATTAAGGAATGAGGAATTGACCTTGGACTATGGGACTTGAATATCGCCGAACCACTCCGATACTCCAAGCATCAAATAATAATTAAGTAGAAAGGTCTTTATGCTGCTAGAACTGGGAAGGATCTCTGCTCCTGAGAGCTTGTTATCTCTCCGAGCTCTGTTTCCAGACTGAACAGAATGTGTCAACCTATATGTGGCTATGTGGCTATTTATACCCAGCAGATCCTTTGTTCTTGCACTCGAGCTCCGATTCGCTCGCCGGGAAGTCTCGAACCCGTTCTGCGCACGCTTATTTTCTACAAATTTCTTATTCGCGCTTCGTTTCCCTACTCTCACATTTTCATGCTTCGATTCGCGGTAATTATTCGGAAGAAGAACTATGAGAATACATTAAAAAAAATTTCAACCCGATTGTAGGTGAAGCCCCACTTCCGAATAATTACCCGTTTGGCTACCCGCTACCGCCACTTTGCGCGTCGCCTACGCAAAATTTACTAATTTTCGTATTTTTACATTTTTTATAATGATTTTACCTGATTTAATCATTTTTTATTTTTATTTAATTATTTATCAAAGATTCTTTTGTAATAGAAGTCTTGTTAATTATTTCGAAAACAATAAAAAAGATTCACTAAGATTCGTTCCTTCCCTTGTCGCATACGTCACGCGCATGTGCAGAAACATTCATTTTTTCTATCTCGATTTTCCCGGTTATTTTCTCATAATTTTACCGCCCGCATATTTTATTTCAATTCGTTTGATTTTTCGCGACATTTTACGCGTCAAATTTATTATAATAAAGTTTTTTTTGTTATTAGTTATCGAAACGTGTTGAAAGTCACGTACGCACTTTTTAGTTTGGATTTTTCACGATAGGCGGCGGCCTGACACTTTCGTAAGTGTCGCTTCGTCGTTATTGCAATATCCAAGATGGCCGTCGACGAAAACAAACAAAATGCGAGCGGTCACAAATGTTTCGTAGTCGAAGACAAAATCGGGCGAAAATGTCGGATATTCGGACGAAAATAAGTAGCGAAACGAAATAAGTAGTCTTTTGACTTTTCAAGAATATCTTAGCTTTGCAAAAATTCCGTTATGCATTTAGTCAGGTTATCTGAATAGATATCTAAATAAATATACAAGATCAAATGATCCTGTAAGATTTTTATCTTTTTACTGTTTTTTTCGATATTCATGATTACGTTCTCTCGATCTCGATCTTGACGTTTTTGATTTTCCCATTATTTATTTATTTTCCAAAGTGATTTTTATTAAAATAAATATTTTTTCTGGATAATTTTCTACACGTCTGAAATCTTTCGTACAACAAAACAATATGAAAGAAAGCGGAAACTCTTTTTTTGCTTTTTTTATATTTTTTTATTTTTTATTTTTGCTTTTTTTATATATTTATATATTTATACATTTATATATTTTTTTTGCTTTGGAATAAATGAGGGAAACAAATGAATTTTTAATTAAAATATCTGAAAGTTGTGAAATCTTAGTATACTTAGCAGTACTACCACAAGTTAATCATCGAGAACGAGACGTATAATATAATAAAATTGTGCTTCACGAAAAATAAAGTGCTTCACCAGAAAAAATGTACTTTGGTAATAAAAATTTGTCTAACTGAACAATTGCTCAGGCTGATGAAAGCAGAGATGTCAAACAAGTACATTTACTCCCCCCAAATAGTTATTCCGGTAAAAAATCTCTTTCTGAACGCGAACCTTAATAAAAAGTTATAAAAGAGATTTCCTCCCAAAAAAACCAACCTTGCAAAAATTCTCTCATTCACATCAAATCTCTCAATAAATTATAGGAGAATCCCACAAAAATATTCTCAATAAATTAGAAACTCACAAAAAGGTATGGGGGCTTCACAAAAATTTACCAATCAAATCATAATCTCATAAAATTCAAATCCGACCAAAAATTAAATCTAAACTTTACAAAAAAAAATTAAAACTATAAACGCATCAATAGTAAAATACATTAAAGCCTATTAATCTCTAATACAGAATCTTCCAATTAATTAAAAATATAGACATGCTACAGTACAGTTGTTCTGCACAAAAAGAATAAGAATAAAAAATAAGAATGAAAATAAATTCGGATACAAAATATAATTTCAAAAGAAAAAAAATTGAAAAAGAAAAAAATTTCGGCCGAAGTACTTGGCGAGTTTTTTTTTTTGCAAATCAAAGACAGACATTGTTTAAATGATTTTTTTCTAGGTAAAGTAACTATTAAAGTAATAGCAAGAATATAGAATGATAATTTTACAATTAAGATCGCGATTTTTTAATATAACATATACTTTATATCGTTATATCCTCAAACGAAACAGTCAAAATTCTGGTAATTTCCTGACAAACATCGTCGTATATACCTCTATAAATGACAATAAAAAAAAAAAAGAAATCTGTAGAAAAGTTTCGGAATTACTGAGTACAAAATGAAATTTTCTACCGCTCCCCGTAAAAACACACGTAAAACTGTGCAATCTTTTATTTCCAATATCTCGAATATGGAACGGTGAATCCTTTTGAAATGTATTACATAATTACATAATTATTACTTACATAATACATAATTATTACTTACATAATTATTATTATTATTTACATAATCACATAATTATTAATTACATAATTACATAATTAATTAAGTAATTACATAATAGCGTTCCGAATGAGTCCTTGAAATTTAAAAAAATTCTATAGAAAAACGCTTTGGCGAGACTACTACCTTAATTGTAAAAATGCTTATTTCAGACAAAGTGAGTGCAGATTAATGTGACTGAATGTAACATCTACCACGAATACAATACACGCAATATACAAATAGAGAAAAGCACATTATTTAACCATATAAATTTCTTGCTTTCAAACTTTGATACCACACAATATCTGAAGTAATTAATTTTTGTTAGGTTACATCTTTATTATGAGGTTAGCAATTTTCACTCTTACTTGGACTCTCGTGAAGCAAAAAGCAAACGACATCGACGATATCATATCGACAACGATTGTGTCTTCTATTTCCGTCGGAAGACTTACTAACAATGAAACGAACCCTTTCCCATCACCAAGGAAAGAGGATAAACGGGAGAGTAGGGAAATGGTGCAGAAAATAGCAGCGATAATTTTCTTAAACGTTCAATCAATTTGAATAAGTGGTACCGAGGAATTACTGTTTTTAGAAAATAAAAATGACAGCTGTATACACGCTCCCCAAGTCTGACGTGGTCCCTTTATGGTCGTATCGCCTTAAGTCAGTGATAAATAATTCATTTGTAGGTACGAGTGTCTACTGTGAAATAAGCAATTGTAAGAATCATTATAGACGATCATCATTACAACGGCGTTGAAACGCTGTTTAAAATTGACTCTATTATTAATGGTAAATCGAACTTTTCATCGTCCCAAGCCTTTTATTACGGGGGTTAAATTTACTTGGCTTACATAGTTTAAAATTGACACTATTATTAACGGTACATCGAACTTTCCATCACCCCAAGCTTTTTATTACGGGGGTTAAATTCATTTGACTTAGTTTCACAATGTGGAAGAAAATCCAACCCGTTAGTCGTGCGAAGAAGTTTGTGTCGTGATGTTCGAAGCTACTCCTCAGGATGCCCTCCGATTCACAAAATTTTGTGTTTGTTTAATATTTACTTGGCCACCCTGGCCCGAAGCTAGCAAACCCGTAAAATTTCTATTTAATATTTTTTCTTGGTCATCTGTCATCTTTCCGTCACTTCTCGCAATGGCATTGTTAAACGCCGCTCGGTACCAGTTGGACGATTATCTTGTCTTGACAAAAAGTGTTTGCCTGGCATTCTCATGCGCCCAACTCGTCATAAAAATACTTGTTTGCAAAGGACATCGTTCACGACTCGAGGTTCGATCAATACTAAGCGAAGGGCGAGAAGACGTGTTGTCAGTTCTTTCTCTTAATGTGGGACTTTTGTTTTTCGGTTGAACGAATGAATTGAAACCATAACATAAAAATGTAATTTATATGAAAGCTTCTGTGCTCGAATTTAAATTACCATAATCTTCAAATTCAAGAAAAGTCTTATTTCCGGTGTTCTAGCTCTTGTTATTATTTTTTAACAAAATACATTAATCTTTCGTAGTTACACTTATCTAGGCATTAAATGATATTCTATAGAGTGATTCAAATGATATTTCATCCATTTTTTGCTTTTACTCGTGCTTTCTTTAGATATTGATAGAAATACACCGTTCTGTTAAAATGTGCGCTCAATTGCTCAATGTTTAGACCCAACTTATTCGATTTTTATTTATTCATTTCAAATGTCATTATCATTAATATCTAAATGAAACAAGTGAATGTGCACGAAAATAAATAAAATGTCGTGCGATAGAAAAAAAATTGACATTGTATGAGACACCTCTAAAAATAAAGCAGTTGAGCTCATATTTTAACAAATTTTTTTTTCTAGTTCGTCAGTAGGTTAAGAAAATTGTGAAGTACAAAATTCGAAGAAAAACAAATATTTTTGCGCTGAATAATTTACCCCGTGGTTAATATTATATTTTTTGAAGTAATAGAGATTGGATTCCTAGTATATATAACTTACATGAAGACTTAAAATGAACGTAATTTGTATGAAAACTTTTGTGATTGAGTTTCAATTGTCGTTATCCGAAAATTTGAGAAAAGGCTGATTACAGGTGTTCCAGCCCTATTTATTATTTTCTAATACAGTACATTAACCTTTCGTAGTTACACTTTCCTAGGATTCAAATGACATATTTGAGAAAATTTCTAAAAGCCCAAATTCCAAGCAAAAAACCATTTCTGCGCTCTAAAATTTATCCTGCAGTTAGTATTATATTTTTTGTAATAAAAATTAGAGATGAGATTCCTAGTGTGTAGTGTTTTCGGATGAAAAATAGTTATCCAATGAATATTGAAAAACAGGTATTTTTACAGATATTTGAAAAAAGCCGCAAGGGATAAGGCGAGTCATGGGATTAGGCGGCTGGAAAGGTTTTTTTGAAAGCATCGTACTTTCCCACTGATATGTGGCTTTGTAGACAATCATCAAATCCAACAATTGGTTTCGACCCGATAAATGACACAAGATGTCAAACAATCCTGCGATCGGCTCAATACCAACCAACACGATAGTTAGCTTGATACCAACCAATCCAATGGTTGGCTTGATACCAACCAACTCAACGGTTGGCTTGAAACCAACCAACTCAATGGTTGACTTGATACCAACCAACCCAATGGTTGACTTGATACCAACCAACTCAACGGTTGGCTTGAAACCAACCAACTCAATGGTTGACATGATACCAACCAACCCAATGGTTGACTTGATACCAACCAACCCGATTGGCTTGATATCAATCAACCTGATAGTTCGCTCAATACCAACCAACTCGATGGCTTACTCGTTACAAACCAACCCGATGGTTATCTTGATACCAACCAATTCAAAGGTTATTTCGATGCCAAACAACCCGATCGTCGGATTGGTACGGGCTACCAAATTAGACGGAGTAGTGGCCGCGAAAAATCGTGTTATTTCTGGAAAGCTGAAATTTTTTGCTGAAATCAAACTGATATACAACCATTGCATTGACCCATGGTTAATGTTACCGATTACAACCCATGGTTCCCATGGGATGTAACCGGTTTACATTAAGCAACCCTATATATATATTGGTTCAGATTTTCTAGCCCTCACATTTCGACGTTAGCTTAATCTTTTTACTTTATGAGCTAAGTGAGTTACTCCCTTTGTGCGATAACTCCTTCCCTCATTTCGGGTTTTGTTTCGACACCTATGGCATTTCTTCATTGTCACGATGAATACTACCTTTCCTTATAATGTCAGATTCCCAGGAATAACATGATTTTTTCACGACCGCCGCTTGGACTGAATGGGTTAGAATTGAATCAACTTTATCAACTAGTATGTCTACGAAAGGTTGATTATTGCCAGTTTAAAAGAAAGCAAACCAATGTATTCATGTAATTGAGTTAGTATTATAAAAACCTGTTGGTAACAGATGTTACACTGCGGCATGAGGGATTTTATTGAACATGCAACACCCCGGGAGATGGCGCTCCTTCAACGTTACGTAAATCGTTGCGCCGCACTGCATTTCATCGTCAACCTCTTTGCATTTGTGGCGGGTCTCGCAGTGATTTCTGGACCTCTTGTACTTCCTATAAACTTACCATCCGATGCTAAGTATCCATTCGACGTTGATACACATCCAGGCTGGGATGTCGCTTATTTACATTTTGTTGTTGCTGGGTTTCAATGCTCCTCGATCACTCCGGTCGAGTGTCACACTGCTGTTCTCATATGGTTTGCTGGAGCACGCCTTGAATTGTTGAGCGAAGAATTCCAAAATGTCACATCCATACAGGGATTTAATGAATGCATAAAAAAACACCAAATTCTACTCAAGTAAACAATATTTCCACGCATATAACTTACCAAACCCATTTTTATTTATTTAACCCTTTGTGTACAGTCAGGACACAAGGGGTTAGTAAATATTTCTTATGAATCTGATATTCTTTATATTCTTTATTTTTCTCAACCGGAACAGGAATACCGACGAAATGATACGCATCGTACGTTTAATTGTTGTCACTTCTACATTAATGGCTGGTCTGTCAATCGTGACAGGCGCTATTCACATAATCAGTGTATGTTTATCTTTTTTATATACAAAATGTGCTTTCATAGATTTGATAAATGTTTTTATGAAAAAATGTTATTCTTCTTTTTACTTCTTTCACAATAGCACGAGCCAATGGTAATTAAGATCCAATTTATTATAATCGATGGTGACTTAGCGTTAGTGCTTTTTATCAGTGCTTGGCCGGCTGAAAACCTCATAAATGTAGTAAGTTTTAATGTAGTAAGTTTTAAAAAAATAACATCACTTGCAAATCATATTTTCTACATTTTATTATACGAATTATGAAGGTCTTTTTTTTCTTCGATGCTTTATCCCATTTCAATTACAATAAAGTAATGCTAATCCAATCTGAATTTAACCTTCAGTCGAGCGAAGTTGGTCAAGGTGCTTACAATTCTCCTTGGATTCAGAACTCGCCTGAAATGCGTAAAAATGTATTATTCGTCATGCAGAGGTCTCAGATGCAATGTACAATATCTGTTCCCGGTATATTACCAGAACATTCTCTACGATATTACACTGCCGTAAGTATAAAAGCCCATTTTTCAGCAACCATTTTATTTTCTCTAATTTGGTGTTCATTGTTTGCAGTTTTTGTCGAAAACGTTCTCTTTCTTCACGACTTTACGTATCGTTTTCGACGATGACAATAGTGAGTCTTAGTACCATGAAAATAGAATTTGACTTTGTCTTTTACGTAGCAAAAGAAAGAAAACCGAGAATGTAATATATTCTTTGCAGCTCTCCAGTCTGGAGTAGCTTTGTGATAGAATCAACTTTAGTATTGTAATTGTTTAACAAATAGAACGAATAAATGTATGGTAGGACATGACTAACCATGGCAGACACACATTTTTTTTGTAAACTTTGTTGCAACAAATTCTCATTCGTTTATCTTTGCGAAGAATGCAATCTAACCTAAAGAAATGGCATGGTAAGTATCATTGATACACTTTAAAATTTGTCATTATTAAGGAATAAGATAACCAATTGAGAAAGAGTACCACCGAATTCTTGATTAAGATTTCCCTTAAGTTTTATTATTTTTGTTTTGATGTTCAGCAAAACATTTCCTGTACAGGAAAGAAGATTTTTGTTCATTTTAATTAGCCTACGTCTTATTTTCCACGAAAATGGATTTGACAAGGTATCGAGAGACGCGATACAATCTCAGAACATGTGCATTTGATCGCGATCTGCCAAGTATTCGTTGAGCCATATTTTTTTTCTATTAACAAAACAATTTGCTGTAATTGGGTCGAAAAATCGATGACATTGTGGCAAATTGCGAAACTCAAGAGTAGCTCAGCAGCTTGCAAGGCTTATTTTTAATGAATCAATCGATGCTTTTTCGATTGAGCCTAAAACCAGCATGATTGGTTGCGTAATCACGGAGAAAAAACTTTGTACAGACGGAAGGATAATGCTTTATTCTAACAGATTTAGGAATTTTACGTATCAGCATGCCTGGCGGCTAACGTCTGATAGCCTTTTTCAATTGATTCACCAATCGTCAGATATAATCTGAACCTGTCCCAGATTCTACCAATACTCCGAACATGTTTTTGTTTGACAGTTGACGTGATCTTCGGTATGATGTTATGGTACATTTCCACCACTTCTGAAATACTGGAAAAAAGGGTTGAAAAGGTTATTGTATATTAGATTTGGGTCAACGGATCATCGAGCATCAGAGAATAATCAAGTAAGATAAATGGTTAAAGAACGTTAACTATGTCTGGCCGAATAATTCAGCTAGAAACTTTAGAATTTGTTGGTCATTGGCAGAGCTCTGCCCGAGAGATGAACTACGTAGTACAGGTTTCTGATTCTGAAAAGCAATGCCATTATATCGCTAGCTGCAATGTGCGATGCGTTTTCTTGAACTATGTGAATTAACCCGCCAGTCCTTGATCCATTTAACCATTTGGGAAGATTTAGATGGGAATCGATAAAAAATACTGCTTCAATTTGATTTATTGAACTCATTTTACCATTCGTAAAGGGTTAAGGGGGAATTCGTCTCTTTACCTTCATCTCTCAAATTAATATTTGCATATTTGCATTATGCATCAAGAACATTACGTTTTGACAACTAGCAACTCAACTTTATGACTCTTGGAAAAATTATAATAAAAAAAAAATTCAATTCGTATTTCTCGCAACCATATTGTTTCGGTTTCGGTGAATCGGTTCAGCGATGTAAAAGAAACTGCTCATCCGAATCCAAAATCCTTCTTGCGTAATGTTTATTATCATATTTATCAGTGCTTCATCTAAAATGAGCCCTTTATATTGATTTATAAACCTCTTTTTGCTGTCAAATATAAAAAAAAGAAACATTTTTTTCTACTTCGTACCATTTTCCGAATTTTTAATTGTTTGAATCCGAAGTAGATGAAAGACTAATTTTACAACCAAAATAAAATGCTTAAAGTATAATGATTATAATATGTTGATTTTTTACCATTGTCATGGGAATTCTCCAAAAATGGTATTTCAACAATTCTTGTTGGTAATAGCATTAACCGATTTCGGACGTAATCAAATTAATTCTTTCCGTTGTCTGCGATTTTTTGTCAGACTTTATTTAATCGCTTAGTCAGCTGACGATTTGGCAGAAAAGGTAAGCATACTTTTTGTCTTTTCCAAAACTACGTATCCGGTCTGCACTGAGAAAAAAAATCATCGATTTAAGAGCGGTTGATGTTATTCGAAGATTTCGTTGATCCTACCACAGGGTTCTCGGTCAGAATAAATGTGCGGTTTGACAAAAGACTAGCGAACTTGTTTAATACTTGATAATATTGTAATCATTCCCGCGCAGAAAAAACTAGTCTCGGTAAGACTCTCGCCGGGAGGCTCGCCGAAATATCTAGCCGAGAGTCTCACAAGTCTTGCAATAGCACGTTTCCGAGACTCGCAGATCAGTCTTCGATAGAGTCTCGCCGAGACTCTTTCGGATACTTTGCCGAACTCTTTTGAGAGTCTCACCGAGACTCTTCGAAATTTCAGGGAATCTCCGGAACCTCTGGGAGATCACCAAAAATATATCTGAGATTCCCGGCGAGATTGTTTGGGAATTTTTCCAAGATACTTTATTGTCTATATATTAATAGATATTAGAAAAAAAATAAGTTTTTAGGCTTTGGGTAAGACCAGGCGTTGATATTGACATCCTTGGTCTTTGGGAAAAGACTCCGACTCCAGTTAGCGACCTATTAGTATGGTGTTGAAATCCCGACCGGATTATGTAAGTATCAAGCAGACTATCTGCAGATGCGAACGAAGGCCATCTTTGGGGCAAAGATAGAAACTCTGCAACAAATTTGCTTTTCGGGTCAGTAAGCGGCATTTGCAAACGATAGTAAGCCTGTCGTTTGCGTTCGCATGTAGCCTGCCTAATTCTTACATAACTCAGCCGGAAATTTTAACTTGATACTATCAGGTCGCTGACTGTAGGCCCTACTTAAAAACCAATGACGTAGATACCAACGCCAACTTCGAAATTCGAAACTCTTGAGAGGAGTTATGAAAAGTCTCATCGTCAGAAAGAGTTGACGGGACAATCGGAAAAATCTTCAAAAAAAGTCTCGGCAAGACTATCAAAAAAAGTTTCAGAAACTATGGGAAAGTGTCTCGGCGAGACTCTATCGAAGACTGATCTGCGAGTCCCGGAAACGTGTCTATGCGGCACTGATGCGAGACTCTTGGCGAGAGTCCCGGGGAGAGTCTTGCCGAACCTAATTTTTCCTGCGCGGGTTATACAATTTAATTGGCACCCCGTAATGAGATATGTTGGTGATCCAACAATTTTTTCCCTCAGTGTGAACTTTATTGGAGGCTTCAATGAATATTTACCATGCAGAGCAATTAGCTAGGTGACATCGCGCCCTGCACGCGATAGGTCGACGGGACGGTGCAAATGCGCAAAAGCATTTTGTTGGTAACACAACGAAGCCAGAAATCACTCGTCATTTTGGTCATAGGAATTATTCGTGTTATAATTCTTAGTTTGACCCTTCAGTGGATTTACATTAAAATATTTCTTTAATGTTGTATAATATTTTCACCACTTCAAAAATTCAGAACAGAATCGTTATCAGTTTGTTTTAGCGCCAATATACTGAAAAATTATTAAATTTTATTGAATATAATGCTTAATAATATATTTTCTGATGCTGGTTCAATTGTGAAATCGGTGGAAAAGTAAAAAGGAAGGAGGGACAAAATATTCTATCATCGGTTCCAATTTATCTGGATCTCATCTGATACGGACAGCAGATTATTAAAACTACGAAATATTTTTTATTTAATACACGGTACAAACATTGTTCCGACAAAAATTCAATTTGTCGATCCACATCTCATCGAAAAATGTATTTTAAAGTAAAAATGGCAATGTCAAAGACTAGTTCTTTTTGTTAACTTAAAAAAAATAATTCTGTTTGATTTCTCGTTTGCACCGTACCATTGGAAACTTCGTTACCGGAAATAGCATTTTGTAACAAGCTGTTTTACGAAACCGGCAATCACGGTTGACCTAATTTTATTAAATAATTTTTTTCATTTTTAAAAACAATCCTATGTCTTTCGACATAAACAAAGAGTTGTTTCAATCAAAAAAAAAAATTTGGCAAAATTTTTTTCTTTCGTTTACCCTATTACACTTCTAGGTGTCTGTTATCCCTTAATCAAATTAGTATCGTTTTAGAAATATGTTTAACTTAATCTGTGGAGATTTTCACCGATCCTATAAAAACAGCTCACTTATCGATAGCTTTTTCTTTTTTGACATACGGTATAAAAGTTTTTCCACGGAACTTACTTTATCTTCGGCAGCATTAGGCTTTTTCTGTAAAGCTGCATGTCGGTAACATCGTATTCAATGGCAGTCGATCTTTCTGTTTATGTTCGGCCTGCTGACAAGCTCATGGAAATGGTAGGATTTCTACAATATCGATTGCACGATTAATACACGATGCATGATGGAAAAAAGTGAAATGTGTTAAAAATTATTAGCAAAAGAATACTCTGGTCACATAAGTCCGTGTGTCATGGAATGGGGTTGCGAATGTAGTATGTTGCTACAAAAAAAAGTTCGCAAAGCTTGAAAGCGAAAAAAAACCCTTGCTATTAAGGCTAGGAGTCATACCGACTGAGCCGTCATGAGTGCGAGAGAGATAGCTGCAAATTTCGAAAGTGAAATTCTTCGACACGCTTTGACCGATTACAAAAAGGCCCTGTCAGCTCATTTTTGCCATCGTCCTGCGTGGGCTGACAGAGCTTTTTTGTAATCGGTCAAACCGTACCGAAGAATTTCAACTTCGAAAATTCGAGGTGAGGTTAGGTGACTGATCCATCCCCTTAACTGGCAGCTGAGCGTCACGAGTTCAGAGTGTGGTACGTGGAAGCTGAGATGGGATTTTACACTCACAATGTTTTTTATACATCACTTATTAAAAGATTTGACTTTATTTTTTTTCCTAGATTTCACGTTTTTTTTCTACAAAACTCGATTACATATGTCTTCAAATTGCACTGTTGGAATGTTGTATCCGTACACGTCCACTAAATACACTACTGTCTGATTCTAGCACATGTTGAAAAAAATTAAATGTTTTTGTGACGAGTTGATGGCATGGTTTTAGGAATGCACGGTATCGGAATTTTTGTACCAAATTCGAAACTGGCAACGTCAAAAATGATTTAGTTAATCAACACTGAGAAAAGAAATTTGTTGAATCAACAAATTTCATTTTGTTCGCTAAAATTTTGTTGATTCAATAATAATAATGCCATGATAAGCGCATATGTAGTTCAGCCTACAAATTAAATGGTTGAAATAATCAAATTGATTTGTTGCATCCGTTTAGATGCGTCAGTACGCTACGACATTGCCTCAACTAAATAAAGCTGTCGAAACAACTAAATCTGGATTTGGTCGACTAAATATATGATTGAGTCAACAGACTTAAAAAAAAAATCCGTACGTTCCGATCAACTAAATTTTTAGTTGTGTGAACTGAATCATATGGTCTAATGGGCAGAATAATTGGTTAAAGATACCAAACTATCCAACAAACTAGTTTTGTTGTGTGAACACGTTTTGACATTATCGTAACTAAATGAGTTGTCGAAAGAATTAACGAACATTCGAGTAGCTTCTCGGTTCAGCCACCGCGTGGCGCAGAGCGCCGAGAGTCTTCTTATATACACAGTGGTCTCTAGACGGACATAAATTACGGAAGTGGAATAAGATGAGACGTTTCGACCGATACTGATCCAGAATTAAGTAGCGAACGTTTATAACTGCCACGGGTTACATTCCCATGAGAAATCCATTGGAGTCTAGTGACTCGCATGGTCAATTGATTTCTCATAATGATTGATGAGAAATTAGTAGAATAGACATTTTTGGATTGTAAGAGTAGGTTCAATTATACATATTTGGATATCAAATAAAAAAAATTAATATAAATTTGGTTAAGGATTTACATGCACTTAGATAGGTAAAAATAACTCGATTTTTCAAAAAAACACTGTTTTTCGATAGCGTCACCCTTCATGTGTCATTTCTAAAAATTTCCTGGGAATTGATAACATATTGCAGCTATGAGACAAAAAATTTCATCTCCATTTGACAGATGCTTAAACACCAAAATGCTTTTTTTCAAAATGGTGTTTTTAAAAACGGTAATCATTCTATCTCGAAAACTAAACGATCGATTTGAATGAAATTTGGTACAGTAAGACCTTTACAGAATTGTCTGGTCTCTGTCGAGCGATTTTTCTTTTAAACGTTATAATTTTTATTTCACAAGCAAAAAAGGAAAAAAACATTTTGGCCAAATCCCGATTTTACGATTCAAACATCTGCCATTTTGCGAAAAATGCATTTTTAAAAATTCGGCCTCCGCAAAGACTGTTTTATTTTGTCAACTTTGAGAAAAAAAATTAGTTTTATTTTTGGGTTAAAGCGTACAGTCGGAATCGTGGTTACCGCAAACAGCATTTTACAAAAAACTGTTTTACAAAAACTACAACCACAGTTCAGCTAATTAATTTTTTTCAATGAAATTTTCCGCTTTTATTCACAACAATATATCTTTTTATACATATAAAGAATTATTTCAACAGAGAAATTTTTTCAGTATGAAAAAAGAACTTGAGACGGAATATAATATGTGATTAATCTAATTACCGAGTGATAATTAGAATTGAATCTTTTGTTAATATTCAAACAAATAAATCTTTTGCTAAAACTACTTAAATTTCGTTGCGCAAACAGTAAATTTTGTTTAACACGAATTATATATATTGTAACCGTACAGCTTTATTCTCTTGCTGGATTTTTGGTGAGGCAGAAATCCGCTAGAGGGCCATGGGCGGAGCGCTCTCGCGTAAGCGTCGCACTGCCCGTGTGCCTATAAGGCTCCGTTGAATCATCAAATAACGACCACTCCGCCCGATGGTTGTCGAGGAAACCCGAACCCTTGTTTTAGGAGGTAAAAAGGTCTCTAAGGCCTTATCGTGCAATCAAAGGACGCTGATATAAAAAGGTTTTGCCACCGAATTGTGTCAGGATAGACGCTCTTACAAGGGAGAAGAGGACCTAAAAAATCGATCAACCATATTTACTATTGAAAGTCGCACGCTATACAACTAAAAATGTCAAAAAATATTTAAAAAATATATATATATAAAAAATTTCAAATATTTCTTACGGTCATTTCAAAATTATAATTATTCGGTATAATCATTGTATGATTTGACTACACAATGCAATTCATTTAATCCAAACATGATTGATACAATTGATTGAAATACTTTTGCCTATTTCCCGAGCAATGCAATAATACTATTTCAAATATTTATTGAATTTCATTCAAAAGATATTTTGGTTCTATTGAATATTTAAAGTTTTACCACAAATTACGAGCGTAGTTGACTCAAGAAATACCTTTAACGATATGCGGTGGTGGCGTCAACTGCGCCATTCGTTTCGCCGTATCCAACCTCAGGACGTAGTTGAGCCAACTACGCCTTCGTTGTCAACACTATGCCTTTTTATTAGTGTACATTTTGATCTGAACGATAAATGAATTATTAATATAAGTATTAAGCTTATATTTATTTAATTAAATTAAATTAAAAAGTGATATAAAGTCTATGGTTCTTGTGAATATCATCGATCAAATCTACACGGTGTATAAATAATCTCGGGGGATCGATGTCATCGGAATATCTCGGTGTCATGACATTTTTCATACATCCTTTATATTGATAGCCTAACCAAATATAAATGAACCAGAAAGCCTACATTTTTAACCCTTAGGATAATAGACATGGAATTACTGTTTTTAAGAGGATTCATTAAATCTTCACATTGTTTCGTACAAATTGATACTTACAGTATATGATGGATAATTCCATTCTGTGTTTCATCAGTCAGTTACCATAGCCCCTAATCAAGATAGTAATCGTTTATAATAATATCAATTAAAACGCCAATTCATTCGTTTTATCGAGTCTTCAGGTCCCATGGCTGTCTTGGTTAGTAAAAGATTCTTGAGGTTAGTATCAACAGGTTGAAACCATCTCAGCTCTGTGTAAAAATTTCGGACAGCAGGATGTTCAACGTAACTCCAAAAAGTGCTTTGTGGTACACGAAAATATCAGTTTGTTTACTTTTTTTTGGCCATTATCACGAGAAGTAAGTAAAATGAAGAAGAGAGTACACGAATTTTTTTTCTGGATATCTGTCCTTTTACCAGTTGTGATGGTAACAATTATGTTCAACGCTATGCGCTACCAATTGGAAGATCATCTCTCCTTCACTAAAACATTTTGCATTGCGGTTGCATGCTCTCAAGTTTTCATCAAAATGCTGATTTGCAAAATGCAGCGGCCACGGTTGGAGGTTAGTACTCTGAAATTATGGTTAATCGACTGGATTCGATCAATTTGACCTTGATCAAATCGAGTTATTTGATTTGAATCAAACGTCGAGCCTAGATATGCCAATCCGAGATCAATCGACTTCCCCCATCGAATTAACGTGTATTTTTTTGAAAACATTCAGAAGTCTAACTGCTGATTAGTCCAAACTAACCAACGATTATTTTACGTGTTTTTTTAACCTTTTGATGAATGAGACATTGACTTGAAACTATAAATACCTGATTACCACAAAATGCAGCAATCAATTGTCGGGGTTCGACGTTAAGCTACGTTTATCCAAACTAACCAATGATTATTTTGGGGTTAATAGATGAAATCACTAAAATTTTGAGGTTAATTATGTTACCCCATGGTTAAACGATTTTTTCAATCGAATTGACGTCCATTTATTTACAAAAATTATCAATGTTTGGCTACTGGTAACTACAGCTAACCCATGATAATTTTACGTAGTTTTTAAACATTTCATCAGAGGAAATCCTTAAAACATATCAGAACAATTCTTTCTGTAGTTAACTTTGCTGTTATTAAAATTGGAATGACAGAATTAAAATATTAACGGTATTTTTTTTTTATCGCAGATGTTACACCGTACTCTTGACGATTTTGTAGCAAATGCAACTCCACGCGAGTTCAAAAAGCTTCAGGACTATGCTAACCGCTGCAGTTTATTTCACGTCGCCATTAACTTGTGCGCTTTTCTCGCTAATATCGCCATGGTTTGGGACCTTTAATTCTTCCTCAACCTCTACCGCTTAATGTGGAATATCCCTTCGCCGTGGATTACTCACCAGCCTTTGAATTGGCCTACATACATCAAGCTGTGATGGGATTTCAGTGCGCTTCGATCGGCTCAGTAGATTGTCAAACATCGCTTCTCATCTGGTTTGCCGGAGCACGTCTCGAATTGCTCGCAGAAGAATTTGAAGACGTCTCGAGCGTTCGTGAATTCGATGAATGCATTAAAAAACATCAAATTTTACTTGAGTACATCAATTTTTCAATTTAACCTTTTGTCTCTAAGCCACTCTTTTTCGGTTATAAATTTCGAGGAAACTTGGAAAGAAATTTTGATTTTGTAATCAAAGATCAATATGGAGTATAAACAGTTTTATGATTTTTTTTCGTCTTCCATAAAATCAATATTTTCCCTTTTCGAATCTTCGGCTGCTGCATTCCATATTTCGATATTCCAAAAGAATTTGTTTAATACTAAAATATTGATTTTTTGTACAAAAAATTATGCAATATTAAAAATACCCCAATGCTGCAGTTGTTCTTCGGCACACGATGTAGCGTGCGTAAATTTTCTCTGAAACGAAAAAATCAAAAAAATTTTCAATCTTTACCTCAGTATCTTCTGTATGAACCTAAATTTTTCGTCAACATTATACATTAAACAAATTGTGAGAATTCGAAAAAAGTTGTGATTTTTACGAACTATGTTCAACTTTATTTTTTTTATTTTATACAGTTGTTTAATCAAATCTCGTGAGTTCACATCGAGGTAATAATATAGCATCCAAGAAATTCCCTGGTTTTTTGATTCGGACAAAAATTACGTGCACTACATTGTACGCTGATGAAGCATCGGAGCGTTTCAAATATTTTGGAATATTTTGCATAAAAAACAAATTTATTCTTTTGTGTTGTTAAACATTTAACAATGATCTTAAAATTTTTGAAAAGATTAATTTTATTAGAGCCGACAGAAAACATCGCATAAAAACAGTGATTTTTAGCTTTCTAGTTCAGAATTCCTCCTTAAACATCTGCTTGTAAGTTAGTCATAAACATAAAATAAATTAATTAAAATCTTCGACAAACCCAGGTTTACAGAAGAATCGCTACGCGCTACTCGTTCCATAGTTTTAACTACAATTTTCTCGACCATTCTCTCCGTCATCACTGGTGCTGTGCAGTTAATAACGGTAAGTATATTTTATTTTTATAACGAATAATAAATTGATGACTCTAAATTATTTTGTCTCAACTTTTAAACAAAAGTACCCTTGAAAAAATATTTTTTTATCAGCCGCAGCCATTTATAGTGATCACAATTCTTTGCGATTGCTGCCGGATTTATTTCGGAGCTTTTCATAAGTGCATGGCCTGCTGAAAATTTGATAAACATGGTGAGTTTTTTCGATAAAAATTGGAATTATGATCGGTCAGAATCAAATCTTTAGTTTGTTTGTTCTCCAGTGTGACGCAATGGAACAGGGTATATATAATTGTCATTGGACCCATCTTTCCCGCAAACAGCGACATATGATTTTATTTGTCATTCTGCGATCTCAAACGCACAGCTCGATCTCAATTCCGGGTTTAGTTCCGAAACTTTCACTAAGTTATTACGCCTCGGTACGTCATTATTTTTATATATTCATTTTTAATTAACGAGTGTCTAGCCTTACACTAACCTTCAAAAAATTACATTGAACAACTTCAAATAAATATTAACCATTAGTAATGGCAATAACCTTAATTAATTGCCAATTATCAACATCAATCGTAAAGCATCAAGCGTAAAGTAATAATTAATTGGTATTCATTTCTGACCATAGCATTTATTAACCTTAGCTAATTACTAACTATTAGCATTAACCATAACCTCAGTTAGTGACTAATCATTAGTATTTACATAGCATTGTCACAGCCGACGTAAAATTTTGTTTCTTTTAAATACTCTTAGTAAAATAGAATAACCAGAAAACTCGATCTCTTAAGAGTTTTTATTCATAAAACTATGCATAGACTCGAGGCTACATAGTAACCTCTTGCATTTAGGTCATTCATACTGACACGTGCCATACACACGATGTCCCAAATACTCGAGTCCCCACAAACACAAACAAACATGCGAGCGAGCGCTCCCTTTGAGTCCAGGCGCATCGGTCATAAAAACTAGACCCTAGCAACAGCCCTCGCACCGACCCATAAGAAGATGACCACATCTATTGCGCCTACGTTAGTTCCTAAGATGTAAAAGACGTAAAAACACTTCCGTTTGTGGAGACAAATATCCCTACCAATTTCCCCGAATCTCGCTCTATAAAAGCCGGAGATTTCTCACCGCACTTTGCATTTCATTCCGTACCAGAGTCGCGTTTATATTATTATTTATTTAATCTCTGGTCGAAGTCTAGGTCGTCTGTAGAAGGGAGCGATTCGAGTCAAAATTTCAAAGTATTAAAATATTAAAATCAATGATTAGAATTAAAAGAATATTTTCCAATTTTATTCGGACAACTAAACAAAGACCAAGTAAGCTACAACTATCCAAAGATTATCAAAGACACCTCTCCGGTAAAGTACCTTTTATTATATACGTAACAAGTTTGTATTCACTTTTGTAAACTATCAACATTTTATTTTATCAAACCAATGTATAAAGAATCCTAGATCTCATTATTCACAACCTTTAACGTCCTTTCCTCAGTTGCAACTAAATAAAGCAAGATCTCGCGCCCACCATACTCTTAGGAGTATAGCTATATAAACGCTCTGCGTATAAATCTGCAGGGAAAAGCATTTGCCGCTCGACGCTCAAACATCCAACTTTTCCTTACGCCCCTTCGGACGTGACAGCATATAAAAAAAATTAAAACAAAAAAATTGTATTCAAAGAGGTCTTATGAAAATAAATTTTAAGAAGTCCAAAATCTGTGTATCGAAAAAAATGTATCAATACCAAAATATGACGTACACGAAGAAAAAGAATTGTTTTGAAAAACAAAAGAATTCCCGACTGCTATAATAGTATAAATCCATGAAAATATATGATTTAAAAAATATTTCAAAAAACAAAATAACGTTTAGAAAATAAATTAAATGAAAACTTCCCACGAGAAGTAGTGGTGAACTTTAAAAAGTGTGAAATAACAATTGATCCAAAATAATACAGAGAAATAAAAAATCTTTCGATCGGTAAATACAACTCCCTCTAGATTTAATTTTTCTGGTCAATGTTAATTGATGGTAGGATAAATAACTTATATGCAAAAATTAAAAATCAAAAGGTAATAATGAAAAGTTAAATGAATTTACAAAAAATGAGGATACTGAAAAAAATGTAAAAACAACATAAAATTAAAAATGTTATAATTTTATGTTGGTTGTACATTTTTTCAGTACCCACATTTTTTGTACATTCATTTATCTGTTGATTATTACTTTTTTGATTTTTAATTTTCGCATGTAAGTTACTTATCTTACAATCAATTAACATTCACAAAAAAAAATGAATCTTGAGAGAGTTGCACTTACCAATCGAATGATTTTTTATTTAACTATGTTACTTTGGATCAATTGTTATTTCACACTTTTTAAAGTTCACTCCTACTTCTTGTGGGGATTTTTTATTTAATTTATTTTTTAAACATTACTTTGTTTGTTTGAAACATTTTTTAAACTATATATTTTTGTGATGTTATACTATATAGCAGTCGGGAATTTTTTTGTTTTTCAAAACCATTTTTCTTCTTCTTTACTCGTAATTTTTTCACGGTGCACGTCATATATTTTATTGATATATTTTTTTCAATACACAGTTTTTAGACTTTTTTGTTTTTATTTTTATAAGACCTCTTTGAATACAATGTTTTTATTTGCATTTTTTAAGTACCATTATAATTGTGTCTATAAATATTTTAGTGTTTCGTTATTTCAAGTAATACAATTTTTTTATTTCTATAGTTTTTGCATTTAGAAGGTTTTGTAAATTATTCATTTATTTTTTTCAACAATTATTTTCCAGTAAATATATAACATTTCAAGAATAATAATGTTTTTCTGCAAAGGATTTATTTATTAATTTTTATCAGTCGATATATGTATTAATAATACAAAATGAAATATTAAATAACAATGTGACTGATAACTTCTCCATAACTTAAAAAAGAAAACATAGACGAACTCCGTACTAAACGACACGTGGCAGTTTTGATTGAAATTAGCAACGCTCAACCGCTTGAAGTAATCGATAGTCGAGGACTGCCTTATATGGCTATTTGCGATATGGTCAAATGAGATACAACGGCAATGTTAATTAACAAAGCAAGTACGTAATAGATTTTGACAAACTATGTATAAGAACACTGTCCGCCACACCTACATAGGAAGATATTCAAAAAATTGGTCAAAACATTTGTCACCGTCTTTGAGAAAAGTGACGATAAAGGAATAACCGCTCATCAGCTGATCGCAGTGAAACGTATAACTCCCGGTTTTTTGCCCTGTGGGCAGTCGGGAGTTAATTAGCCTTAACTAATTATATTTCGCGCCTCGTTCTCGAGATTACAGTCAGTAGTTACTCCCGAGTCCGCTAGGTGGCACAACGTTTAGAGTCTTGAAAACAAAAAACGTGTTAGGGGGAAGCGCACGTTCTACAGCGCGCGCCCCTTTTGCCTCATATTCTTTCGTTGTGCGCTAGGAGCAATATCGTAGAAAGTTATTCAGGTTTTTTCGATTTGTGAAGAACAGCGAGATAGTGTAGGATGTCGAAAAGGAAGTACAAGCAGGAGATGGAGGAGATGATGAAGAAGATGAAGTGGATGGAAGAGACATTAGAAGCTCTACAAGCATCAAAACAAGAGACGAACGACGAGGTTACCGTCGGAGGAAGGTGACGAGGAAGATGGCCGCCAGATCGACTTAGACGGTAAAGATATACGTAAATATGTTCATACGCAGTTTCATAGCAGACAAATAAATGGTCAAAAAGAAAGCTCGGTGAAATTATAGAATTATCCTGATGAGCTCTTACGAGATATGAGACATATCAGAGATTATCCTGATGAGCTCTTACGAGATATGAGACATATCAGAGATTCGGCTGATGAGCTGGCACGAGAGGCCTGACACATCAGACCATGGGACAGCTAATTTCGCACGGCGACAGAGCTGGTCCCCCGAGCATAGTAACAAGGAAAGTGGCGATTAAAAAAAAAAAATAAAAATAAAAATAAAAATAAATAAATAAAAATAAAAAGAGATATACAAGTAATTAGATTTTTCGTTTTTGATTGCCCCGTTCAGATTTGATAACCACGGACAAAGAAAATGTCAGTCCAACGGACGACAATGCGGAGAAAAATCCCATAGAGGAATCGCAAACCGGGAAAAATCTCGATCCGGCAACTCTCGAAGTGCTGGGCGAGGACCCGTCAGAACCTAAAGCACTCGATTTTGACCTTCATTCCTCATTGGCCAGTCGGTGGAAACATTTTGTAGCACATGGGATCTCTGCAGAAGAGAAAGAAGAGCTTCTCGAGAAATATGGCCGAAAGGACGGTTTTGAGGCCCCGGAGCTTAATCAGGAGATTTCTGCAGTATTAAATGAAGCGGGACAAAAGAAAGACGGTTTTCTGACAGATGTGTAGAAATTGGCTGGTTCCACGTTGATGTCGTTGGGGATGGCGATATCGGCCCTTTTAGATGAAGAGGAGAGTATTGATAAGCTGGCTTTTCTGGGGACCTTAAACGATGCCGCGAAACTGGTCGCAGAAATCCATTATAGGCAAAATGAGTCGAGGAAGGCTTTTATTTTGCCGTCAGTTAGCAAGCAAGTGAAGGATTTGCTAGGCAAAACAAAATCAGACGCCTTTCTATTTGGCAAGAGCCTAAGTGAAAAAATAAAGGAATTTAAAGCCCTTGAGAAGATAGGACCAAAGAATACATTTTTACGAAAAAATGGCAACCGCAGTCAAGGACAACCTGGGACTTTAAACTTCCGGGGCCCGCAAGGAAGGAGACCCTTCCAGAGTTATGCGGGCAGTTCTCAAGTAAACAATCAGGGCCGACCAAGATTGTCCTTCAGAGGCAGACAACCGTTCAACCCACGAGGACAGAACACCAGAGCCAGACCGAGAAGATAAATAAAAGAGTAGGTCGGTTGGCAGGCAGGTTAAAGTTGTTTAAAGAAAATTGGGGATCGATCACAGACGATATGTTTGTTTTGAATTGTATTAAGGGATATAGAATACTTTTTAGATCTAGAGTTTTCCAGAACAGAGCACCTCAGGTTGTCGTACCGAATAATCAATCAGATAATTATCATGAGGCGATAAAAAAGTTGCTAGAAAAAGGGGCGGTCGAGAAATGTGATGAGAGCGAGGACCAGTTTATTTCATCGTATTTTTTGATAACAAAGAATGATGGAACTTATAGATTTATCTTAAATTTAAAGAGGCTGAACGAATTTATCGAAACGAGACATTTTAAAATGGAGGACATTCGTACAGCGACGAAATTAATTTTTCCAGGAGATTTCATGGCAAAAATTGATCTGCAAGACGCATATTATTTGATCTCAGTCGATAAACAGAGTAGAAGATACTTAAGGTTCTCATTTATGGGCCAATTATATCAATTTACGTGCCTACCATTCGGTTTGGCAACAGCCCCATGGGTTTTCACAAAAATTTTAAAACCAGTAGTTCGGTGCTTAAGATCGAGGGGCTATTCATCGGTAATCTATCTAGATGACTTGCTATGTATAGAGAATAGTTTGAAAAAGTGTGAGAGAAATGTCTTTGAGTCGAAAAAATTGCTAGAATTCTTGGGTTTTTTAATTAACGTAGAAAAAAGCGAGTTAAGGGAGCTTTCCAGTGTGAAATTTTCAAAAAATCGATTTTTTTTTGCTTTATCGAATAGTATACACTCTTCCGAATATTCCCTGAAATTTTCATGCCGAAATTCAGATTATTTCGGTTACTGTACAGCATTTCTTGGAAGAAGGCAACGGAGCGCTACAGCTGCCGCGTCGGCCGTCTGCCCGTGCGACCGTTATTTCTATTGTCTCGTTCCTACCTGCTCGTGTACCTTCCAACGTGAGTCCGGTTCGTCTTTCAGTTCGGTTTCGACATTCAAAATGGATAGATCTACGAAAGAGAAATGTGCGTGGCAGGATAGAAAAGGCTCGAGAAGCGGACATCCGCGAAATGAACGAAAAAGATCCGCGGGTTTCAAGGGAACAAATCGACACGATATCGAAACGGATCTCACGTTTGCGAGCACTTCGGCAGCAAAAATCTTGAAAAAGAGTCCAGAGTTTGAAGTCCGAATCGATCAAACGTTTAGCTATGTGATTTTGGAGTTCTTTTTGGTTTTCGGCGCTCTAAGGCCGAGGCCACAGGAGAGGAGTACACCCATCCACCAGCACTCGACGAAGACGTACAACAAGTTTTAAAGCCGATTTACGATGATCTAACAACGGAGGATCTCTTAGAACGATGTACGGGCGCGAACACTCAAAACAATAACGAGAGCTTCAATCACTGTGTGTGGCAACTAGCCCCAAAGCACGTATTCTGCGGCAAGCAGATAATAGAAATCGCTACGCAGTGTGCTGTGTGCACCTTCAATGAAGGTTACGACCCAATTTTAAAAATTTTGGAGACGATGGGATGCACGATAGGGCCGAGCGCCGCAGATTTCGCCGCTAAGTACAAGAATGCGCGCATCACCCAAGCAAACCGCCGGGCGTCCCTGGATAGCAAAGAGGCGAGGACAGCTCGTCGGACTGAACAATCCATTGAGCACGATCTTTTCGAAGAAGCAGAAGGGATATTGTATGGACCTGGCATCGCTGATTGACCGTAAGTAAACGATTTACCTAAAATTTCCTCACTTGAAACTTTGAACGCGTTTTTCTCGAAACAGCATTTTTCAAAACGGTGTCCAACTTGGAGGGCAGAGTTTTAAAGCTATCGAGTTGAATTTTTTACACAATATTCTTAACGTCATTGTTTATCGTGCTATGGAAGCTTTTTTTTTTTGACATCTTCCTATTTTTTTGTAAAAAAAACTGCCAAAAAAAATGCTAAAATCGATACTTTTTGTTCAAACCGGCGCCATTTTTGCAAAAAAAAAAGAAAGCCTCCATAGCACGAAAGCCAATTATATACCGATCAATAATCTTTTTGTGTTTTTTGTTTCAGATCAAAATTGTGACCCCCAACGTGGACACCACATCCAAGTGCATTTTCTGCAACAATTGTTTCATCATTTTTATAGATATTAATTAATAAATAAATCGATCTTTAAAAAATTGTTTTGTATTCTTCAATACCCAATTAATATACAAAAAAAAACCAGACCGATTAGATTATTTTTTCTTTAAAAAAAAAATCGCGAAAAACAGCGATTTTTCGGGCTGTCACACTGGAAAGCTCCCTTAAGACCAAGAGCAAGTTGTCGTTTTTTGGAATTTGTTATAGACTCAGAGAAGTTCACATTAGAGCTACCGGAAGAGAGAAAAAATAAACTGTACAATTTAATAAAAAGGTACAAAAATAAAAAAGAGGGCAAAATTAGAGACTTTGCCGAACTTATAGGAAGCTTAGTATCAGCCTGTTTAGCCGTAGAATACGGCTGGTTATATACCAAGATCATGGAAAGGGAAAAGATAAAGATTCTTTTGTCAAATAATTTAAATTATAACGCAAAAATGACAATTCCACAGTGTATCATGCCGGACTTAGACTGGTGGGAAAACAACATTAAAGAGAGTGTTAACAAAATAAAGACAGGAGAGTTTAAGACAATAATATTTACAGACGCCTCAGATTCAGGCTGGGGGGCAGTCAGGGGAGGCAAAAAGACTTATAGTTTTTGGTCAAAAAAGCAAAGCCAATGGCATGTTAATTTCAAGGAATTATTTGCAGTAAAATTAGCCTTACAAGAGTTAGCCGGAGATTGCGAAAGCTGCCAAATATTATTACGAGTTGATAACACGACTGCTATTGCTTATGTGAATAAGATGGGAGGTACAAGATTCCCCAAATACAATGCGCTCGCAAGAGCGATTTGGCAATGGGCAGAGAATAGAAGAATCTTTCTCTTTGCAGCCTACATAGCGTCGTCAGAGAATAGAGAGGCAGACCAATTATCGAGGATAAAAAATGTAGACACGGAATGGGAGCTAAACAATCAGGTATTCGGGGAAATAAAACTCTCATTAGGTTTTCCGGAGATAGATCTGTTCGCGTCAAATGTAAATGCCAAATGTGAACAATTTTGTTCTTGGTATCCTGAAATAGGTGCAATGGCGATCGACGCCTTCACAATAGGCTGGTCCGACCTTGAATTTTACGCTTTCCCCCCTTTCTTTATAATTTTACGAACTCTGACAAAGATAAAAAGAGATCAGGCAGAAGGAATTCTAGTAGTACCTGACTGGCCTAGTCAGCCATGGTTTCCGCTTTTCACAAGTATGATTGTAGGAAGATCTCTAAGGTTCGGGCCTAATAATAATTTATTGTTGTCCTCATACAGAGGGACGAAACATCCGAGAGCGCAGGACTTAGTGTTGGTGGCTGCCAGAGTTTCCGCGCGGCCTTCGTAAGAAAGCAAGTCCCTTCGGAAGCGATGGAAATAATGCTGTCATCTATAACCCCTTCGACAGCCAAGCAGCATAAAACGGCACTGAAAAAATGGGAATCTTTTTGCAACGATAAGGGAATCGATTTTCTAAAACCAGAAACAGGCACAGTACTAAGTTTTTTAACATATCATTTTAAAAAGGGGGTTTCTTACAACACGATAAATTGTTTGCGATCTGTCATTTCCTTGATCTCAGAGGATAAGATTGGTGAGGACCCGTTAATTAAAAGATTTATAAGGGAGGTATTTAAAATCAGGCCCTGCTTACCGAAATATTCATCGACATGGGATGTAGGATTAGTATTAGATTACCTGGCAGCTCTTCATCCGGCGGAAAGTTTATCTATCGAGAAATTAACCAAAAAGACTGTCATGTTGTTAGCCTTAAGTACAGCCAGTAGAGCGCAAACGCTCGCGAGTATTGATGTAAGTAGTATTAAGAGATCCTCGAATGGTATAGAAATACCAATCTCCAAACTATTGAAAACGTCTGGTCCAGGAAGATCTCAACCTGTACTAATTATCTCAAAGTTTGACCAAAAAGTAGAATTATGCGTTGCCACGTACGTCCTGAAATATTTGGAGAGAACAAAACCATATCGAGAAAAAGAAAATAGTTTCTTTTTAGCTATCAAGAAACCACATAAGAAGGTGGGAGCCCAGACTCTTAGCAGATGGATTAAGGACGTTATGAAGAGTAGTGGCATAGACGTTTCAGTTTTCTCGGCTCACTCGACGCGACATGCTGCCACCTCAGCGGCTTTTGTAAAAGGAATTTATCTCGATACAATCAGAAAAACAGCGGGGTGGACTCAGAGATCTCAGACGTTTGCGAGAATTTATAAACATCCAGTTAAGGGTGTAGAGCCAAATTTTGCGAGCGGTATTTTCGTTTCTAGTTAAAAAAAAAAAGAAGGAAATAAGTATAAACCCTTTCATTTAATGTACGAGGGGCTTCACAAATCAACCTAGGATAAGGAGTCATTTTATGTAATAAAATAAAAATAAAAACGGATTGTTGTTGTCTCTAAACAACTACTGACTGTAATCTCGAGAACGAGGCGCGAAATATAATTGTCCGATCGAACGAGCCCGCTTCGCGGGCTCGTTCGATCGTAATTGTATGAGTCGCCTCGTTCGAAGAGATTACAGCCCACTCACTGAGTTTATTGAAACCCAACCCTTTATACAAACAACAATCCGAAATACTCTGAAAAATATGAGGCAAAAGGGGCGCGCGCTGTAGAACGTGCGCTTCCCCCTAACACGTTTTTTGTTTTCAAGACTCTAAACGTTGTGCCACCTAGCGGACTCGGGAGTAACTACTGACTGTAATCTCTTCGAACGAGGCGACTCATATAATTACGATCGAACTTCGCCCGCTTCGCGGGCTCGTTCGATCGGACAATTACCAACCATTAGCATTACTCTTAAACTCAATTAATGACTATCAGTATTAACCATAACCTTGATGGATGACTAAGTATTAGTTTTACCTTTAACCGTAACATTGATTAACCTTAGCATATAGTAACCTTAGCATATAGTAACCTTAACTAATTTTCAACCACTAGCATTAATCTTAAACTGAATTAATGACTATCAGCATTAACCATTTAATTTTTACTAATTAATTAGTTTTACCTTTAACCGTAACATTGATTAATCTTACTAATTACTAATCTTAGTATTAACCCGTAATCGCGTTACTTACATCTTAAACGTTGGTCGCGCGATGAGAGATTTTCTTACATATATAGTTTCAAGTGTTTAATTTGGTAATGGCAACTTGAAAATAATTTCGACTAGTTAAACTTATTCATTCATTCATTCATCATTTATTTATTCGGTCATTTATCATCATTAATTTATCATTAACTCATTCATCATTCATGCATTTGTCATTCATTCATTATCATTCATTCTTCACCATTCATTCATCAGCATTCATTCATCACCATTCAATCATTCGTTTACTCATTTTCGAGTAATTGCGACTTTGCAACACTTTTACTTTTTAGAAATCACAACGATCAATAAATATATAAAAATTAATTAATCGATTGAAGAAAATTGATTTTTTTTCAACTTTTTTATCATATAAATAGATTAACGAAGATAGAAAAAAAATCAAATTCTTGTCATTTGAAATGTTCAAGAAATTAAAGTTTTAATAGACATGAGAAAAAATTTCATAGTACAACTCCTGACGGGTTAACCATTTTTTAAGCTCATTATTATATTCTATTTTCAGTTTGTCTCAAGAACGTATTCGTTTTTTACTGCCTTGCGCGTCATGATCGACAAACTCAACTTTTGAATCTCATTCGATCTACATTTATCGCCCTTTTGATGACATTTTTTTATGCACATTCGTACATCTCTACTAATAAAAACTGTCTGTACTTTCATACACTGGAATAATTTTATATCTGACAATAATAAAAAATTCTTTTTCATCAGAAGCATAGAATGGCTGACAAATTTTGATTGCAAATTTGGATTTTAATGCCCAGTATTCACGCGTACATTGCACAGAAGATGGCAATTGAACGAGCATACACCGTTCATCACAAGATCGTCCTTGTTGGAGTTCAGCGACACTTTTCACGTCACTCCAATATGCATAAGAGAAGCAAAAATAATTTTAAAAACTGTCAAATTGATTTAAAAAAAAATCGTTGAACAAATGTTGAAATAAAAAAATATTCTTATGGTAGAAAATTAATTGGTTGATCCTTTTTGTTACATCTTTTAAAAAATTCTTTGTTTTCAATTTCAAAATATGTAGTATTTGAGAAACTCTATGGGGAAAATTCGAAAAAATCGGTAAATAATTGAATAAATATTTTTTTTGTATATAAAATAATTGGCCAATATATTCTCAAACATGTTTTAGAAGTTTTTTATATTCATTCATCAACAAACAAGAATTTTGCGAAGTATGGTTTCCCAAGATTAACAAAATTCGGGAAAATAGTAGAGAAAGTAAAAATATTCGAACCGCACTTTTTGTTTTGGCTGAATTTTAATATTATCAAATAAAACTCGTTCGTAAAAATGTCAATTTTTTCTTGTTTTCCGATAGTTACTCGTAAACAAAGCGACATAGAAAAAAAGTTTAATTGGCGAAAATACAGTACTTCCGACATACGAAAATATCCCATGAGAGTAAACTGTGTTGCGACACTTTCACAGATCCATGTCAAACAAAACGAGACAAATTAGTGTTGCCATGTGTTTTGTTAGTGGCCCACAATCGTTTTTCATTGTGAATTCACGAAGATTGACAAGCAGTCAATATAACAGTAGTTTACAGCAAAAATACATCGCTGAATTTTCAATTTTTTCTGAATATCATTATGAAACATTCCAGAACTGTTTTCCATAATAAATCATTACATTCTGAATCAACGAAAATTTCCAGAACAACACAGTTATTTTTCTTTAGTATCAGCACATTTAAATTCAAAAATGTGATTGAAACAGTAATTAAACCGTTCAAATTTTATAAAAATTTTCTGTTTCAATTTTGGACTCTAACACTCTGCTAACTAAAATTGAACGCCAGACGTGGTCCAGCGAATTCCTCGAATGAACATAAATGGAAAGTTTTTTGCGATCCTCACCCAAGACTACAATAAAACCAACAAATTTCGTATTGTTTATTGAAAAAAGGGTATGTTGAGCCCATATTTAACCCTCTAAAAATAAAATACTGTCGTTGCAAAAAATACGTGTCGACCATTTGGAACCATTCTACAAACTTTATTTGGCCCAGAGAGAAAAGAGCTTGCAGCTCGACCTATTGAATACAGAAATTCGGTCTGAAGTAATATTAGTGCATTGAATTGAGTTCGCATGAAGAAAAAGCGTTGAAAGATAGAAATTACACCTTCAATAATTTGGCCCCACGTTGCGCGCAACGTTGGGCGCCAAATTGTTAAACGTGTTCAACGATTTTCCAAAGAATAAAGAAAAAAACGAGTTCCAACCAGGGTTGCAAAATTTTTAATGGAAATTACTTTCATTAACGATTTAATTAAATGGTTAATAGAAATAATTTTCATTGACCATTTAATTTTAATGGTAAATGGAAATATTTTACATTAATCATTTAATTTAAATGGTTAACGGAAATAATTTTCATTAACCATTTAATTAAATGGTTAATGAAAATAGTAATAGTAATCGAGGTAATAGTACTCGAATGGTAATAGTAATCGAGGTTTCTTCGGTTACTGTTACCGGCAGTAGTTTCGACTTGGGTCAAAATGACCCGATGGTAGTAATCGAGGCTCACTCGATTACCAGTAGTAGTACCAGTTTTGGTTTGCATCAAAATAACCCTATGGTAGCAACCGAGGTTTTCTCAGTTACAAGTAGGGCGAGAGGTTTTATTCTGGGTCAAAATGACCCAATGGTAGTAAACACAGTCATCTTGATTACTAGTAATGGGACCGGTTTTGTTCTGGGTTAAAATGACCCGATGGTAGTAACCGCGGTTTTCTCGGTTACTAGTGGCGGGAGTGGTTTTATTCTGGGTCAAAAAAGACTCAATGGTAGTAACCGAGGCTTTTTCGGTTACTAGTAGTGGGAACGGTTTTATTCTGGGTCGAAATGATCCAATGGTAGAAACTGTGATTTTCTCGGTTACTAGTGGCGGGAGTGGTTTTCTTCTGGTCAAAATAAACCAATGATAGTCACCGAGGTTTTTTCGGTTACTAGTAGCAGAAGCAGTTTTATTTTGAGTCTAAATGATCGAATGCTAGTAACCGAGGTTTTCTCGGTTGCTAGTAGAAGAAGCGGTTTTATTCTGGGTTAAAATAACCCAATGGTAGTAACAAAGGTTTCCTTAGTTACGTAAAATCACCTCAAAAATAGATCGGAGGGAAAAAACCCACATCTGGACCAGTGTATTTAAAATATTTTACAACTATTTCACAGAATAAAGAATATTTTTTACGTCAAACTCAAGAAACTCTCTCTCTCTCTCTCTCTCTCTCTCTCTCCCTCTCTCTCTCTCTCGTTGCTCTTTTGCGTACCTTATCCCCAATTCAATGGCCCGCCTTCTCACCTTTTTTTTAAATATAATCGTTCTCTTTTATTGATTTTCAATTCCTCCTTTCCCTCGGGCTCTAATCACTCACCTGCCCTCAGCCTGCGGTGTAGTCGACGAAAAAAATTGAGACGGACACGGAGTAGATATAGCAACGGAAGAAATTGATTATGTTCTGTGATAAGCTCCTAGATCGACCCTATGATATAGACATAAATTGTACGAGCATAGCACTATGCATCAAAACCGTTTTGCGTACATATATAGAAGTTCATATAAGTGCGGAATGAATTATCATAGATATGTAGTCGAAGAGAATACCTAGTCATGAGAAAAGTGAGATAATAACGTGTATATAATACTCCAATAGTTTTTTCCCCCTTATTATTCATCACAATCACCGTGATGAGAGCATTTTTTCAAGTACGTAAAAGGACAATAAAAATTTACGCACTGGGTCTACTTGAACCCGATCAAAACCAACCCCGCCACTAGTAATCGAGAAAACCTCGATTACTACCACTGAGTGATTTTGACCCAGAATAAAACCGTTCTTGCTACTAGTAACCGAAAAAAGCTCGGCTACTACCATTGGAACTGTATTACCCAGAATAAAACCATTCCCGCTAATAGTAAACGAGAAAACTGCGGTTACTACCACTGGATCATTTTGACCCAGACTGAAACCACTCCCGCCACTAGTAACTGAGAAAACTACGATTAGTGCTATTGGGTCACTTTGACACAGAATGAAACCGTTCCCGCTACTAATAACCGAAAAATCACGGTTACTGCCATTGGGTCATTTCGACCCAGAATAAAACCGTTACCGCTACTAGTAACCAAGAAAACCTCTCTCTCTCTCTCTCTCTCTCTCTCTCTCCCTCTCTCTCCCTCTCTCTCCCCCCTCCCTCCCTCCCTCCCTCCCCCCCACCCCCCCCCCCTCTCTCTCTCTCTCTCTCTCTCTCTCTCTCTCTCTCTCTCTCTCTCTCTCTCTCTCTCTCTCTCTCTCTCTCTCTCTCTCCCCCCTCTCCCTCTCCCTCTCCCTCCCTCCCTCCCCCTACCCCCTAAAATGAACGATACGTATCGTGGAAAAAGATCCAAACTCAATAGCTATTGATGCAAAGATCTGTTCTGAAAAGTCTAGAGGTATTATAATTGTTCCTTATTGGCAATTGCAAGCGTGGTTTCCGTTGTTCACATCTATGATTGCTGGAAAACTCATCAATTTTCAATCAAAAATTGATCTTTTACTCTCTTCAAATAGACAACCTCATCCGTTGTGAAAGAACCTTACCCTGGTAGCCACAATATTATCTGGCGAGCATTTTCCATGAAAGAAATACCCGAGGAATCCTTAGATGTCGTAATTTTAGCTTTATCTGGATCATCGTTCCGACAATATGAAATCGCTTTTAAAAAGTTGTGGACATATTGCCAAGAAAATAAAATCGAGATATTTAAATAATGCATACTATTAATTCATACCGTTCTGCATTGGCATTCATTATGGATCCCAAGATTGGTCAAGATGATAAAATGAAGAAATTCTGTAAAGAAATTACAAAATCACGTCCTCTTGAAGCAAAGTATCATTTAACATGGGATCCGAGAATAGTCCACAAAATGAAGATCTAAGTCTTAAAGTATTTTCTTTTAAACTTGTTACCTTGCTCGCTTTGATAACTGGTCAAAGACTCCTAATATTATCGCTTATTGGCATACAAAATATCGGAAAGTTGGAAGATATGACAGAGATAAAAATCCCAGCTGGGATAAAAACATCGAGACCAAAAAGAAAACAACCAACACTTATTATTCCTTTTTATCAGGAAAATAAAAACACATGTGTAGGATCCATACTCTAGATATGTACATTCAACTCACTTAAGAATTAAGAGGGAATTGCACAAATCTTTTCATATATTTTAGAAAACTTCATGAAACTGCTTCACCACAAATTTTAAGTCATTGAATAAAGTCGGCACTTGCCACGGTTGGTATCGACACAAATATTTTTTCTGCGTACAGCACGCGACACGCCTCTATGCCCACGGTAAAAAGAAGTGGTGTTTCTATAAACACATTTCACAAAACAGCAGGTTGGACAGAAACTTTAAAAACCTTTGCTAAATTTTACAATTTAATAAATTCGGAAAAGAAAAATGCGTTAGCGCGATCAATTCTAAAATTGTAAACCGTGTTAATCTTTGTTGTTGAGTTGATGGAAAATAATTGATTATAATAAAATAAACACGTAACTGCGATAACATCGCTTTGAACGTCTACCATGTGATCTCGAGGAAGAGGCGTGAAATACAATTGATCGATTAAACGGACTTACTTGTAAGTGAAGTTCAATCGTAATTGCATGCAAGCGCCTCTTCCGAAGAGATCACCTCTCACCCTTAGCCCACAACTAGAATTCTCTAGTCCCTACGATTACGACAGTACTTTGAAGACAATGAAGCATCGTGCCAAAGAAGCATCGAGGTTGCAATGGTTAGACGTGTTTTTGTTTAATTTTGTTTTACTTTAAAAAATCCTTGTGGTAAAGACGGTAGCGGGTGGAGTTACTACCATGTGATCTCTTCGGAAGAGGCGCTGCATACAATTACGATTGAACTTTACTTACAAGTAAGTTCATTTAATAAATCAATTTAACCGCTTAGCCAGCTGACGACTTGGCAGAAATGGTAAGCATACTTTTTGTCTTTTCCAAAACTGCATATCTGGTAGTTGTACTGCTTACTTCTGTTGCAGTCCTGATATGTACTGTAACGCTTTTCCCGTCAAACGTACAAATTAGTCCTAGCTCTAGATAATTTCAGGGCAGCAGTCGATGATAATTCATTGGCAAAATTTATAAAGAAAAATCGAGAACTTCAGTGAAAGTTTACCCGGTAAATACGACTTAAGAAATTGGTAGAGTAGGAGGGGTTATTTCACAAAATAATAATCACACCAATACAAAAGGAATCCGGAATTACAATCAGATTTATCAATTATGAAATAATCCAGATATTTGGCGATATTCATTTTGTTAGAAATTATCGTTCCGGAAAATAGAAAATATAATTCACAAATAATATCAGTTTAAAATACAATATCTTCATTCATTTCGGCAGAGACTGAAAAGGAGCACCTCCGGGATGTACAATTCGTTAAACACAGCGTGATAATATTGCGTTATTAAATAATAACAAAAGGAAATGGCACTCTATGGCCCTCAATAATGGTGTGATAGCTTTCAATGCGTAACAATAGCTTTTTTGCTGTATGACGGTCTCACTCGCTCTCCCTTCAGTTCGGTCCATCCGTATAGATCTTACGTCAGGGAAAGTATCCGTAATCGAAGAGTGAATGGTCGAAATGCGCGGAATCCCTGCGCCCTACGTTTGGGTGGAGCATCCTGCGGTGTGTTGCCGATGTTGCTCACGCGCGAAATGATGCGTATCTCAAAATACATAATTCTCGCATTCGCATGAAAATTAATAGAGTTCATTGATTAGACATTGCGTAAAATCTGCAAATGTCTGACCGAGACCATTCCTGGCCCTACTAGCGCAAAAGTGGACGGCACAGCAGTACCTTTTACATAAAAAGAGTGGCGATTCATCACACTCTGTACATCAAGCAATATCTAATTATACATATACAATCACACATAATTATATATATTCAGACAAAATATTTTTTTCCCGGGTAGTTAGAGTTCTTTTTAAACATGTTTAAAACTACTTGCCGTGATTACACAGAGCTCTGGACGTCTGCCTTAGGTTTATTCAGTGAAGGGATAATGTTATAAACGCAATACATTCAAAAAGGCAGACGTAAGAAAATAATATAGTAGAATTTTTTTTTTTTTAATTTGGAGCTTTGTAACGCAAAAATGCAGCGACGTACGACCTTAATTGACTAGATGAAATCGATTCGTATTTATCTAAACTTCAATACCTATCGATATGAGATATGAGCGAATCATATACCGCCGAAATGCTCGCCAGCTCCCTAACTATATGAGGAATCAGATCTATATTATTTTTCACAATTTCTGACATTGCAACGATATTTTTTTTTGCAGAGTACTTGATCATTTTAAAGAGTACTGAGTACTATAGTACCGTAGAAAAGATTTTCCAGGCCCTTCCACTTCGGTAACTACAGAGAAAACGATTGATAAAGTTAAAGGCTATTTAAAAAAAAAATCCTCAATCTTCAATCCGCAAAGCCGCTAAAACTTTAAAAATAAGCAAATGGTCGTTGCACAAGATGATGCGTTATTTTTTGAATATGCATCCTTATAAAATAACAATGCAACCATTATTAACGGAACACGCCACGAAATCAAGAAAAGAGTTCTGCAACACATTGAGGCAAATTTTGGAAAATGAAGGATTGAGCGAAAAACAAATGATTTTCTCTGATGAAGCGCATTTCTGGATGAATGTCTATGTCAATAAACTAAATTATCGCTTTTGGGGTTCAGAAAACCCGAAGAAAACCCGTAGTGGCAAAGTCGCTTCATCCTTTAAAAGTAACCGTTATGGACAGCTGTCTCAATAAAAGGGATCTACCTCCATTTCTTTAACCGGGCAGAGCATTGATTTCTGTTAACGAACATAGCTATAAAGAGATGTTGGAGACATAATACTTTTCCTATGCAAAGAAAAAACATCTCGTTAAGAATTATTATTTCATGCAAGACGGAGCAGCACCTCATCGAACACGTTGCTTCTCATGATGGCACCTCATCGAATCGAAGGCTTCGGAGCTGTCAATAAAGTTTATGGTGATCGAGAGTTATCGGCCTTGGATATCCTCGGTTTATTAAGGTAACAGAAATGGAATGGCCCCCTAATTCACCTGGTCTTAATCCTTGTGATTATATTTTGTGGGGTTATATTAAAGATCACCGTTATGAAAACAACCCAAAAACTGTAGCTGATTTGATTAAAGAAATAAAGGTCCCCCTTCACTGTCCTGCATACAGTCCGCAGTGCCATCCGGAGAGTATTGTCGGATCGTGAATGTAGTGGCAGCCTGCGTGATATCCAGCAAGGCGCTTGCTGCGTCCTGCCAGAGGAATAATTATACTGATGATGCCGGTCGGCTTGCAGGACGATGTGTAAGCGTTTCGCTACCTGCACAACAGAGTGGATGCAGGACAGTGAATGGGGGCCTTAACAAAGACTGTCAATGTCATTTCTAACGAAACTATAGAACACGTTTTTAATAGTTTTATATAGCGATTAGAGTAGTGTGGTAATTCAAATGGCTCGCATTTTGAAAATATATATCATTAATATTCACATTTTCTTGTATTTGCTTTAACATATAATTTGTGCTATGTATACATCGTTTTTTTGTAATAAATAGACATAAAATAAAAATGTCAACTCTCTGCTATTAAAAAAAAGTTCCATTGATCCGATTCCTTTATTTATTGCAGAATACCAATTTAATAGTTTTCACACGTTCCTATTGAACACCCTGTATATTTTGCGACTTTCTATAGTAAATGCGATTGATCGATTTTTTAGGTTCTCTTCTCTCTCGTAAGAGCGCCTGTTCTGAGATAATTAGGTGGCAAAACCTTTTTATATCGACGTAAGTTAATTGTGCGAAAAGGCATTAGATCTTTGTACCTCGAAAAACAAGAGTTCGGGTTTTCTCGATGACCATCGGTCGGAGTGATCGTTATTTAACGATTCAACGAAGCCTTATAGGCACACGGACGGTGCAACGCTTACGCGAGAGCGCTCCGCTCGTGGTCCTCTAGCGGATTTCTGCCACATCAGGAATCCAGCCAGGGAATAAGGCTGTCCGGTTACAATATGTACACTGAGAAAAGAAATTTGTTGAATCAACAAATCCTGCGCTCAGGGGGCCAAACAAAACATTTAGTTCATGATACAACATAATCCAGCTATTCCAAATTACAAGAAGGAATCAGTCGAACTAAATATTTTGTTTCCCTGACTGAAACTGACATTGTTTCTGACTGAGTATTTATTTGAATCAAATGATTATTTAATTAAATCAAATAATTCTTTATTCGAATCAAATAAACAACGAATATTCATTTTAAAAAAATTGATGTTAAATTTGTTTGTTTGATATCCAAATATGTATAATTGAACCTCTTACAATCCGAAAATGTATATTTTAGTAATTTCTCATCAATGATGATGAGAAATCAGTTGACCGTGAGAGTCAATAGACTCCAATGAATTTCTCACCGGAATGTAACCCGTGGCAGTTATAAACGTTCGCTACCTAATTCTGGATCAGAATCGGTTGGAACCACTGAAATATAAGCTTACTGGAAGGCGCGTTCCTGTAGGTCCTAATCGGCAAGACTTGCGCCGAGAGAGAGAGAGAGAGCCTCCGAAGGTGATTCTATCTTTCTTTTTACTACTGCGCATGTCTCTGCGCATGCGCATTCCATTCAGTACAGTCTGAACAGAAAATCATTCCTTGACCTCCACACTTTGATGATGAAGCCGCCATAGTGACGACGATAAAACTTTTTGACGGATTGTACAAGACAGAGATAGAACCACCTTTTGCAGACCTTTCTCTCGGCGCGCCTAGTGGAACGAGAGTGCGCGTTCTAGTATTACCATAGTACAGTGGTTGGAACGTCCCATCTTACTCGACTTCCGTAATTTATATCCGTCCAGAAGCCACTGTGTATGTGCATCTGAGAATCAACAAAATTGTAGCGAAAAAAATGAAATTTGTTCATTCAACAAATTTCTTATCTCAGTGTTCGGCATGATTTTTCAAAAAAAGGGTTTTCCCGGAATGTTCCACCGAATCGATAGCATTGGAAAAAAAAATTGCAGTGAAAGGACGTGAATAGGAAGTATTCTGTAACAATTTAGTTTACGTTGAGAGTTCACATATAAAAACGACTATTTTTCTTTTTTTTATCCAGCTTTACTTCAAGATAACTTAGAAATTTTTTTTTCACCGCACCTCCATGGTGGAAAGTTCGATTTTTCGCCTTGCGTAAGTCGAATTTTCCGCGGAGACGTGGTGAAAAATAGTATATGCACACATGGGAGGGACCGAGGTCATCCCAAACCGCGTGCTTGCCACCCGAGCTAAAGGTGAGGCCGAAGTACTTGGAGAATTTTCCTGATTAATTCATACAATGTGCTTAATTAAATTCAATTTTCTTACATGGTTACAAATCCGCCAAGTTCTTCGACCGAAAATTTTTTTTCAATCTAATTTTTTTCGTTTGAATTTCTTTTGTATCCGATTTTTTTTTCATTCTTATTTTTTATACTTATTCTTTTTGTGTAAAACAACTGTACTATAGTACATCTGCATTTTCAATTAATTGGAAATTTTTTTATTAGAGATTAATAAGCTTCAATATATTTTACTATTAATGCTTTTATAGTTTTAATTTATTTTTCTAAAGTTTAGACTTAATTTTTGATCAGATTTGAATTAGCTTCTTGTGTGAGATTAGGATTTGATAGGTAAACTTTTATGAGGTTCTCTTAAAACTTTTTGTGAGTTCCTAGTTTATTGAAAAAAATATTGTGGGGTTATCCCATAATTTTTTGAAAGGTTTGATGTGAATTAGAAAATTATTCCTAGATTGGTTTTTTTGGGACGAAATCTCTTTTATAACTTTTCGTTAGTCTTCGTATTCAGAAGGAGATTTTTTACCGCAACAACTATTTGGGGGGAGTAAATCTTTCTCACTCTAATAGAACAAAATGAAAGGTAGTCGTAATTTACATGATCATACTCGTTGAGATGTAGACAATAAATAAATGCGTTTTTGTTGAAAGAATTCTCAATTTTTTCCTTAGAAGTCCATAAGTGATACATACACTTTATTTTCAGGCAATTTATTAGTTGTAGACCAGTGTGATTTCGTCAAAATTCATTGTTAAAAAAGGTGTTCTATACTTAAATATTCGAATCTCATTATCCCCAGGAATTTGGGATTATTATAAGCAGTTATAGCTAGTAAAATATTTTTATTCAAATGAAAATATTGCAATATCTATAGCTGGTACAAAAGATTTGCACATTCTACATTTGCGCTCAAAATTTTTGTAAAATTACCTAGTTAAAAAAAACGGAAATGATGAATGAAAGTTGGCTGTTATAAGGGAAATTTTTATTTAACGAAAAATTAAAAAAAAATGAGATGTTCTCTAGAGACGCCAAGAGCAAATGATTGCATCAAAATAAACAGGTCAGAATATCATTCTCAAAAATGCTACTATAAATTTCGACTGCTAAACAAATCGTTCATTTTTTACATATGCTGATTACATAATGCAAAAATATGAACTTAATTTATTTACCTATTTAATTTTTTTACTATTTTCATTTTTTATTTTTATTGTTCCTGCGTATACCCTTGTGGGTTTTTACGAACTCATCCCATCACTTTAACCCCACTTTTTCCGCACTTCACTAAGTTCCAATTTCCTAATTTCCATGTTCCTGAGAGACCCCCTAAGAGTGTTGTCCACGGCCACTCATTCCTAATGCACTACTGTATCTCATTTACACGACGGCCAAGGGGAACTGTAGAAAACCCGAATAGCAATAGAAATTAATAAAAATAATTTTTACACATTGTTTATTAGTATTTAAACTTTATAAAAAAATTCATTTCATTTTTTTTTTCAAAAATTACAACATAAAAAATCACGTTTCCCGAAGCACTATGAAAAAAAAAGTTTCCCCACGGTCTGCATCATTTCTTCTTGAAATGCTGATGGATCTGCAAAACGTAAAAAAATTCTTGTAAAATAAAGTTGTAGTTATAGTCTGTCGAGCCTGATTTTTGAAATTCGAAAAATTTTGGCAATTTACGGCAGTTTAAAAAAAAGTGTGCATTTTGTATCATAAATGTCACACTTTAATTATGTTTATAAAATTTTTTAATCACAACATCAAAAATCCGACTCGACAGACTATAGAGAAAACAATTTCAAATATTTAAAAAAAAAAGCATCAAAAAATATTAAAAATTGTATGAGTTATCATGCAGACCGTGCCAGAAAAAGTAGTTTTGAGAAAAATGCATTTAAAATTTCAAGTGCGTTTCACTCGAGACGTCTACCTGCGCGCATCAGACTCTCGTTGGGCAGTCACGTTTTCTATAATAACTTTCGATCTATGGGGAATTTGTGCAATCGACTTACACAGAAATACGCCTAAAACTATAGAGAATAATAATCTGTAAAAAAAAATCGATTTTTTGAAAATTCTGGACGTATGTAAGGTCTTAAATATATTTCGATAGTATAGTATTTCGAGAATATACTGTGAAATTTTCGTAAGGATATTCACAATATTCTTGCTTCTACAGCCGGTTTAGCAGGTAGAGAGCGGTCCACTCGCTCCGTCAATAGGCTCTTAGTCCAGGAACTGGGTATTTTTACGTGACACCGAGCCAGAACGATTCTAACCCACGGATTCGTGTAGGGCTGATGTCCCTGATGAAGGCCTACCACTTTCCAACCAGAGATTTCGGGGGGCTTTTTTTGCCACGCGGTCAAAGTTGGCAAAACCATGTTTTTGGGAGATAGCGTCGAAACTATTAATCGGAGAAAAAAAAAGTTGAGTAACTATTTGTAGATATTAGAAAAACGAACAATTTGGCGGGTCGCAAATTAAAATCGGTTCATTAGTTCGCCCGCAAACAAATATAAACCAGCTAAAATGGCCATTTCTATAATAGCCTATTATTAGTTTAAAAATGCGTATACAGCCTCCAAAATCTCAGGATATTTGCCCCTCGGTACACTAAATAAGTGTGCAAAATTTGGGCTTGATCGGAAAAATAGTTTTTGAGAAAAGCCATTTGTTACTAAAAAACCGTCTGTTTTTGCGAGGAATTTCTACACCGGGAGAGTGTCGCAGTGCAATAAAACCAAAACGAAATTGATCCGAAAGAGTCATACTATCATGTACACTTTAGGGCAAATCGATTTTTTAAAATTAAAAGGGTGAAAAACGGCTCCAAAAATAGGGTACGATTTTTACTCATAAACAAATGGAATTCCATCGCGAATTTTTAAGTCACAGAGTCGGAATTGACATATTTCGAAAGCGTTTATTTTTCTACGAATTTAGAAAAAAAAAATTTGCAAAAAGTTTATTAGGGGGAGATAAAAAAATTTGTTTTTCAATAATTATTGCAGCTGCTCATTTCAACATAGAGAGCTAAAAATTGGACAGCGTACAGAGAAAGGCTTGTGCTAATTGGAGAAAAATCGGCGGAAAAATCCCATTTAAATTTATTGTTTATTTCAACGGTTTTATGAGAAGCCAAATGTGACGTCGCGTTTGGCGGCAGAGTGGGGGTAGCCGTCTCGGGCTCGCGCGCGCTCGCGTGAAAAGTTAAACCGCGCATTCAAATTCGACAAACATGGAATATCTCGGGAACAAGTTAACTTATCGAGTTGTTTTTTTTTTAAATCTGGGCTAACTTTTTCCGCTGATCATAATTTTGTTATTAGAAATTCTGAAAAATTGAAAATTCACCTCCAAATTTATTGATCATCTTTTATTTGTTTATTTTACCCTATTTTGTACTTAACTTTTGGGTGAAATCAGATTCAAATGTTATTTTTGTGTTGTTCTCCAACTACTGAACGGAGGAAAAAAAAATTCAATGCAAAATTTTTTGTTAGCAGAGCACGTGTCATTTCGTTTTTACAATAAATGAACGAATTGAAGCCATTACAACTACGAAACACACCACATGTTCTCAAAATTAAAGAATATATATTTTTTAATTTAAATTATTATGCACAAGGTTCAGGGTACAAGCAAATAAAAAAATATTAACGCAGGAAGAGGTTGAAATGATGGTATATTTTTCACCACGTCACGAAGCTTACAAACATTCAATAATTTTACAATAATTATACAATATTTATGGAGTTTTTACATTTATTTTATGGAACGATCCTTAATATTACATTTTAATTACAATTATTCTACGCTTTCTAGCCTGCTTCTCTTCGCCAAAACTTCATCTTCTTCGTCTTCGCTCTCATCGTTTCCTGCAAGCTCGCACTCTACTTTCGTATCAGTTAAATAATTATTATCCTCGTCATTTTCGAATTCGTCGATATTTCCGTTAATTTCAACAATATTCAACTCTATGTTTGTACATCGCTCCTCACCCTGGCAGTCACCCTGGCAAAAAAAAATCAAATTATCGTTAAATTGAAATTAAAAATTAATTAAATATGCCATTGAGTTTAATATTATCACAAAAAGGGAAGCCCATATTAGTATCTAAAGGATACATTTATAATATTAAAGATGAAAATGAAAAACGCGTGATATGGCGATGTTCCATGAATAAAACATATTCGTGTAAAGGCCGAGCGTATACCACAACAACCAAAAGAACTGGTGAGTATTATTTTAATTAATGAACATTACGTGGTTTAAAAAAATTGAAAAATAGAGTCGCTGCTCATGATTTATTGCTATCATTAGTAATCATGATGAAATGGGATATTGTGTCTCAGGATATTTTGTCCCGAGGATATTTTGACTGCGGGATATTGTGTCTCAGGATATTTCGTCCTGAGGATATTTTGACTCCGGGATATTGGGTCTCAGGATATTTTGACCGGGATATTTTGTCCTGAGACAAATTGTCATGTAACCCGGTGTAGTGGATGGAAAAATCATCAGTACGAATTGATGTCAAATATTTTTAACGAATTTGGTATTATAGTATAAATGAATGTTACAGAGTTGTGTTAAAAATACTCCCTAGAATGTGTTGTTTCAAACGAATTTAAAAAAATACATATTTCTAATTATAAATTCGGTTTTCATCATCGTTGATCATATTTCACTATTTCCATCACTCCTGACTTTGAATTACCTGGAAAAATTTTCTTACCTACACGGGGACTCGATCCGACCTACCTGCATAATCTACGACCTAACACCACGAACGCTTCCTATTACATCACTGTCTACTTAACTCTTTTAACCCTCAAAGTGCACACTGCCTGAAAAGGTCTTAACAGTTGGAAAAGAACGTGGCATTTATTGATGGTACAAAGTGCGACGATATAGGTGCAGGGTACAAAAAACTCAGTATCCCTAATACGAATCCTCTTCCATCAGAAAATTTGGATACCTAAACTAGTCCAGTGAAATCAGTGATACACGATACGGGAGTAAATATAGTGTGCACTCTGAGGGTTAAGTTTAAAGACGATACAGATATTACCAATCACCTGATTGGTAATATACATACTGAAACGGCATTATTGGATCCGCTACTTTTTCACCACTTTTCAACAATTTTAAAGAAAAATTACACTTATGGCACGCGCGTCTGTTTACGTCGACGGCCATCTTGATTACTGTCGTGTGAACATAGCGGCACTTACGTGATGCGAATCACGCTTACTGACGTCGCCTCCTCGCGGAGAAAAATATAAACTAAGATTTGGCGTACGTGACTTTTTGCACGTCGCATTATTTAATGCGAAAACAATAATTCTTATGATTAATTCGAGAATAGAAAGATTTGAGAAAATTCCTAAAATTGAAATACGATGCGCAAGCGACAAAATTATAAGTAACATTTAAGTACTATCGAAAAGAAGAGAATGAGGGTTTCTGCGCATGCGCGTCGCGATCACCCTAGGGAATTTATGAATCAGACAAGCGGTCTTAATTATTGTTGAATTGATATTTAACTTTTGAAAACTACTTTTGTTATCATCACAAAAGGAATAATCGATCGCTAAAATTCAAAAAAGAATAAGACATTATAAAATTCGATAAAAAAATATAAAATTGAGAAGTTAATTACTCTAGCACATGCGCGATGTAAACTGACCTTGAGCGGAGCCAATCGGGCCTTGCATAGTAACAAGGAGAATCAATAAGAGAATTTAGAGGCCAGACTTTGGTTCGAGATTATTTTGCGGAGCAACCGGTGCTCGAGTTATTTTTAGACTGTATTATTATCATTATTCCTTTGTTTTGAACAGTATAAAAGGCCGTGCTCAGAGGCATCGAAAGCTCATTCCTGGCTTCGAGCTGGCTCGAACTCCAGAAGAGAATAAAGACTCTAAAATGTAGAATCTCTCGGATTCTAACAGCAACTATCCCACAATCCTCTACGATTTCACACTGAGAGGGAGGGACCCATTCGGTTTAGTTTGGGTGAAAGATTTTCGGTGTGAAATTTCCTTTACCCTCACACTGGAAGGGAGGGATCCATTCCGTTTCGTTTGGGTCAAAGATTTTCGGTGTGAGAAACTTTCCTGTGTTCTTTACTGAGAGGGAGAAAACCATTCGGGTTCGTTTGGTTTAAGGATTCTCGATTTAGGACATTCTTTTCTTTCCATACTGAGAGGGAGGGAACAATTCGGCTTCATTTTGTTTGAAGATGCTCGGTGTGGAGAACCCTTTACATTTTTTTTTAACTTGCTGCTCGTATCTGAATTATTCAATTTTGTGGATTTTCATTTAGATTATTGTTTCATTTGAGTTTCTGGAGAGTCGAGCCAGACCAATAAAAATAAAAATTAAATCAATAAATTGTCCAAAATAATTAAATTATTGTTGAATTATATAGAATCGTGAACAAAGGCATTTTTGAATTATATCGAGTCAAAATAAAATCGCTAATTGATTAATCTGGACTATTAAAATCAGGAATTTATTTTTAAACGAAAATCGATTATTTTCCAGCAGTATTATTATTACTTTTTGCGTTCGGAAGAAAGACACCCAGCGTTGATTAATTTGCGTCATAAGACAAAATTAACGAAAATTTTGATAAAATTATAGTAAGAAAACCAATATCTTTGTTCCCGTAAAAAGAAAAGAATCCATGCGAATAAAATAATAAACACGAACGCCAAATAAGTAAAAATTGTCTTTATTTTAAAGAAAAATTGCTGTACAAGAAAATCATCTTTATGTTCTATTGAATAAATTATCTTGTTATTTTGTTAAAATCGAATCTCTGTCTTTTCACGCTTTCTTTCATACCCGCTCCTTATTATTAACGCGTTACATACGTCCAGCAGCGCCTAAAACGCGTTAAAAGAAAAACTGTTTTTAGAAGAGATAGCAGTAGAAATTAATAAAAATAATTTTTACACATTGTTTATTACGATTTAAACTTTATAAAAAAAATTATTTCATTTTTTTTTTCAAAAATTACAACATAAAAAATCACGTTTCCCGAAGCACTATGAAAAAAAAGTTGCTCCACGGTCTGCATCATTTCTTCTTGAAATGCTGATGGATCTGCAAAACGTAAAAAAATTCTTGTAAAATAAAGTTGTAGTTATAGTCTGTCGAGCCGGATTTTTGAAATTCGAAAAATTTTGGCAAATTACGGCAGTTTAAAAAAAAGTGTACATTTTGTGTCATAAATGTTACACTTTAATTATGTTTATAAAATTTTTTAATCACAACATCAAAAATCCGACTCGACAGACTATAGAGAAAGCAATTTCGAATATTTAAAAAAAAAAGTATCAAAAAATATTAAAAACTGTATGAATTATCATGCAGACCGTACCAGAAAAAGTAGTTTTGAGAAAAATGCATTTAATGTTTCAAGTGCGTTTCGCTCGAGGTCGCGCGCAGCTAAAGCAAGAACATTATGAATTTTTTAATTTATTTTTTTAACTTACGTTTAATCTCCCTTTCCAGCTTCATATTGTATGCCTTCCTTGTCAGTAAACAATTATTGTTGTTTATGTTTTTCCAATCGACGAGTTGTTCTGGCCTCTTTTGTTGCTTTAGCAGCATTGATTCGTGCGTCAGACTCTCGTTGGGCAGTCACGTTTTCTATAATAACTTTCGATCTATGGGGAATTTGTACAATCGACTTACACAGAAATACGCCTAAAACTATAGAGAATAATAATCTATGAAAAAAGAAATCGTTTTCTTGAAAATTTTGGACGTATGTAAGGCCTTAAAAAGCTCGAATCCACGCGTAACGGCGTGTTCGATAAAAACGTACCGTAACAATAATATATAATATATACCTATGTAAAAATTAGACCCCATAAGTAGACCCATGCTTTATAAGATATAACTCTACTCGTGATAAAAAATTAAAAAAAAAAGATCCAAAAAATAAAATTTGGAAATTTAGATTGCAAAATTTTGGATTATACATAACATCATTTATCTTCTCGAACAGTAGACTGTACAACTCTCTATAGATATGATATAATAGAAATGCTATTTTTTTACTCAAAAAATGGTTACATAATAATTATCAGATTTGGCTCGACACAACAAACATCAAGTATTTGGATTGTTATGCCCGCGAAGACCGTCCCGTGGGGACGAGTTATCGAGGACGGGTATCTTGGGGATTATTCCCAATAATTGAGTCAAAACTCCAACTCAATACTTAAAAATAAGTTAACAATAAGTTTATTGAGAAAAGTTATAAAGTCGAAGTTTATTTGTCTCGAGAGCAATCGTTCAGAATTTTGTCGTCAGACTGCCGAATTTGGGCTTGTCGTGACTTTTAATAATTCGGTGATTTTCCCTCACACTCTATCGGTATTACCCTTTCTTACAATTAATTAGTTCTCGAATGTTCTTTGTCGATCGATGGCATAATGCCTCGTTAGCTTGGGGTCGATAACCCCACGCGGTGATCGCAGTGAACGAGAATCGCTTTATTTCGTATTTTCGTGTATTACGCATTTTATTTCAACATTTTTATATACTAACAATTTGTTTCTATGCGGGCCTGTTGCCAGGCATAATAGAATTAAATAATTTTGTTTGATATTTTAAACATTGTCGGTTAACACCGCAACTTTTGAACAAAACAACGTAAAAGGGTGCAAAAATGACACCCAAATACGATAGGCAAGTACCATGTAATTTGACACCGTAAATTTGAGAAAATTACCCGGAAAAGTGTCATTGTGACATTTTATGGTATTGAATCGAGAGAATAACGCCGGATCAGGGTTTTACCTAACGTACGGTATTACTTTCCAGGAATTAATACCATTCTTTTTTACCACTCATACCTTTCAGTTAACGCCGAAAATTTTTTACATTGTGTTTAACAAGTAGAACAAATAAATTTATCGTAGGTCATATCTAACTATGGGAGACCCATCTTAATCTTATATTAATAATTTAATATTTATTAATATTAATAATTAATAATAAGATTAATAAATCTTAATTAGTCTCTCTGCAATAAGCGCAAATATAGTAAATGGTTATATAGTAAGTATGGACATCCTTGATTATGATGTCACTTGATTTTTATTTATTTTTTTTTATGTGCAACAAAGTTTTTTCACTAGAAGAACGAATATTTTTGTCCTTATGAATTAACACGGGTCTTATTTATGACGAAAGTGAGCTTGACAACGTACATTATGATCTGAACGATAATTGAATTAAGTATTAAGCTCCAGTTCCCATTAAAAAGTGATATAAATTTTATGGTTTTCGTGAATATCATCGATTATTTCGAGATTTCCCGACGATTCCGTCGGGAAATCTCGATGTCATGACCTGTTTCATACACCCTTTATATTGATATCCTAATCAAATATAGATGAACCAGAAAGCCTAATTTTGTAACCCTTTAGATAATAGACTCGGAATTACTGTTTTCAAAAGGCTCTATTAAATCTTCATATTGTTTTGTATGAATTGATACTCACGGTCGATAATGGATCATTCCATTCTGTGTTTTACCAGTTAGTTACCATAGCCCCTAATCACAGATAGCAATCATTTATAATAATATCAATTAGAATGCCAATTAATTTGTTTTATCGAGTCTCAGGTCTTATAGCTGTCTTGGTTAGTAAAAGATTCTTGAGGTAAATATCAACAGGCTGAAACGATCTCAGCCCTGTGTGAAAACTTTGAACAGTATGATGTTCAATGTAACTCCAAAAAGTGCTGTGCAGTACACGAAAATATCAGTTTTTTTACTTTTTACTTGGCCATTATCACAAGAAGCGAGTAAAATGAAGAAGAGAGTGCACGAATGTTTTTTCTGGATATTTGCCATTTTACCAGTTGTCATGGTAATAATTATGTTCAACGCTATGCGCTACCAATTGGAAGATCATCTCTCCTTCACTAAAACATTTTGCATTGCGATTGCATGCTCTCAAGTTTTCATCAAGATGCTGATTTGCAAAATGCAGCAATCACGGTTGGAGGTTAGTACTCTCAAATCATGGTTAATCGACTGGATTTAATCAATTTGACTTTGATCGATTCGAGTCATTTGATTTGAATCAAATGTCGAACCTAGATATGCCAACCCGAGATCAATCGACTTCTTCCATCGAATTAACGTCTATTTGTTTGAAAACATTCAGAAGTCCATTGGTTAGTCCAGACTATTGGTTAGTCCAGACTAACCAACTATTATTTTACATATTTTTGTTATCATTTGATGAATGAGACATTGATTTGAAACTATAAACACCTGATTACCACAAAAGGCAGCAATGAATTGTCGGGGTTCGATGTTAAGCCAGGTCTATCCAAACTAACCTACGATTATTTTAGGGTTAAGAAATGAAATCACTCAAATTTTGAGGTTGGTTATGTTAACCCATGATTAAACGATTTTTTCAATCGAATTGACTTCCATTTATTTACAAAAATTATCAATGCCTGACTACTGGTAGCCACAACTAATCTACGATAATTTTACGTAATTTTTAAACGTTTCATCGTATAAAATCCTTCAAACACATCAGAACAATTCTTTCTCTGGTTAACTTCGCTGTTATAGAAATTAAGATGATGGAATTGAATTGCTAACCATATTTTTTTTAATCGCAGATGCTGCACCGTACTCTTGAAGATTTTATAGCAAATGCAACTCCACGTGAGTTCAAAAAGATTCAGGACTATACTAACCGCTGCAGTTTATTTCATGTCGCTATTAACTTGTGCGCTCTTCTCGCTAACGTCGCCATGATTTGTGGACCTTTGATTCTTCCTCAACCTCTACCGGTTAATGTGCAATATCCCTTCGCCGTCGATTACTCACCAGCTTTGGAATTGGCCTACATACATCAAGCTATCGTGGGATTTCAGTGCGCTTCGATCGGCTCAGTCGATTGTCAAACATCGCTTCTCATCTGGTTTGCCGGAGCACGTCTCGAATTGCTCGCAGAAGAATTTGAAAATATCTCGAACGTTCGTGAATTCGATGAACGCATTAAGAAACATCAAATTTTACTTGAGTACATCAATTTTTCAATTTAACCTTTTGTCTCTAAACCACCCTTTTTCACGGTAATAAACTTCAAGGAGACTTGAAAAGACATTTTGATTTTGTAATCAAATACCAAAATAGAGTATAAACATTTTTTCGATTTTTTTTCTCGCCTCCAATAAAACCAATCTTTTCCCTTTTCGAATATTCGGCTGTTTCGGATATTTCGATACAGCCGAATATTTCGATATTAGAAAAGAATTTGTTTAATACTAGAATATTGATTTTTTATAAAAAAAAAAAAAACAATATGAAATATTAAGGTAAATACTCTACTGCATGCTAGTCAAATGAGCTCTAAAACTTCACAATGTTTTTGTACCAAGTTTAATGCAGTAATTATACATAGTGAAGGTGAATTTGTAAGATAACATGTCTAATTAACATAGAAAAATATTAATAACGATATATTTGTGAAACTATTAACTGATAGTGGCAAATTTCCATTATGACATTTTCATTGAGACTTTTCAAAGAATAATCTGTATTTTTTGACCGATTTTAATGAACTACGTCTTATTTTGTTCCTCGAGAGATTCTCTACGAATGCACCATATAGATTTTTTTGAAGTTTATTTATTTAGAAATTGTAGCAATTTGTTTATGAAAGATTTTTTCCGCTGAATAAACAATTGGCAGCAACAGTGGTACGATTAAGCTTAGAAGAAATCTACGTGGTGAATTCGTAAAGGATCTCTTAAGGAATAAAATAAGACGTGGTGCATTGCTATCGATTAAAAATTACGGATTATTCTTTGACGAATTCCGATGAAAATGTGCCATCATGGAAATTTGCATTTATCAGTTGATGGTTTCTCCAATCTATCGTTTTTGATTTTTTTTTTACCTTAATAAGACATGCTGTGATATAAATCCACTAGCACTACGTTCAATTAGTGCATTAAACTTGGCATAAAACAATTGTGAAAATTTAGCACTCATTTGCCTAGCATGCAGTACAGTATATACCTTAAAAACACCCCAACGCTGCAGTTGTTCTTCATCGTACGATGTAGCGTGCGTAAATTTTATCTAAAACGAAAAAATCAAAGAATTTTTCAATCTTTACCTCAGTATCTTCCGTATGAACCAAAATTTTTCTTAAACATTATAAATTAAACAAATTATGAGAATTCGAAAAAAAGTTGCGATTTTCGCGAACAATGTTCATCTTTATTTTTTTTAATTTTAAACAGTGGTTTAGTCAAATCTCGTACGTACGCTACGTCATATGCTGATGAAGCGTCGGAGCATTTAAAACATTTTGGAATATTTTCTATAAAAAATCAAAATAATTCTTTAGTGTTGTTAAATATTCAACAAATACCCTAAAATTTTTGAAAAGATTAATTTCATTAGAGCGAACAAAAAACATCGCAAAGAAAAAACAGTGATTTTTAGCGTTTTAATTAAGAATTCCTCCTTAATGATCCGCTTGTAAATTAGTCATAAACATGAAAGAAATTAATTAAAATCTTCGACAAACCCAGGTTTGCAGAAGAATCGATACGTGCTGCTCGTTCCATAGTTTTAATTACAATTTTCTCGACCATTCTCTCCGTCGTCACTGGTGCTGTGCAGTTAGTAACCGTAAGTATATTTTATTTTTATACCGAATAATAAACTGATAACTCCAAATTATTGTGTCTCGACTTTTAAACGAAAATACCCTTGAAAAAAAATGTTTCCATCAGCCCCAGCCATTTATAGTGAAATCACAATTCTTTACGATTGCTGCCGGATTCGTTTTGGAGCTTTTCATCAGTGCATGGCCTGCTGAAAATTTGATAAACATGGTGAGTTTTTTCGATAACAATTGGAATTACGATCGGTAAGAATCAAATCTCAAGTTTATTTGTTTTTCAGTGTGACGCGATTGGACAGGGCGCATACAACTGTCATTGGACCCATTTTTCCCGCAAACAGCGACACAAGATTTTATTCGTCATGTTGCGATCTCAAATGCATAGCTCGATCTCAATTCCGGGTTTAGTTCCGAAACTTTCGCTAAGTTATTACGCCTCGGTACGTTATTGTTTTTATATATTCATTGTTAATTAACGAGTGTCTAGCCTTACACTAACCTTCAAAAAATGATATTCACCAACTTTAGATAAATACTAACCATTAGTAACCATAACCTTAATTAATGGCCAACCATCAACATCGATCGTAAACCTATTTAATGACTAACAATTAATTGGTATTAATTTTTTACCATAGCATTTATTAAAGGTAGCTAATTACTAACCATCAGCATTAACCATAACCTCAATTAATGACTGATCATTAGTATTTACATTGAACCATAGCATATAGTAACCTTAACTAATTTTTAACCACTAGCATTAATCTTAAACTGAATTAATGACTATCAGCATTAACCATTTAATTTTTACTAATTAATTAGTTTTACCTTTAACCGTAATATTGATTAATCTTACTAATTACTAATCTTAGTATTAACCCGTAATCGCGTTACTTACATCCTAAACGTTGGTCGCGCGATGAGAGATTTTCTTACATGTATAGTTTCAAGTGTTTAATTTGGTAATGGGAACTTGAAAATAACTTCGACTAGTTAAACTTATTCATTCAGTCATTCATCATTTGTTCATTCGGTCATTCATCATCATTAATTCATCATTCATGCATTCGTCATTCACTCATTCTTCATTCATTCATCATCATTCATTCATCACCATTCATTCATCACCATTCATTCATCACCATTCATTCATCACCATTCATTCATCACCATTCATTCATCATCATTTAATCACTCGTTTACCCATTTTCCATTTTCATTCATCACCATTTATTCATGCGTTTATCCATTCATTCATTCATTCATTAATATAATCTTATTCAATTCATTGCCATCCATTCATTTATTTTCGATTTATTTTCGAGTAATTACGACTTTGCAACACTTTTATTTTTTTAGAAATCACAAGTACAACGATAAATAAATCCATAAAAATAAATTAATCAATTTCAGAAAATTGATTTTTTTCAACCTTTCTGTCATACAGATAGATTAACGAAGATAGAAAAAAAGTCAAATGTTTATGCCATTTCAAATGTTCAAGTAATTATCGTTTTAATAGAAATATAAGAAAAAATCTCATATAGCGCACGCTATATATTGCTGACGGGTTAACCATTTTTTAACTTCATTTACATATTTTGTTTTCAGTTTGTCTCAAGAACGTATTCGTTTTTTACTGCCTTGCGCGTAGTCATCGGCAAACTCAAGTTCTGAATCTCGTTCGATCCACATTTATCGTCCTTCTGGTGACATAAAAGTTTATACATATTCGTACGTTTCCACTAATAAGAACTGTCTATACTTTAATACACTGGAACAATTTTATATTGGACAATAATAATAAATTCTTTTTCAATAGAAGCAGTACTCGGAGAATGGCCGACAAATTTTGATTGCAAATTTGGATTTTAATGCCCGGTATTCATGCGTACATCGTACAGAAGATGGTAATTGAACGCGCATGCCCCGTTCATCACTACATCGTTCTCATTGGAGTTCAGCGACACTTTTCACGTCACTCCAATACACATAAGAGAAGCAGAAATAATTTCAGAAACTGTCAAATTCATTAAACAGAAAAATCATTGAACAAATGTTGAAAAAAAAAATATTCTTATCTTGGCAAATTAATTGGTTGTTTCTTTTTGTTACATCTTTTCAAAAATTCTTTGTTTTGGATTTTGAAATATGTAGCATTTGAGAAACTGTCTGGGAAAAATTCGGAAAAATCTGTAAATAATTAAACAAATAATTATTTTTTTCTGTATATAAAATAATTTGCCGATATATTTTCAAGCATGTTTTAACAGTTTTTTATATTCATTCTTCAACAAACGAAAAATTTACGAAGTATTCCAATATTAACAAAATTCGGAAAAATAGTAGAGAAAGTAAAAATATTCAAGCCGCATTTTTCGTTTTGGCCAAATTTGAATATTATCAAATAAAACTCGTTCGCAAAAAATGTCAATTTTTTTCTTGTTTTCCGATAGTTACTCGTAAACAAAGCGAGATAGAAAAAAAGTTTAATTGGCAAAAATACAGTGTTTCCGACGTACGAAAGTATTCCATGAGAGTAAACTGTGTTGCGACACTTTCGCAGATCCATGTCAGAGAAAACGAGAAAACTTAGTGTTGTCATGTGTTTTGTAGGTAGTCCACAATCGTATTTCATTGTGAACTCACGAAGATTGACAAGCAGTCAATATAACAGTAGTTTACAGCAAAAATACATCGCTGAATTTTCAATTTTTTCTGAATATCATTATGAAACATTCCAGAACTGTTTTCCATGATGAATCATTACATTCTGAATCAACGAAAATTTCCAGAATAACACAGTTATTTTTCTTTAGTATGAGCACATAAAAATTTAAAAATGTCACTGAAACAGTAATTAAATCATTCGAATTCTATAAAAATGTTCAGTTTCAAATTTGGACTATGTTACTCTGCAAACTAAAATCGAACGTCAAACATGGTCCAGCGAATCCCTCGAATGAACATAAATGGAAAGTTTTTTTCTACCCTTACCATAGACTATAAACAAACCAACAAATTTCGTATTGTTCATAGAAAAAAATGTATGTTGAGTCCATATTTAACCCTCTAGAAATAAAATACTATCATTATAAAAACAACATGTTGACCAATTGATACCATTCTGCAATTCTGCAAACTCTATTCAGTCCCAAGGAAAGGAGTTTGCAGCTCGATCTTTTGAATACAGAAATTCGTTCTCACAAGGGGAGTGCCAGACTTGGGTAACGCAGTTTGGGATGGGGCGACGCGTGGTTGCAGTACTACCCCATGGTGTTGCTATGGCACAGTCATAGGGCCAGATGGTCACCCATTTCCGAGAAAAACGCTCGAGAAATCGCGATCACAATATATATACTAGAATGTGTTGAATTTCATCCAAGCGGCCCGGTGGTCTCGACGGTAGCGGGCTAGTGTAGTAACCCGGAGGTTCCATGTTCAAATCTCTGCTCGTTATATTTTTTTTTTTTTTTCAATATTCAATAAGTTGAATATTGAAATTCCATATATATAATATTGATCAATTTCAATACGTTGAAGTAAAACATGTTGTCAGATTAAAAAAAAAAAACAAGAAAACAAATTGTTCAAATTGGTTGTATAAGTAATTTCTCAATAAAAAAAGTGAAATAAAAAAAAAAAATTTAATCACGAGCTCAACATGGAACCTCCGGATTACTACGCTCCCTCGCTGTCGCCCCAGCCACCGGGCCTCTTGGATGGATCTCAACACATTCTAGTATATAAATTGTGATCGCGATTTCTCGAGCGTTTTTCTCGGAAATAGGCAACCATCTGGCCCTATGGCTGTGCCTTAGCAACACCATTGCATAGTACTGCAACCACGTGTCGCCCCATTCCAAACTGCATTTTCCAAATCTGTCACTCCCCTTGTCAAGTAATATAAGCTTATGAACTTTAATTTGCACGAAGAAAAAACGTTGAAAGATAGAAATAATTACACGTGGTGATAAGCTGGAACACTGTAAAAGTGTGAAAATGCAAGTTTACTATCAACAACACGCCAATGTATATAAAACATCGCGCGGTGAGCGGGGATCAATACTGAGCGTATAAGCAAGCAAGCCCGTAGAAATGCCGCCTGCCGGTACATACAGGGAAGCGCAGCCAGAAACAGTTCGATAAGGGGGTGGTTGGAAGCCGCTGTATATAGAAGTGAGCACGCGCACACTCGCACAATTCCCTGTAACATAATCCACCACCTTTTCAGTAAAATCTCGAAGCAGTCCTTTTCCACCGTGTATACGCGTAGCACATTCTCTTCGGATGCCAAAAAAATCGCGAAGCGTTTCTTTTTTCGCCATCTTTAAATAAACTGTATTTATCTCTCTATTTGTTCAATTGTTTCATAAAAAAGTGGGAGTTCATGTTTTCGATTGGATTTAATTATTAGCCGGCCGGCTCGAACCCTGAACGAGGTAGGATTAAAATATTTTTCATCCCTTAACATTTTCTAGCATTTTCTACAGTAAAAGAATTATATTTTTTTAATTTCTCTTCTAAATCGCAGAAACGAAGGGACTCAGTTTTTGCGACAATAGTTTGATTGTTTAAACAAATACAGACGTGCGATAAATAGTCAGAAATTTTGTTGATTTTTTAAATTGGGATTACATTCCCGAGAACTTTCTGTTAAGAAAAAAAAAAAGTAATTATATCGAATTGGGGCTCCAGAGCCAGAGGGGTGGATTTTTTTTTTTAATGCTTGTATTTGTTAAAGGGAGGGTTCAAATAGTAATATTAGCTCGGGGGAAGCCAATTGGAAGCAATAAAAAAATATTTTTTAGCGTTTTTAAGAATTTAGAATTTTTGAAAAGTTGCGTATTTTTTCGGAGTTACGTGAAACGCCAGTTCAAAATCGACCTGTTTACATTTTATAATAATATGTATAAGCAGGTATCTATCGTTATCATCGTATCGATGTGTTTACATTTTATAATATTCTTATTATAATATACGTCTTTAAGGCCTTACATACGTCCAGCAGCGCCTAAAACGCGCTAAAAGAAAAACTGTTTTTAGAAGAGATAGCAATAGAAATTAATAAAAATAATTTTTACACATTGTTTATTAGTATTTAAACTTTATAAAAAAATTTATTTCATTTTTTTTTTTAAATTACAACATAAAAAATCACGTTTCCCGAAGCACTATGAAAAAAAAGTTGCTCCACGGTCTGCATCATTTCTTCTTGAAATGCTGATGGATCTGCAAAACGTAAAAAAATTCTTGTAAAATAAAGTTGTAGTTATAGTCTGTCGAGCCGGATTTTTGAAATTCGAAAAATTTTGGCAATTTACGGCAGTTTAAAAAAAAGTGTGCATTTTGTGTCATAAATGTCACACTTTAATTATGTTTATAAAATTTTTTAATCACAACATCAAAAATCCGGCCCGACAGACTATAGAGAAAACAATTTCGAATATTTAAAAAAAAAAAGCATCAAAAAATATTAAAAACTGTATGAGTTATCATGCAGACCGTGCCAGAAAAAGTAGTTTTGAGAAAAATGCATTTAAAGTTTCAAGTGCGCGCATCAGACTCTCGTTGGGCAGTCACGTTTTCTAGAATAACTTTCGATCTATGGGGAATTTATACAATCGACTTACACAGAAATACGCCTAAAACTATAGAGAATAATAATCTGTAAAAAAAATCGATTTGTTAAAAATTCTCGACGTATGTAATGCCTTAAAATAGTGCTTGAAACAATAATTAGAAAATACACTGATTAATCTACGATAGTTACAGAATTTTGTTGATCTTTCGATGTTCAAGGATGATTGCTCTTATAAGAATTCGTTGTTTCATTCCATTTATTGATATTCTGCTGATCGTCGACTAAAAAAAAATGTAAAAATTGATAATGACTTATCCTAGAAAACACACAAAAGAACAATGTTAGATACGAAAATAAAGCATCAATTGTCAAAACAAATCTCAATCTCCAATTGAAATAAAATGTGTAAATAAAGGCTTAAATATTTGGGAAGGGTTAAATATTTGTTTCATTATCCAAAAAAAATAAAAGAACGACTCTCGATTTAATTACCCTCGAATGTAAATATAACCAATACAACTCATAACTAATACATCAAATAGAATGAGGAAGACGTAAGAAAACAAAATGACACGTGTATTAATCATAATACACTGATACAAATTTAACGATTGAAGCTCTGTCTAATCTCGATGTTTGTCATCGCCACATGCTTCGCCATATGAATGCCAGAATTAAGCATACCAACTTCGAGCATGTGACACCAAACGCATGCTTCGTTTTTATTCCCTACTTTGCTTTTTTCTTTGTCTTCGGCACCTTTATATTCTTTTCACATGAGTAAATACACTGTGAGACTGGTATCGTAATAAATACCTCCAGGTGTGATCCCAGTCGGTATTAACTGGCTATCTCTGGTTCAGAGCAGTATCAACCGCTCTTATACGTTACCTTTCAAGGTGTATATCCGAAGAGCATCGCGTGAGATCGAAATGATGTTTTTTTCCATGGTTACTTCTATGGCGTATGAGATTAAGTACCTTAATCCGATCTCGTTCAAAATAAAAGTCTTGCAGGCGAGGCTCAATAGAAACGGAACATACTTGATGTTATTTTTGATGTACTAATCATAGACCATACACTAATCCATAAGAATATCGATGGTATTCCTGATAATGTGTTTCAATACAGTTTCATTGGAAATCAAAAACTTTTGGTCAAGTCTCAGACGATACAGAATGAACTTAATATTATCTTTTAAGTACTAACCATAGATCTAAAATTAATCCATAGGAATTTGACTGGCGTAACTGTAAATGTGTTTTAATCCAGTTTGGTTCAGAATGAAAAACTTTGGCAAATTTGATTAATTTTCGAACGAGATTCGGTTCAATGCAATTGATTAATAAATGTGTGATGCAGTAAAATCGGTTCACATCAGGGTATCAGAAACTGTGTGAAATTATACATCAAATACCATCAGAGTAATTGTTAGTCAATACAAATAGAAAGATTGGCTCCTGATGTGTAGAAAACACTTCCATCAACCTTCAATTCGATAAGCCTAGACAAAGTTTCCCTCCGGGGAACTAGACTCGTTTTTTGTCAATGACGATGAAACGACTCGGCCGATTTCGCTGAAATTTTTTGACGAGCTGTATTTTGTTATCTCGTCTAACCTCTGTATAGTAATATCGCGAGTATCGTTTTACCAAAGCAAACAAAAAGCATTTAATATCGACGACCAATAAATCAGAAGCAGAAGCAAACACAATTGTGATTCCATTCGGACAAAATTAATCATCTTTTTTCTTGTTTTTATTAAAACCCGCACGAAGCAAGTCAACAACGAATTATCTCTTCGCGTGTCTAATTTAATTATTTCAATTAATTTCATTAAAAATGGCGGAATCTTTTTCAGATTCGTATTACTTCGCTAAACACCATAATTCTGGTTAATTATTTTTGGCTGAGAACGTATAAGTAAAAAATTTGTAAGCGGCTATGACGGCTCTCATTTTTCACCTATTTTGTATTGTCAATGCCCTTTCCACGCTGCTAGTACTAATTGATGAACGACGCATTTGTTTCTGCGGACGTAGTAAATAACTTACGACAGCCTTTCGTTACGTGATCATGGCGTGCTCATGGACACATTACATCACGTTACCGATCTTTCCCATGTTCAGAAAATGCACGAACATTTACAAAACACAGTTAGTACTAGATGGGAAAAGTATGTAATCGCGTCTAGAGATGTGAGGAAGGAAAAAAGAAGCTGGCGTTGATCAACAGGATAAAAAAGTAGGGATTGAGGGGCAGGAGAGTGTAAACCAATCTAAACTGAATTAAAAAAAAATCAAATGAAAAAGTTAGCTAAAAGAAGGAAAAACCAATCGTCTACCACGTGTTGCTAATTTTATTCATAAACATAAGTTCCCTTCTACTTTTTTTCCTGCCCGAAAATTTGTCATACTTGATCTTCAGAATGAAACCATCCGCACGGGTTTAGTCATACGTCATTTGGGTAGTGAAACAACCAAACGTCAAGGACGGCTAAGCAAATGTGCGACTACGCTTTGACCGTGATGTTTTCTCACGTTGCAATTAAGGGGTCCCGGTGGTCTAGAGCTCGAAAATTGTAGGTATATTGCGGATTTTTTTTTTATCATAAAACAAAGAAAAACGATACTTCAACTTTTCAGGCTTATTATAACATCAATTGTGAATACAAAAAAATTTATTTTGAAATTAAAAAAAAAAATTTATTATAGTAGAAATGCCGCTGAAGTTGACCCTCTCGAAAAATTGGACCTGGACGATGTTAGTCATTTTGGATCTATTATTTATCCGAAAAATAAAAACCAGAAAAATTGCCAATCAGTATGAGTGCAGTTATGGACGGGACTAGAAAAAAAAAAAAAAATTGAAAATTGACAAAATGGCGCGCTTTTGAAAGTGAAGTTCTAAAAATCGGGTTTTTTTACCAGTTATTTAATTTAAAAAATAGGAAATTATTGGAATAAAAACATGATTCTAGTCCCGTCGATAGCCATTCATGTTGTGAATAACATATCCAAATTTCAGGTGATTCGGTTGAATAGTTTTTTTTTTTTTTTTCTATAACATCATGCCAAAAAAAGTAGTTTTGAGATAAATGAGTTTAAAGTTTTAGGTACAGATATTTTCAAAGATTGAACAAATTTTAAATACTTACAGTTAATCAGCGATTCCAGCACCATATAAAATCCCTTCTGAATGCTCGTACTCCTCGGCTATTTCACTCCTTTGATTTTTTCGAGCTGTTCGAGCTTGTTTCGAATTTTCTGTGCTTCGACGGTTGGCGGTGTATATTCGCCGCGCATCACAATACATCTATTGACGGAGCGAGCGGACCGCTCTCTACCTGCTAAATCGGCTGTAGAAGCAAGAATATTATGAATATCCTTACGAAAATTTCACAGTATATTCTCAAAATACTATACTATCGAAATATATTTAAAAAAAATCGATTTTAATCCCTTAAATCCCTTTAAAATTCCTTTAAAAATAAATTAAATTTTAATCTCTTAAAGATACTACCAAAAATTTTAAAAATCCCTTTAAAATCCCTTTAAAAATAAATTAAATTTTAATCCCTTAAAGATACTAACAAAAATTAGTTAATATTGAATTTAATGAAGATTTATGAAAAAACACATGGCAGTTTAGAAAAATAGATTAGTATCGAGTTAATTTGACTTAATGACTTAATGAGTACTGTTGGAACAGAAAACAGTCAATTTTGAATTTTTTTCATACAGTCCAAGATCAATCATAATTATAATAATATGTTATGTTTTGTGAGGATTTGGTTTACTGACTGATGAACTGTCAATTGGTGAATTATATTAGAAGATATCAGGGAATATTCTGGGTCACTGAGACTCGTGGATGGTGTAATTGAGTATCTGAATCGGCGCATTCGAGGCTCAAAAAGTATTTTCCGAAATGTCCAGTGGTTCATGAACGTAGGAGCTTTTCTGTCACTATTAAGGGGGGATCTTGCTTCAGAACGCGAAATTTCCGAAGTTTTTTAGGAATTATTTTCAAAGAAAACGAAGCACGTGTTTACTTGAAATTCTGATCATGTCTTGGGGACATTTGAACTACAAACGACAATTTTTTTTGCATTAAAATATTCATTTGATTCCCCGGCAGAGTTGCTAGTTGATGTGCAAGCTGGTGCTGGCTGTAATTATTCAAAACAGATAAACAACATTTTTTTTGAACGTTTTTTGGCACTAATTGTGACTCTTTTTTTGCTAAATTAAATTGTTTAATTGGTGAAATGTTCGCCAATTTGAATTTCACTGATGAGACAAAATAGTATTCCAAAAAAACCTCGGAATTTCAAGACGATCGGATCCTTAGTTTTCGAAATACTGTGCACACAAATTTTGAAAAATTCGTTTCTAACATAATTGCATCGAGCTTTCTCACGATTCACGAAAAAAACAAGTGGATTCTTCCGATCCGTAAACGCAGGATCCACTCGTAAGCCAATCGAAAATATCATGTCTTCGAAAATACCGAAACTTTGCTTATGTAGATAACCATATAACGATTGCACGAAGTAAATTATCATTAGCAGCGTCAGACATATTTTTATATGATAAACAATTGAACAAAAGGCAAAGTTTTCTTTTTTCTAGTTCTCGTCCGTTACTTTCTATGTAACACACATTTCCCAAGCATATTTACACAGAACCTACCGCTATGCATACGAGAAAAAAGTGAGCTCAAACTTGAAAAAACAAATAGTGAAAAAAAAAAAGTAACAGTGTTCGAAAACGTAAATAATAACGAGAAAAAAATCGAAATCTTACGACAGATTGCTGCCTCGTTTGTGGCCTTTATACAGTGCTAAGCACGTAATGTTTAAGACTCCAAGCAGTCGAGATAAAGCCTTGTCAATTCTTGAAACCTATTTCACACTGATACACCTGCATTCATATAATCGCTTACAATCAACACCGGTCAAACAATTTTGAAATATTCTAACAGTCTCTTATCATTTTTTTTGTTTTAATTCTCTCTGACTGATTAAAACGTGTATTAAAAATATGATATCGATTTACAAATAATGATAAAACCATTAAATCTCTTCTTCTAACAAATTGATTTAATAAAATGAATTAAAAAAGAATTTATCAAATTAATATAAATCATTCTTTTTTTAATTCATTTAATTTATGCTATACCTATTTTGACTCATTCAAATTAGGTATCAACTCGCACCAGTGGTGGATACGCTATCCAGCATGGAAGAGTTCTTTAATGCCTTAATGGATCGAATGAATAAAAATTGTCGGATTCATTTAGTCATTCATTTACTCTGATTGCAGTTTGTACACTCACACATTTTTTTATATTATTATTAAACTGTTTTTCCTACAGTTCTGAACATAAATGTACTAAAAATAGTATTCAAAAAAATAGAAAAATAAAAACAAAATTTGATAAGAAATTCTATGAATCTTTTCTCTTCTAATGAACAGTTAATGGACTATTTCTAAAAATACGTGAAATTACAAAAAATAAAAAAAAATTAATCGAAATCTGAATGTGGTCTTTTTCCATGAGTATTAAGCTTCAACGACGAGCAGTACATACGGTGTAATTAATGAATAATCGACAGAGATAAGCCATTACGTTGATTGCCATTGAGTTCCTCCAATCTGCTATTAATTTCTCACTTTTCTTTGTGCTCTTCACTTATTTCACAATCGTGCATAGAACAGTGCGACCTTATCAACTTCGTGCTCGTTCGCTCTCTCACTCCTCACCTCTCCTCTCTCTCTCTCTCTCTCTCTCTCTCTCTCTCTCTCTCTCTCTCTCTCTCTCTCTTTCTGTGATTAGGTACTCTCATGTGTACATGCTTGGAACGTCTGGCCTGTGCCCCGACTGAAACTTCGGTCGTGTCTCTCGGCTAATAACGTTTTACTCCACGCGAAGCTGTCAGTGCGTAAGCACCTCGCATGAGATTCATTAGTTCCCTGAACTTATCGCAAAATAACAAAAATACATGTAAATATATTGTTAAAAATTAAAAAAAAATTATATTTTTTTTATTATTAAATTTTAATTAATATCGAAATTTTAATTAAACAAATATTTTTATTTTGGCACTAAATAAATATTATCACGTTGATCAAACAATCATGCACTCGAGTTAATATTTATTTCTTATGTTCCCATTCGCCATTAATTAAAATTGTGGAGTGAGTAAAAAATGATTTTTGGCATTTAGTTTTTGTTCATCGATTTTATCGGTTTCGAGAACTGTCAATTCATGCATAGATCTGTTTTGTTATCGACTCTAAAAACCACTGTGTATGAAAAGTGCATCGAGTGTTTATCAAAATCGCCAATTAAATGATTTAGTTTTGTTTTTGATTTTTTCGTTTTAAATGTGAATTACAAGTGATAGTAAATTTGATATTTTAGCACGAGGTGAACAAAAGGATAAACATGAATCATCCAAAACATAAGTATGTTTTGCTGGGTTTATTTTTGTTTCTACTTTCAGTAACATTTTTTATTAAATTAATTTTTTTTTTTTTTTTAGTTAAATCTTACTAATTTTTATAGTTTTTAGAATTTATTGAAAAGTGTGTTTACAAGTTACGAAGCAAACTTTAGTTAAATATAAATTGGTATTGTTTTTATTAGATTTCGAAAGAAAAACAATTATCAGAGCTTCAAATTGTTTATATTTCAATTTTGTGACGATCAGCCGACTCTTAATTTAATTTTACTAATATTTTAATCTGTTCGTACACTCGTAATTTAAATTGGGATGATATTAATTCTTTCAACAACTTCGCTGCTCAAATTCACCGCTGCAATTCAACGATAAATATTCAATTGGAAGAATACACTAACGTTATAATTTTTTGATGTCTGCACTTAAAGAATTATACGTGAAAAATGATTCGAAAAATAGAGGAATTAAAGAACAACATTAAATACTTAAGATTATTATTAAACTGAAATTACGTTTAAACAAATACAAAATAAAATTTCTCATTTATTTATTTTCTTGCTTGTTGTTGTTTATCGTTAACATTTTTTTCCACTAAATCGTACATTTTAAAATGCAATTAAATTATTTGTAAAACAAATGTTGAGATTTCATGGTCTAAGTACAAAATTACCATGCAATTCATTGTTTTATTTTTGAAAAGAAAACTTGTTGAATGTATTTTTTAAATTAGAGCCATTCAATTTATTTCTGGTCGTCACATTTCAGTGTTTCAAGGCGAAAATGCCTGTAGAGCTATTTCTGTACAATATATTAAAATTACGTATTATGCTGGCATTTTTACATACCTGAAAAGTTAAAAAAAACACACACACACAATTAGTAATAAACATCGTTTTAGAGCATTTAAATTATTCCACAATTCTTTTAATGCCATGATGAGAAAAACGGTTTTCAAGAACACTCGCCTCGTATCTGACACAGAATGTTGATTGAATATTTATGATTTCTATGAAATCGATGCGTAGATCTATGAATAATATGTGAACACTTTTCCAATGCAAAGTCGAATGTACCGTCCAAGTTTTCCAGAGAATTGTCTCTTGAGTAAAATATATTAAAATCAGGAATAACTCAATATCATGATTGAAGTTTTAAGATTGTATTTCTTTGACAATATTTTTGCCATTCAAAAAGTTTTCTAAACGCACTCAATTTTTGTAGGGATCGAAAATGGATGATAAAATGTGTAATAAAAGTAATTCAATACTAATTAAAGTGAAAAAATATTATTTAAATGAACGTTATCGAGTGTGTTCACATGTGCATTCAAAAGTAGGTAAACACAGATTGTTTGCTTTCCAAAAATGTACGAATTAGATTGAAATATCACGCTTAATACGTGGGCGTGACAAATGATGACATGCAAATGATTACGAGTATGAGAATCCGCGTGGAATGAAATTTTATTAATTGCTTCATACTCGGAAATTTTTAGACTATCAACAGCTTCGATCAAAGCTTTTCGCATTTTTAGTTGCTAATAAATTACAAGTTTAAAATTAGAACACGAAAAAAATCAAATAGACATACTTCGTTTATGTAAAAGGACGAAAAAAAGATAAAAAATATAAAATATACATTCATTGTCGGTTCATAGAGAAAGAACGATGTATGAAAATATAAAAAAATGCAATAAAGAAAATGTAAGCTTCGGTGAAAAGGAAAAATATGAGAAAATATGAAAAAATATGAGAAAATATGAAAATATGGGAAAAAATGTAAAATATGAAATGTGTACATCTCAGCGCGCTTCGCAATACACCCACGCAATTTTTCTGAGGTCCAGTAATAGAGTTTACGCAAAGGATGCTATTTCATAGCTCAGTTGAGGACGTGGGAAACTGATAGCAAGACACTAACGAATTTATCTGCTCGTTGCGAATCCCACGCATGAACCCCTGACCGGACGTGAGAGCGTCTCTGTGGTTAGTTTTTTTCTTGTGGAGTAATTTCCGAAAATTGTAGCAAATTTGTCTGAAAGATCGACAAGCTGATTTTCAGAAAGTCCAATTTAGCTCCCGTGGTGTAAAAACTTACCTTTAACGACATACAAAGCCAAGGATTGTTACAGAAGATAACCAATTTTTTTGCTACTAATCTTCGTTGAAAATATTGAAATAGTAAGATTTGAATTAATAACCCAACATTTGACCCTCTTCTAAACACGAAGCCAAATATAATGCTACTATTCTCCCTCCAAAAATAAAAATCGATCTTCCACAAAAAGACTTGAATGACTAACCAATTGTTTAACCCTTTACCAAACACGTAGAAAGAAATGATTTTACTAACCTCCCCCCAAAATATAAGAATCGACCTTCCATAAAAAGATTTGTATTACTAGCCAAATTTTTATCCTTTACCAGAAACGTAGAAAGAAATAATGTTACTAACCTCCTTCCAAAATATAAAAATCCACCTTCCATAAGATTTGGATTACTAACCAAATGTTTAACCTTTTATCAACCTCGTCAAATATGCTGTTACTGACCTTCATTCGAAATATAAAAATAGAATAAAAATAAAAATCCACCTTCCATAAGATTTGGATTACTAACCAAATGTTTAACCTTTTATCAACCTCGAAGTCAAATATTCTGTTACTGACCTCCATTTGAAATATAAAAATAGACCATGCATAGGAATTTTTGGATTACTAACCAAATATCTCACCCTTTCCCAAACACGAAGGCAATGGATATGATTTCTGAAGTGAACCATTTTTTTGCTACTAACCAAATGTTTAACCTTTTATCAACCTCGTCAAATATGCTGTTACTGACCTTCATTCGAAATATAAAAATAGAATAAAAATAAAAATCCACCTTGCATAAGATTTGGATTACTAACCAAATGTTTAACCTTTTATCAACCTCGAAGTCAAATATTCTGTTACTGACCTCCATTTGAAATATAAAAATAGACCATGCATAGGAATTTTTGGATTACTAACCAAATATCTCACCCTTTCCCAAACACGAAGGCAATGGATATGATTTCTGAAGTTAACCATTTTTTGCTACTAACCAAATGTTTAACCTTTTATCAACCTCGTCAAATATGCTGTTACTGACCTTCATTCGAAATATAAAAATAGAATAAAAATAAAAATCCACCTTCCATAAGATTTGGATTACTAACCAAGTGTTTAACCTTTTATCAACCTCGAAGTCGAATATTCTGTTACTGACCTCCATTTGAAATATAAAAATAGATCATGCATAGGATTTTTTGGGTTACTAACCAAATATCTCACCCTTTCCCAAACACGAAGGCAATGGATATGATTTCTGAAGTTAACCATTTTTTGCTACTAACCAAATGTTTAACCTTTTATCAACCTCGTCAAATATGCTGTTACTGACCTTCATTCGAAATATAAAAATAGAATAAAAATAAAAATCCACCTTCCATAAGATTTGGATTACTAACCAAGTGTTTAACCTTTTATCAACCTCGAAGTCGAATATTCTGTTACTGACCTCCATTTGAAATATAAAAATAGACCATGCATAGGATTTTTTGGATTACTAACCAAATATCTCACCCTTTCCCAAACACGAAGGCAATGGATATGATTTCTGAAGTTAACCATTTTTTGCTACTAACCAAATGTTTAACCTTTTATCAACCTCGTCAAATATGCTGTTACTGACCTTCATTCGAAATATAAAAATAGAATAAAAATAAAAATCCACCTTCCATAAGATTTGGATTACTAACCAAGTGTTTAACCTTTTATCAACCTCGAAGTCGAATATTCTGTTACTGACCTCCATTTGAAATATAAAAATAGACCATGCATAGAAATTTTTGGATTACTAACAAAATATCTCACCCTTTCCCAAACACGAAGGCAATGGATATGATTTCTGAAGCTAACCATTTTTTGCTACTAACCAAATGTTTAACCTTTTATCAACCTCGTCAAATATGCTGTTACTGACCTTCATTTGAAATATAAAAATGGAATAAAAATAAAAATCCACCTTCCATAAGATTTGGATTACTAACCAAGTGTTTAACCTTTTATCAACCTCGAAGTCGAATATTCTGTTACTGACCTCCATTTGAAATATAAAAATAGACCATGCATAGGAATTTTTGGATTACTAACCAAATATCTCACCCTTTTCCAAACACGAAGTCAATGGATATAATTTATGAAGTTAACCATTTTTTTTGCTACGAACCTTGATTCCAAATTAAAAAATACAATTCTGTGCTATATAGAATACACCTTGTACAATGATATTTAGAGTACTTGCCAAATGTCTAACCTTCTGCCACTCACGAATGCAATAAATATGATCCTTCAATTTTTTCTGGCTACCAACCTGCGTCAAAAATAAGAAAAATCAATTTTTCACTATTGCAACTATACCATTTTTATTTCATATCGTTCATAATTGATACTGTAGAATTTAAAATCTCCACACAATATTGCAATCTGTAACAAATCGTTTTACGTGTCGATATGACTGTATCGAGCTAAAACATATATTTACACCGGCGAAGATAAGTCGTTTCGCGTTAGGTTAGTTGTAGCTTCAAGCCTTGCCATGAACTCATTGCGACTTGTTGTATGTTTATATTGTTAAGCTTCTCTCATACACGTGTGTAATTGACTGCGCGAGCTCTACATGTGTGCACAAGATGTTGCATTGTCAACACGTTATATAGATCATAGTAACAAAAAATGTAAGTCCTTGTATAAATCTATAGATATATATGTTACACGGAGAACATATGATAAGTTGACTCACAATCAGTCAATACTTCATTTCCTGACTGTACATCTATTACAATCTTGGTAATACTCGGAATTTCCTTTATCAAAATTACTAACTCTCAAACACTAACCCCTTGAGACATGCATGCTCCCTTAGGTAGGATTTACTTGAAAGTTATCACAAATAGGTTTTTCGTGCCACTGATAACAAATCTGAACTTAAAATTCCAAAATATGCCAAAGTTTTCAGTGAATACAATTTTTAGTTCGGATCTAGTGCAGAAATGATTGTAACTTTATTTTTTTTAACGAAAACCACATGACAGTATATTTTGAAAAAATTCTGTACATTTTTTTGGAGTGTATTCAGTTTGTAAAAAAATTGTCGTTGTGATTTTCACAGTAAGTTCGTAGAAAGTGCATTTTTTCATGAAAAACTATGAATTTTGACTATTTGTTTAGTTATGGCTTTTTTCCTGTTAACAAATAATGACTGTTTAAATATTTGTTACATTCACGAATATTCTAGGAATCATATAGAAATAAAAAACTTGGTATTTGTTGCTGAAAAGGTAGTTTAATAATGAAAAAACTTCCTCGAAAGGTTAAACTGGGTTCGGAGAATCTATGAAAAAGCGTGATTCATTTGTTCAACGAAATATTTATTCTTCCAATTCTCCAATGTCTAAGAATTCGGCGATTGATTTGATTTGGTGATGAAAGTCTCTCAAATTACCTTTAAAATACTCCTGGTAGTCTTTCGATGAACTCCACACATACATTTTTTGAAGGCAGTAATAATATTTAAGGACCTGTGATCATGAGCTTTGAAAAGGTCCTGGTGCATTTATTTTCCGAGTGAATGGCTTTCTGGTATTTTTTCAGTGTCCCAGTCACGGGAGCAAAGCTTTGCTTGGTTTATTTTTTACTTTTCACTGATCGGAATCTGGTCAAGTTCTAAAGAGCGACCAACAATTACAGAATATTCTGCGTTGACTCAACCGGTTCACAATCTTTATGACGTGGTGTAAAGGATATGATTCTCCTTTCGATATATATCTAAGCCTATCGGCTTAATACACAATTTTAAATGCTGCGATCGACAACCGGTTTGTTTGGTACACCGAGCAGAAAATATTCTTGGCAATGCAGTTTCGTTAATCAGCATTTTCTTCGCCTGTTTCATTATTTTACGGTTTTAATGTTTTTTGTATTTAAAAAATTCGACTATTTTCGTTCCAAATAAAAAAACCAAAAATTATATTCAATTCAAATTTCCGTATTCCGCAATATAATAAAATTTTACAATACTGCTTTTTAATAAATTCTTGAAGAACAATTTAAGAACACAGAGAAAATTCTAAATACATCTCACGAAAAATTATTCACGCATTTTCGAATCATTCTTCATTTAAAAAACCGAACGCGTTTATCTTACACGACAAAAATTAAATTTTCTTATTAATTATTGAACGAAATCAATATAACATATTGTGAATAACTTTTTAACATTGTTATTATAGAAAATAAAGTTCTGTAAGGTCATAAAAATGGCGAAACTTAAGAAAAAATTTTATTCATAGTTCGAGTACCGGAGTGCTGTTCAAACGAAATTGTTACACGAAATTTCGTTAACTTCATTGATGATTTTTCTTCGTTAATAAGTTTATTTTTGACCGACGGCATTTCTCTCCACGTGAAACTTTTTATGCATATGAACTAAATTGATAGAGGTGCTTATGTCTGACGACGCCACGTTATTGTGTTACACGCTAGGGGCTCGTCAGTCTCTCGTAGATGTTGATTACGTTGCTTATCGGAAGTGGTGAATAAAAGACTCTAAAATACCATGTCGTCCGATAAAAGCTTCTCTACACATAGCAATATTACAGTATTATTATCTAGTTTAAGGGGCCAGTCCACTTTGGATCCACGAAAAAAGGCTATTGTCGCGATTTTTTTTTGAGGATTTTATAAAAGATATGAACATAAAAGTTGTTGGGCTTGATAAACAAAGTCTCGAAATACATTTAAAAAAAAATTTAATTCATTTTTATTCATTTTTAAGTACAAAAACTATAGTTTAACGTAACGCCTCAAAAATGGATGGACTAGGTAGCTCCATCACAACTCGGCAACGGCTTGTCTGAAACAAAAAAATCAAAGTCCATTAGATTCAGTATGACACCAGCTACAAAATGACCCTAGGATATAAAGTTTTATCAAAAAATAAAAAAATGGCAGATGAAAAACGAAAAAAGTAAAAAAACGCGTTTTTTCGCAGTTTTTCACAAAAAAATAGAGTAAAAATCAAAATTTTAAAACCATCGAGGGTCATCTTGTTGTGAATCATGTTTGCAATATGTGGTTCAAATTTTAAGAGAATCGGTTTATTAGTTTTAGAGATACGATGGAGCTAGATTTTGTAAACGTTGTTTCGAGAAAAACGCGTTTGAAGTTTATACGCTCAGATAGATGAAATGAGGTTCTGAGGTTCAGGTAAAAAAAAAATACTTAGAGAGCTCGGATTTTCATAAAATTCTAACACAATATTTCTGAATGTATGTACTTTCAAAAACAGTTAAAAAAATGATTTTTTGAAAATTTCAAAGTGGACTGGCCCCTTAAATTGAAAAATGATATCTTCATAATAGCACAAGGGAAATTATTAATTTGGCCCCTATTGGTTTCACCGCCCGGTGTCAAACTTCTTAACGGTGTGAGTACACATTTATATGTGTAGTTAGTAATAAATACTTCTTGGTTACTACATTTTTATATATTCTTGCAGTATTAGACACATTGAATCATTCATTTTGACCTACTTACCACAATTTTGTGGTTATTGCTCTGTATCAATGACACTTTGTTGACTAACCCTAAACTAACTCCCAATCTAACCCTAACCCCAAATTTGACCCTGACCAACGTGAAGTTCAACACTAACCTTAAGTTTAACTGAAGGTTAATAAAGCCTAAACTTTTAACGGTCACTGTTCGAAAGTGTCAGGAAAATCTGTACAGACAGTACAGAAATCTGTACAGAAGGGTTAGTAAACCAATTTCAATGAACCAACTTCAATAATTGATTCACCGAATGAATTTTAGAACAAAATTACCCCCTCGAAAGGTTAATAATCGATGACGAACGTACTAACCTTTAAGTGCTAAATGTAATGAAAGCCTTTGAATTGAAAGGGTCGCAAAAAAGTTACACTTATTTGTAACTTTTGAGTAATACTTTTTTTTGTAACTTTGAACTACAAAATGCTATACTTTTTTGTAGTTTATCATACAAGTAACTGATATTGCGTCGAAAGCTTTGATTGTTGGTCAACTAAACCGACAAGTTCGTAAATTGGAAGGTTAAAAACTGCCGTCGAAACAATTTGAAACTCAGAACTCAATTTCTTTAAATCTGTACAGAATTAGGGTTAGTAAACCAATTTGAATGAAAAAACTTCAATAATCGATTCACCGAATGAGTTTTAGATCAAAATTATCCACTCGAAAGGTTAATAACCGATGAAGAACGTACTAACCTTTACGCGCTAAATATAATGAAGGTTAGCCATTAAATTCAAAGGGTAGCAAAAAACTTACACTTTTTTGTAGCCCATCGTACTGGTAACTGATATTGAGTCGAAAACTTTCATTGTTGGTTAACTAAACCGACAAGTTCGTAAATTGGAAGGTTAAAATTTGCCGTTGAAACAATTTGAAACTTAGAATTCAATTTCAGCGTTTTGTTAATGACTTTTTGTTGGCGGTCACTCTGTACATCACTTTCGTCAACTCGAGCTTAATTCTTCCTCGCCAAGCCCTCCTATGCGCGATATATAAACATAGCCAACGCGTGCGCACTTCCTCACAATGTCTCCAGTGGAATTTTAGTTGCTAGTTCACAGCCAAGAGAGCAGAATCTCAAGCACGTGGAACTGGCAGCTGTCAATCGCTCGCAATCAAAATTCTCAATAAATTTGATTCATCAATCGGTTGTTATTTTGCGTTCTGAATTCGATATTTTTACTTTATTGGCCATGGTTAGTATTTTCGGACATGTGGATTAATGATCTATTTATCGCTACGCGAGCAACGATACAATTCAATAACTATTTGTGACATTAATGTGAGTATGATTTTTGAAGAATGTATCGAAAGGATAAAGGGCTTTCACCAGGCTAAAAATTTGCTGCGTGCTCCTGAAGATTTTTACAAAAACGAGGACGAAATTTTTGATAGTCCTTGGACTGCCATTTTGCATTCCAAAATCTAAATAATCTTAAAATCGAATTCAAAAAGCGTTTGTATTCGAAATTACATATTTCGACTCCGTTGACAACAAAATGATGCAACCACCTTAATGAAAGCTGTATTTTATAAAAAACTCCTTTCGCTATCGTCCTGCGAGACCGTTTTATGATTGATAAGAATGACTTCACTTTGTTGATCTTTTTGTACACGAAAAGTGAGTAAAATTTCTAAGTACTTTTTCATATTTTTAGTTTTTTTTTTATTTTCTACGCCATGTATGGCTAATTTGCTGCTCACCGCGCGGCAGCGTTTTTTTAGAGGGTTGCACATCAGCTCGTATATCTCACCCTCATTCACCACCGGGGCGACTAAATTTTTTTTAGTCATTGTTCCATAACTATAGTTCATGTTTCGTAAACCAGGAGATTAACGTGTTTCATTGTTTACTTGAAAAAAATTCTGAAGCATACTTATATTTTTTTAGCCTGTTACCCTGAAGAAACCCCTTAAATTTTGGTATAAACTGCCTCAAAAAAATTAAAAAACGTTTATAAATAACTTTATTACATACTTGACCAGTATTTAGTGATTGATTATAAATCGCTACATTATTAAATGAATGTAAATGGCAATTTGCATCATAATGGCGACTCCTGGGTTTTGTTATTATTAATATATCCTGAATATTCATAGGTTTATTTTTCCTGTTTATTCCAGGCCGTGGATGCAGCCTGGTATAGGAGGTCCACCTCCAAAAGGAGGTGGAGGAGGGCAAGTGACTGGCGCACCTTCCAATACTGGCGATGAAGAAGCACCAAAGGATCCAGGTGCTCGAATCACCCATCAATCTTACACGGAAAAAGATTACGAAGGTAAATTTCATCAGATAGTTATCAAAACTAGACACTTGATTATTTAAGAAAAAAAAACATATTTATTTTATGCATTAGCCGTTGAATACGTCGCTGTATTAATCAGCCGATTCTGTCATGCATGGGTCTGTGTGACCCGAAGCTTTCTTTGGCATATTTTTTGCCTATCATGGACCCTTAAGAGGGAATCCCGAATTAGAACACTAAAAAAGAGTACTTTTTGCGATTTTTTTTTGGTTCCTATGGAATAAATCTTTTCGCAACTTTGGGATTTTTTATAAAATATTTCAACATTATGAAACAATATTTCTTGATACAAAAAATTTGACTGTTCATGTAAAGTATTCTAAAATTTTTGAGAGGACGTTGAAATTGTTCATCGGCGTTCAGTGTAACGCCCGTAATTGTTGACTGAAACCAAAAAAAAAACCAAGGAATTTGTTGATTTTTGTAAAATTACCTTGTATGCGAACTCATTTTTCTAATATTATTAATTAAAGAAATTGTGAGACTAAAAAGAAGTTGAGATTTTCACAAACAAATTTAACTTAATTGTTGAAAAAAGTAGTTTCATTCAAGTTTTTAAAAAATTCTTTAGAGCCACATAGTTCAAGAGTTTTTAGATTTTCTTGGTGAACACAAAAATTGCGCATGTTACATTACACGACGATGAATGACTGCAGCGTCGGCATATTTTAAACATTTTAGAAAATTTTGTATGAAAAACCAATAATTTGTATTTAAAAAATTGTTTTGTTATGTCGAAATATATAAGAAAATACCTCGAAAGTTCTGAAAAGATTCGTTCTATTGAAGCAGAGGAAAAAAAATTGCAAACGATGCACTTTTTTAGCGTTCTGATTTAGGTGCCCTCTCTCAAAAAAAAAATGCTTCAACAGTTGTGAAAATTGATAACCGATAGCCGATAAATTATTCCAAATTTAAAGTTAACGAATCCATACGATATTCTCATCGAGATATTTTTAAAACTGCACTCAATCAACATTTGAAACTTCAGCCTTTCGATTTGTTTAATTCTATGTTGAACTTACTTCGGAGTTAAATAGAAAAATGCTGCTTCATAAATTAAATCGATTTAACTGTGTGACGATTATATTTTTTCACTTTTTTTTCTAACGAACCATGAAAATATATCATCTTGGAATTTCTCCAGTATATTTATTAATATTTATACACAGTCACTCAGAATTTTTTGAAACCAAAATATTGATTGGAATTGAATTTACAGCGTTCGAAAGACACACATGTAAAAAATAAATAGGTTGACGGTTGACTCGATTCCGCATGTTCTGTTCATCTAAAATCAAAAAATCAAATGACATATCAATATGTAGACCTGTGGCTTCGGCCGGAACTAAGATTAAGAGAAAATATTAAAAATTAAATTTTAAGCACGGTTTTGAAATTGAGTTCCAACTTTTATCATTTTTTTCGACCTTTTCACGTTGATAGAAAAAAAACTATGACAGATATCACAATTATCCTAGTTCGAAGAAAATCTATAAATGTACCGAACATAAAACAACAATTTGAGCAAAATCGATTCAGTAGTTTTTGAGAAATAATGTCAGCCAATTCGTAAAATAGCTCGGCACTTTCTCCGATCACCTGCTCCGTTCTACGTCTGTAAATATCCACCAACTTTGCATATTGAAAGATCCTTTATTCCACATATTCTAGACATATTATAGAAGCAATTTATGAAACAAAATATTTTTCAATTTTTGCATCTGCCGCATAGTACGACCGCCGCATTGATTAGTTAATTGATAATTAATTGAAACACTTCGATTACGAAAATTAGAGTCTAAGTTTAAGTTTTAATCTGTTTTTGGTTCAAATTGAAGCCAACCGATGTAACTTATAATTTTATAAGCCATAAACATGTTTATTTATTGAAGTTTAATCGAAAAATTGAAAGATTGAAATTTGACGCGTCATAGTGTAAATTTTTTTTTGTTAACGTCAGGTCAAAATATTTTGTCCAAGTCGGGTTTCGTTACTTACTGTTTATTTTGCCACCGAAGCTGATCGGATGGCGGATTGCATGTCGATAGTATAAAAAGGCTTCGAAAATCGTTATACCTTTGACCTAAACGATGCTCGTCACTCGAGTCACTATATGCTGACCTCGGCCCGGTTGCTAATACTCAAACTGCAAGAGTATGATTGCAAGAAAGATTGGATATATAAAAATCCAAGAAATTGACCCTTGACCACTATTGCAGTCAGTCAATTCCATTGCTCATGGGTCTGCGTGACCCAAAGTTCGGATTTGCTTCTGATTTCGAACTATAATAACAGCTTCCATCGTTTAACCGTATAATTAAGAATTTCAATATTCACTGATTTTTGAAGAGCTCTCTTAAGGTGAAATTCCCACGACGAACTTAAAACAGTATTTTTTCGCTAAATATTACTATTTTATGCTTCTGGAAAATTGCTTTTTAATAACTGGTAATCAAACTTGTTGGCTATTTGGAAAGCTGTACTCAAATGAAAATATTTTATGCTATTTTCTCGCTACTTTTTTCAAAAATCAGTTCCAGTGATTAAAAAAAAACTGTTCATCCTAATTGAAAAATCTTTTTGCACAAAAAATCACATTTGCATTCCTCCATTTCCTAAATTTTACGTTAATTCCATTTATTTAGTTCTTCATGTTGAATGAGCCCTTTATATTAATCTACAACCCCTTAATTATTCTCAAAAATAACAAAAAGTGTTTTTCACCGCTGTTTTTTCATTTCCTTTTTTTTAATTCGAGTAATTTTTCTATTTTTTCGGACACACTGAAGTAAAGTTATCACTGAAACTGAAATCGTGAGACATTTCGGCACGCCATCATCATAGCGCCCTATGGAAAATGATGGAAAATGAAAGAAAAAAAAACTATTCACGTAGTTACAAAATAACTAAAAAAATACTCGAGAAAAAAAATAATCAAAATCCTCTTTTTATCATTGTCATGGAAATACCCTCTTGATACTCGTTTTTTTATTTCTACAATACTAAACAAGAATGTAAAAATCGCCAGCTACCCTATGAATTCAGTGAATGAAAAAATGCTTGTTTTTATTGTCTTCCAGGTCACAGGGCACACACCGTATACGTTGGAGTCCACCTTCCCGGGGAAAGAAGACATCGAAGGCATCACAAGCACCACCACTCAAATCGTCCAACATATTACAATGGGAGTAAAGGAGAAGCTGATGATCGACCGAGTAAGTTGATAATGAGTTGAAAATGAGATTTTATATGAATTAATCTGTGATAGATTTGATAAGCCTGAAATTTCTGATAAAGAGGCCAGGCTGATTGTATTTTATTAATTTAATCATGTACAAAATTCGATGAGGTTTCTAATGATGATTTCGTGTCTCATGTAGTCGTCAGTTTATCACTGTATTGTCATACAAACTCGAATGTATATCTGTATACACGAGACACTCGAGAAATTATCTAATCTATGAACAACGAGGAAATAACTTGTAATAAACTTCAAAGTCATAATTGACCTTACCGCTCCATTAAAATGCCGTCAATGACATCTAACAGACGACGAGTGCCCTTCAGGTATAGCCCGCACTTATTATAAGCGTTCCTTACGAAATAATAGACATATTTTCCCCTCGGTTATATAGGGTGTCCCATTATTATAATGTTTCGACGTCCGGTTGCCATAAAAATTTATTAACCGTCAGATATCATTGTCCCCTTCACTCGCAATTATAGTTTTAAATCATTCTGCAAACCAATGATATGAAACTTTGTTTTTCAAAGAAATTTTAAGTTTTCTATTTATTTACGATTACAATGGGATACCCTTTGTCCATTTTATTAAGAAATTGTTGATGTTCCATTCTATAAAAATAAATGTAATCCCGTTTCAACCCCAAACAGGATTTTTTTTACATAAAAGGTCAATAGTGACGACATCATTAGCGTTTTATTGAGAAACGATTCATATTCTTTTGTACCAAAATTTAGGGCATATTTTACTTAGTCCCGGAAGAATTTTGCTTTTTATAAATTTTGAAAAATGGATAAATAATAGCGTAGCTGTTTCAAATATTGGCATCATTTAGTACTATTCTTATTTTTTATTTATTATTTATTTATATTATTCTTTTTTATTTAGTACTATTCTTAAATCATGGAAAAAGACGTTTTCAGATGTTTTCTGAAGCTTATTCGTTCGAATTTTTCTTGATTCTGTAGCATCTTCAAAGCCTGGGGCTGGCTCATGGACGCGATTACGGTCTTTAAAATCATTTGTAAAAAATGTCCAGAAGAAATCTCTATCTATAGATATACACTGCTGTCGAATAACCTTCGGAGAAAGAGTTTGCATACAAATTTTCAAAATGACGGAACTATCGACAGGTTAGACTCGAAAAACTGACTAAATCAACGTTTTGAAAAGTGCGCCATTTTAACAATTTTCATCAAAATTATTTCTCCGTGGGTCATTCGATGGCGGTGTATATCAAAGTTGAGATTCCTATTGGATTTTGTTACAGATCGTGTTGAACGAGCGCAATCACGGTCGCCAGCGCCGGTTTTTTGGAGGTGCTTTGGAAATCAAGGAAAATTCGAATAAATAAGCTGCAAATACCAGAAAAAAGTTTTTTTTTTCGTATGGTTTAAGAATAGCATAAAATAATTTCAAAATTTTTAATTACTGCATTATCATTTTCCTATTTTGAAGAATTCCTCAACATCAGCAGAGGATTTTTCCCGAGACAGAAGAAAGTCCCTTTAATAAAATTAATAGTGAATACATTATGCGCGTTTGATCGAGAAAATTTTCATATCCTTCCATACCCAAATAAATAAAATAATGTTAAATGGCTGTGAAGTACATAAATCTTACCGTAACTCTGTTCACGAGAGGTTTCGTAAAAGAAATAAAAAAATAACGAATTTAAGTGCAGAATATTAAAAAGTATAACAATTCCCTCCGGAGAAAAAAACTCGGATAACATTTGTTGACTCCCGTCTCCATATTTTTTCACAAAAAACAATTACAATATAATTCCTTCAATTCGTTGTTTTGCAAAAAAAAGAACGAGAATAAAAAATCACTATGAAACCAAATTCCGAAACAAAAGAAGATTCCAAACGAAAAATAAGGTTGAAAAAAGATTTCGGCCGAATATTGAATGAGGATCACAAAGATGAAAAAAGGAAGAAAAAAATGAACCTTTATTGAAATCATTCGTTCCAATTATATGACGGTAATTCACTGCAGAAAAATACTGTTAAAAAAACCAATACATGAATGACAATGGCTTACTTATAATAGCCAGTGAAGTGCATTCAGAATTGAATTGTATCGCTACAACCAGCTGCTGCCGACAGAGGAATTAAAAGCGGATTGTGCCCACGCAAAGAATAATAAAACGAAATGCTTGAGACCCACGTGACGTAACTTCATCTGTATCATGCTGCACCGTCCAGAGATGGCAGCGATCCAATAATGAAAAAAATGTACATCGGAGCACTCCACAGAATTATCCTAACTCCCTATTCCTGGCTTGAAAATTCCATAGAACGAGAAAATATTTTTTCATATAGAAATTTTTTCTGTCTTCCTTGTCTCCCATGAGTCAAATTGTCAGGGCAGCCCTAACGTAAATCCGGGCCTTAAAGGGCTTGGATATGGATACCCTATCAGACATTGCTACAATACTGGCAGGCTAGACCTCGACAGGGCAATGTCAGGGACGTCAAGATTATTTAAAACATGGCACTTTTAAAGCAGCCCATTGAGGATTTAGTAGGGCTTCACTAGGGCAGCCTCCATTCCAAGGAATTGCCATATTCTGACAGAACCAAGTCCGGTTCCGATAAAACGAAAGTTTTGGAGCCTTGATAATCCAAAACATGGCACTTTCAAGGCCGCCCATTGAGGACTTAGTCGAGCTTTAGTAGAGTAGCTCCTATCCAAATGATGAGAAATATTATATTAACGGGACAGACCTAGTTGGAACGTCAAAAAAAAGGCCTTTTTTCCGATTTTTTTTTGGTCAAACGATAAAATAATTCACAACAAAAGTTCTTCCGTTTAAAAGATACATATGTAATGTATATGTTGCAATTTTTTCAACGCAATACATATCGAAATAAGCTGGTGACCGTCAATTGCCGAGGACGCTGCAAAAAAAAACACGGTTTGCGGTGATCAAGCTCACGCTGCAACGGCTCATCTGAAACAAAAAAACGGAGGGGATTTTTAGTTAATGATATAATGCTCCAGTTGAACGAAGGGTTTTGAAAAATTTCCATTTTTCACAAAATGGCGGCCGTTAAAAGTCAAAAGTGTTTTTTTGACCAAAATATCAGTTCCATTTTTTGCTATTAAAAATAAAAATAATTATCCAAAAAAAAAATCCTTCGTTCATATGGAGGACTACCATGTATAGAAGAAGTGATATAAATTTCAACCCGATCGGTAAAGCCGTTCTCGAGCTACAGTGATCACCGACTTCAAAAACATGGTTTCGAGAAAAACGCACTTCAAGTCCGCTACCTGCTTACCTATGGCTCAGACACGACGTGCTACAAAGTCTTGTATTTCGGCGAATAATGGTCCGATTTACATTTACCTGGGCGGAAAATATTCGTAAGAGATTCTACTTTTTGAAAATGAAATAAAAAAAAATCGATTTTTCGAAAATTCTAACTAGGTCTGTCCCGTTAAAGCTAAGTCGGGCCCCGATAAGGCAAAAAAATCGGAGCCTTATTGATTTGAAAAATTTGCATGAACGTATATATTTCATCGGATATATTAAGAATTTGAATGTTTTTTTATTTATATTGATAATTTTAAAGAATGATTTAATAGTAAAATATTATTATTATTATTTATATTAAATTTACTTCATTTTATTGTTTTTATTGACATCTTGTTTAAACTTTTTTGTTTTGCGATATAGAGATTCTGAATTATTTGTTGGAAGATTCTGGAATGCTAGGTATATTACATTTTTTAACCACATTTTTTCAACGAGCTATAGCGTAATGGTAGGGTGCGTATGCGGTTGGGTTTACAGATAAGTAGATAAGTAGGATCGAATCCCGAGATAGGAAAATTTTTCTGTGTAAATTAATGTCAGGAGTAATGGAAATAGTGAAATATGACGAAATATGATCGGAAATTAAATTCTATTCAAAAAATAAATATTTTTTTACATGTTTATTTTTTTATAGGGCTCCGACAGGGCTAGTGATAACGGCCCCGACTTAGTTGCCTTTAAAGGCCCTTGTTTAAAAAGCGTGATTGCCCTTTCAGGGGCCAGTACGGGTTTTTACACAAGGGCCCTAACTTAGTTAGGGAATCCTGATCGGGGCCTTTTCGTGGCCTCAACTAAATTGACGCACGGGCTCCCGACTAGAAATTATAGTAGGGACCTTTTCAGGTCGTTATCAGGCTACCTCATTGCCGTATAAAGACACTTACAAGGCGACCTGATAGCGCCCTGACACGAAATGTAACGGTGTGGCACATAATGCCCTGATACAGGCTGACTAATTGGGCCCTGATCAAGCTGCGTGACCAGGCCCTGATCGGACTGCTAAACACGGACCTAATTGAGCTGTCTGACTGTGCTATCATAATGCTTCCTCTTAAACATACATACACGTTTATGTATGTATTTTTTTAGGTTAGGACTTTCATCATTACTTTTCACATTATATATTAATACTTTTTAACTATGTTCTTATCGCTATTAAAGGTTCATTTAATTCAATTTTTTGATATTTTGTTTTCGTATGAGTATATTGAACACATCACTTAGTACACATCACACGCACTATAACCAGATGATGATTTGTTAGGTTAGATTTTTTCTTCAGGAACGATTCATAATTGTAACAGATACATGCAATTCAACGCTATATCCTTACTCGAATAGTTTAAATGAATTAAATCTCCATTTGTTGACACCGCAGATATACATATTGTAATAAACTAAATAAATAAACACTCGATAAAACCGGGAGTAGTATTCACGCGCGAATTCAGAACTTTTGAGGTTAGAGGCACACGTTTCGATGTTGTAGCAATGGTACGGAAGTCGTAAGGCAGGCCTTACCGGGGCGTTATAGGGTAAATCTTAGGGAGGCGCTATTACGGTGAACCGTACTTAGGCCCCATAGGGTAAACCTCAATAGGGCATTATTAGAGTATGCCATAGCAAGGCCTGATTAGGGCATGTGTCAGTAGGGCCTCACAAAATCACTCCTTATTAGGACCGTTTCAGGCTAGCCGGATTTGTCAGTTACTATGGAAGGCCTGATTACGACCGGATCAGGAGTCCTATACTAGCGCTGCTCATTCTGCAACCTGATCATGGCCTAATCCCGAATAGGTAAACCCTAATAAATTCTAGACGGGCTATTATCTGAAGAATCGATGATAGAGTGAGGTTTTCAAGGGTTAATAATCTATTGAATCTATAAATAGAATGATTTATTTATCTGAAGAAAAATCTTCAATTATACTAAAATTCTTGAAGGAAATTTACTGCTTTTTAAAATCTTTGATTGCCATGATTTGATCACAATTTTTTTAAAGGGTGAATCGCTATGACTGACAAAAAGTTGGCAGATATTAATAAATTTATATTTCAAGTATTTTTTAAATTATAGTAATGCAGCTTTTGACAGATAATTATAAGCTTCAACTACGTGAAACTTTTTTCGGTATTTTTTGATCATTTTTCACAGGGCGCTAAAGATGGCATTCATCGATATTGAATGAAAAAAATAAGAAATTAAATAATACCACGAGTTTGTAAAAAAAGTTACCAAAGCATATTTTTTTTTTACTTTTCAGAGCAAAAAAAAAGTTTGACTATGAATATTTCGATTAGAAAGAAAAAATCGGTGCTTCGCGGCTTTTAGCAGCTTGTTGATCGAAGTCACCGAATTTTCGGAATCCTTGAACTTGGCGTTTTTACGAAAGAGTCACATTTGACCTATAACGTTGGTAGTACTGTCAGTGACATTTGGACAACTCCGAACTTTTGGTTGGTAGTACTGCAGTGTATTTTGACAACTCAGCACGTACGAATTACGAATCAGCTACGAGTATACATTGTGACAAAAATTTCGTTGACCGAAACAAATTTCGTTTCTTTCATCTAAAATATTTAATTTGATACGGGCAACAAAATATTTTTAACATAAAACAAAATAATTTATGACTGCTGTAACAAGTTACTGGCCAAAGCGCCAAAACTTCGGCACAGCTAACCAAATTAATGTTATCAATTCGAATCAATTCGAAATATAGCTGTTCAATATAACAAGAACAAGAATAAAAAATCAGTATGTTGAATTTTATCGCTATAAGCAATCCAATCGATAACTTTTAACCTGCACTCAGAAAAAAACATCTAGTCAATTCAACTAGGATCTACTTAAATCAAATAATTTTTTTTCCTAGTGTCACGCGCCAAATAGAGGTCTATTTAACTTTGAGAAATTATTTTTTTTTTATCACAATATTTTTATATTCTTGATTAATGAAAAATTTAATAAACATATATCAAAATCAGACATATTTTTATCTTAAAAATTGAATAAGTATGATGTTTAAATAAAATAATATTTATATTATTATTTATAATATTAATTATACCATATTCAATTATTTTATTATTTAATAATATTTTCATGGGTATGCGACCCTGGGTAGGTAAAAAAACCTACAGGTAAACCTACCGGTTTTTGTACCTACAGGTAAAAAACAAATGTTGTACCTACAGATTTTTGTACCCACTTTTTATTTTATTTTTTACTATGTCTATAGACATAGTCAGTCAGAATAATAATACTACTTTGGTTCTCGCAATTTATGCACATCTAGAGCGCCATTCGTATGTGAGAAATGGCTCGACGCTCTGCGCCACGTGGTGGCCGGAGCAAGAAGCTTTAACGCAGGTACTCGATTAAATGGACCTAAGTAGCATTATCTATTCGATTATACAACTTTCTAGCTGAAAAAAATAGAAATTTTGATGATTCAAATGAAAAAAATTTAAATCAATGATCCAGGTAGATCTCAATAGAACTTTTTTCTGGGTGTGTTAATAAGTTCAATGTATTTAACAACGGTTCTTTCTAAAGTAAGAACAACAAAGTAGGGTAGCCATTTTGTAACTTAGGATACGATTTTTTAATATTTGTCCTTTTTTCGTAAGTTGATTAACTCTATATTTGTTAATCGAACTCTCATTTTGAAATTTAATGCCACTCGAAACGTACTCGTTTTTCCATGGCTGATAAATGATTCCGTCGAATATAGTGTTCAATCACAAAAAATGTGGTCCCACATCCCACACCAACAGCAAGAATAACAAATGCACAATCCAAGTCCTTGGGCGTTAAAACTTTAAAACCATCCAAGTCCTTGGGCCTTTAAAACTTCAAAACTGTCATCGCCATTTCCGTTTTCATTGATGTCTGGAGTACGCATTTCCTGTCGATAGGTGCTTTCATAGTGATATTCATGAAGCCCAGAACCTAAGTAATTCGAAAAAAAGCGATGAAACTGCCCTTCAAAAGGCCAGTTATCTCTAAGTGGAAATGTCAACGGAAACTCTTCGACCGTGTTCTTAGACATATGAACACTGAGAAAAAAATGTTGTTGAAAAGGTCGTTGGTTGTCGAAAAGGTTGTTGAAAAATATTATCGGATTGCCAACAAAATTTTTGTCATTTCAACAATTTCAATGGACTCCCAACAAAATATACTGCTGAAATATCAAAAAATTTGGTGTAATTCCAACACTATTTTGGTCGCCGTATTCAACAAAATAATCGGCTTTTTTAACGAATTTTGTTTTCAGTGAAGCTTTGATTTGACGATGTTATTAGTTAGGTATTCTTTATGATTTACGCAGGCGATCAATGAGTCGTGTAATACTTGATTTTTGATAGGGACGAAGTGTCCTTCATATGTAATCGCACTGAAAACCTCGATAAATCCTCAAATCCATAAAGAATGTTATTAGATTCCATTAGATCACGTTTATTGTTAATGTTCGGGTAACGGACCTATTGCGCCAGTCGAGTTTTTATCATTTACAAGTGTTGGTTGAAACAGAAGGAAGAAAATGGACACGAAATCCTCTTGAGTCAAAGCCAGAATATTTGATTGATATTTATGGGTCTGCTTACCATTCAAACTTTCTCCAAAATCGATCAAAAAAATCCCAAAGCCCAGTTTTTTTTCTATTGCATTTTCAAATGGAGGTAGAAATCATTGACTTTTCAGGACATTTGGTGCTGGCACGGAGGGGTCGCCTTGCTAGCATCTGCGATCCTGATGGCGAAACTGTATGTAAGCGAGATCGTAATCGATGTTTTAATCAAATTTGTTTCATTGATTATCAAGATAGTGTACAATCGAGAAAAAAACACTCGCGGAGCACTTTGTTTGGCTGATTTAACAGACACACGATAATGCACGGTTAAATACACATAAATAACTGCCTTTATGAATATACAGTGGGTGACCGAATTGGGAGAGACGCTGTGAAAAAAAATCAACACCTTTTGAATAAGGGACAAAAAGAGGGTTTAACTTCAAACAAAAATGAAGTTACTGCCATTTTTCCAAAATGGCACAGCTTCCTAAATATTTTTCATTTTCAATACTTCTCTTAGTAGCTTATTTCGATATTATTTAACCCAAAAATTCCCATGAGCCTCCAATTTTTTGTGAAAATCTCAAAAAACCGCATTTTCATTCATTGTTTATCACATTGTTCTTAATCTACGGTTAGAAAATGAACAGAAAACAAAAATTCCAAAAAGCTCATTAAAATATGAAGAAAATGGCGCAATTTATCCCGGAGAATCTCACTTTTTGAAAAAAAAAATTGTAGAGCTTTGAATTTTTAAGAAAACTCACAGATATTCCCAAATTTGGCATTTTGAAAAGATTTCTGAAAACTAAAGAAATTGCTGAGATTCGATTCTAATATTTCAATTTTGGTCCTTCTCGAAAAATGTTAATATTCATTGATCATCAATAAAAAATACAGTAGGAATGATATTATGGCATGCTCATTGTTCAATGTTCGTTTTTACCCTTTCATTTTTCTCTCGATCAACACATTGCGCCATAATTTTCTGCTGATGCACTGATCGTGGCTGATATGTTGCAATTTCAGCTGTGGTTGAACACATTGTATCATACAAATTGTATACCATCGTGTGACTAACCATTTATTTTTAAGCTCATATTCTCAGGACTGTTTTTTTCCTATTTATTTTCAATTGTTTAAAATATTGTTTACGTCGATCGAACATTTGGTTTTTAATGAAATTATCACTTTAAACGAAGAAAATATTGAAAAGGATTGAGCAGCTATTAAAAATACCAATCATTCGATCGATTATTCGTCCATTCCCATTGGTCGTGGCATCATGTCATCATAAAATCATAACATTGTTTTAAATATTCTGTCTACGTAGTTATTACTATAGCTTTATTCATAAAATGCCATTTCCATCGTTGAAACAATCTTATATTGATAATATTTCTTTTTTATTTTGATATCTAACTTTTACTTCCTTCGACATTTTTTTAGTCACACCACCAGCGCAAAGAGTGCAGTTTATTCTTGGTGAGGAGGTTGGTGATGACGCTCACGAGTCCCATCCTCTTTTCTCCGAAATGGAGGAACTCGTCAAGGAAGGTGATGAAATGGAATGGAAAGAAACAGCCAGGTAAATTTTATTACCTAAATTAAGATCGTTCGTGCTACTAACCCTCGATTGCAGAGGAAGAAAGAAATGGTTAGTCATGTGGACAATTTTTTTTGCTACCACCTGATCAAAAAAGTACAAAAGAAATATTATTCTTTTGCATTTCGTTCCTATTAAACCTTTTGAAAAATATAAAAATAACAGTTTCTTAACCATCAAATCACATTGCCTGTTATCTTCACGTAACTTTGTGAATTTGAAGATGGATCAAATTTGAAGAAGACGTTGAAGAAGGTGGCAACCGATGGAGCAAACCTCACGTCGCCACCTTGTCCCTCCATTCACTTTTCGAACTACGCAGTTTAATACTCAATGGAACAGTCATGTTGGACATGGAAGCAAGCAGTCTGGAACAGATTTCCGATCTAGTGTTGGACAACATGATCAGCAAGGGTGTTTTGCCAATGGAAGCCAGAGAAAAGGTTGGACAATCATGACAATAAATTTGCATTATCACACGCAGTTTTGAAGATCCATATAGCAGGGCTGTCCATTATACTCGATCACACACAAATAAATCGTTCAACCTATTTTTATTGTTTTTCGTTTTTTTTTAATACGAAATAATTCAGAATTTACTGTAATGTTCATATACAGGCAGTCAATGTTGTTACCTGTGGAGTAAAACACTTTAGCAGCTGTTCATTTTGACCCACATGGGTGTTTATGACCTAGAATTTTATTTTGATGTGTCTCCAAATTTAATTGGTTAATTTTAACGTTTCAACTTTTCATAATAATGTTTAACCCTTGTGCTCTTTAACCCTTAGTAGACGATATTTTAAGCCTAGTTTAATCTGTTTAACCTTTGTTTAAACTACGTTTGCTCTTGTTGAAAATAATTTAACCGTACTAACCTTTGTTGAAAAATTATATTACTCTGAAATTGTGTTGTCTGCTTGTTTATTTGTTTTTTTTTTGTTCTTTTTCAATCCGCAATCAACTTACCATTTTTCGTAGCTCATCCAATTTTTCAAGTTTTCAAGTCTTATCCATTTTTCTACTGGTTTCTACCGGTAAATCTCATAAAACGAAATTCCCTCTTCTTATCAATGAAATCAACAGAAAAATCGTTTCCACGAATTCGTATCACGAGCCTCATTCAGTAGATCCATATCGTATTTGCCAAGTGATTTGACTCAATTTATGTTACTCGTAAATTTTTAGCTAATAATTACGTGGAGATGATTAGGGAAGTATTTGAAACAAAAAAAGAATTTCCATGCCGTAAGTACGTAGCTTTTTTCCAAATGCCACGCTGCTAAAAATGGTAGAAGTTGAAAAGTGAACGTTGCTTCTACACAGTTTTCATATTCTCGGTTCGACAAAGCCCCTATTAATTTTTTGATACTTTAGCCTTTCGATTTAATTATTTTCATGGAAAACAATTTAATCCTCACTTCCAAAAATAGCATTCATCAAATTGATATTATTATTACATTTAAATAAATATTATATTATAATTATTATTACAAAAATCTTCTTTCTCACTTAGCCTTACAATATTGGATAAAATTATTTTTTAAAATACGTTATAATATAAAATATGTACCTAAATATGAAATTTATATAAAATTGAAATTTGTGCATAAAATTTTGATTATGAAAGCTCGAAAATCAAATTTGCACGTTGTTTTCTCAGAATTTCAAGTAAACAATTTTTATTATATTTCATGTTGCTTATGAAAGAAATTTTACCGCTTCCTCCAAAATATAGAATAGAAACGCAAGTCCAGCTGGCATGCTAGTCTTTATTCAGCAATCTTTCATCATTAATTCAGTTATTTAACCCCAAGCTTAGAACCAAATTCGAAGGTGAAAATTCTTGTATCGTATTTTGATCTCGAAATCAGGAAAAAAAAATGGGAAAAAGTTCCCATTTTTTTGAATCAACTTTTTTCAATAGTAATTTCGTCGTTGGTTCTACGAATATAAAAAAAGTGTGAAAATCCTTTTTAAAATGGACGTTTCATAATTAGTCATAACATATTTTAAATTCGACGAATTAAATATTTTTATTTATAAACATTCAATTTAACATCATAGTTGATTAGTTGAATTGAAAAAAAACTAATTCAATTATTAAGGGCGGGGTAACGTTAATTCGTGCAAAAAAAGGCACATTTTGTGAATTTTTTTTGACAACACAGTTAAAATCTATTTATTAAAACCAATGGTAGATTAATGTATGATATTCGAAGAATATTGTGTAAAATTTTCATGAAGAAATATTAAAAAATACGGCAATGGCAGCAATTATTCGGAAGCATCTCGGAAAAAAGTAGAATTGCGGTGCCCCTCATAACTCGGTGCTGGATCATCTGAAATCAAAAAATCAAAGTTCTTTCGTTAGATAATTGCTTTCCCCAGGTAACGCTGGGAGGGTTTTTCGAAATTTCAATTTTTCACTTTTTGGGAACACTTTGAAGTGAAAAACGCGATTTTTGCGAAAAAATCGGCTAATTTGTTATTGTAAAATAAAAAATATTAACAAATTTGAAAAAAAACTCTCCAGCGTTACCTCGTAAATTATGTACAGAAATAGTGTTCAAAATTTCAAAAGGATCGGTGCAGTAGTTTTGAAGTTATGAGGGGCCCCGACTTTGAAAACGTGAGTTGTGGGAAAAACGCGGCTGGTGTTTTCGGATGCGCTGAGTCATGTATGAGGCGCGGTTGCTTAAACCGCTGTATCTTCGTTAGTTTTGCTCCGATTCATCTCAAATTTTCACACAATATTCTTGAAAGGTTCTCCATTCAGAAAATCAAATACAAAAAAAAATGCAAAAAAAAGTTTAAAAATGTTACCCCGCCGTTAAACATTAGTGGTACATATTTAAATAAATCATTTAAACTCTTGATCGAAATAAATAATTTTAATATAATTAATATTAATAAATAATTTTTCGCAGCTTTCAAGGACAATTTTTGATACTCAGTTTTTTGTCATCAATTAAAAGCGTTCAGTAGATTCTTTGTATTGATCGAAACATTTTCAAAGCTTCCACAAGACAATTCGAGCAACAATATCGTAGTTTCTGGACATGGGCATGTTATAATAATACTTTGTTTATTTTTTTTTAATTGATTTTTTTTTCTATATTTTTTAATATCATACTACTGATTTCACACTAGGTACGGGAAGCCCTTTTGGTTAGACATCGACATCAGCACGAACGACGTAAGGATAACAACATGTCGAGATTACCGATCATCAGGTCTTTGGCAGACATCGGAAGAAACCATTCATCATCGAAAAGTAAGAATAACATTTTTAAACAATAAATATACAGAATATTCTATTTCAGGGAAACAGAATGTGTTAAACATTGCAACTAACGAGATTTTCTGCAGTGTTATCCCGTACATTAGTACACTCAGATTTTGATGGCACAAATCACGTTTACAACGAAGGAATGAAAACGATTTTTGATTTTTCGGCATCACAGAAAACCTGCACCCGTCAACAAACTCGAAAGGGCTTTTGTTTTTATTACTTTTGGGCAAACTGGGTTAATCGGTTTCGGATGGCATTATATTTTATTATTATCTGGTAAATTTCTTTGGATAAACAAGGAAAAAAACGTTTGTAGATATATTTTTGTTTATTTATAAATTGAAATTAAAGACAGATCCACTTTTCTTAGTGACGAAGCCACATTTTCCGATTTTTTCATCTTTTAATTAAAGAAGATCTCAAAAAATGTATAAAAATTTGATGATGTTGAACTTTTTTATTGTAGCGAGAAAACAATGATTTATTGATGTACAATAATAATATATTTGTCTCTATCGCCAACGAAATCAGATTTTCGCAGTTCTGTCTGTTTTCTATTACACGAATTTAATTTTTTATGATTTATTTAAGCATTTTTAAAGCTTTTGTTCACATATTTTTATGTTTCTACAATTATTCTATATGTTTTATTTAATTATGATTTTATGATTTGATTACGCATTTCTTTCAGCATTTATATTTATTTTTCTTGAGTTCTTTCTGTTTTTAATTTTATTTTATTCAAGTTCAGTTTTGTTAACACTGGAAACGATCAAAAACAACACGTGTGCCTCGAACGTTTTGCAGATTGTGACTGTTCATGTGGTATGCAACGTTTGTTGACGTCAGATTTGCAGGAGCGTCCGATCAACGATACTGGCGAGGTTTATGCACCGACTTCGGTAATTCGTAGCACAAGCTGCCCCGATCAAAAAACCGCTCTCATCTCCAAAGAAGCTAAAGATCTTAAAGGTCCATACCTACTTGTGCCAGGTACTCGAGAGCATTAAGCCAGTATCGCTTCATTAAAACCCACTCGATCCACCTTACTTCAGCTAATTAATGCTTTTCGTGCTAATCGTATCGTTGAATTTCATGTACAAATATCTGAAATAAATAACATTTCATCATGACTTCAAAAATAAGCGGTGTTTGCCACGTTCCGTCAAAAAATACAATCACTGCCATATTAGTTAAGCTTTCACGGCTCCATGTCTAAATTACATCGACATCATAAGTTCGCTGAAATAAAACTTGTACAAATCGGCGATCTCCCGAGCCAAGGCCATACTCGAGTCTAGAGGCCTACATTTCGGGCGATTTTTCGGGTTTAATGAAAAAAAACAAAAAAAAAATAAAAAACAAAAAGAAATTTTATAATCCATTTTTTACATTCTTTATATCAATGTTTCAAGAACTTCCACAAGAATTTTTGTGTAAAAAAAATCAAAATTGAAATAGTTACGGATCTCTAAATATGGCCGTGAAAAAAAGGGTTGAGGCGGTTGACGTGATTCCAAAGCTTCCATTCATCCGAATCAGAAATAAAACCAATTTTATTAATCAATAAGAATGTCATTATGGCAGGTACCGAAGAGAAAAAAAAATTAAAAAGGCGCGACTGTCTGAAAAAAAGTTAATTTTCCGCCCTATTTTTTTTTAAAGTTAAGTATTTTTTTAAAATAGCAATAATAATAATTTCGTAATTCCCGAGGTAGGGACGATAGAGGAATATATACTGAAGGGCCGTACCAAATTTGAAGTCAATCGGCTGAATAGAACTCGAGATTTTATGTCAACCAGGTTGAAAAAAGTAGTTTGTAGAAAAACGCGTTTAAAGTTTTGAGTACAATTTCGGACAACCGCAACTATCTAAGTCGTATAATGGCATGCTATACTTATGTTATATTAATCGACCATTTCTGTCTCATAAAGTGTGCCTTCCTCGACCTCGAAATGATGATTCTCTGATTGATGACTAATGTACGGAGACTATTGACCGTAGACCATTGTCCTATTCGTGCCGATGCGGCCTCTCAATCCGGCCGTATTCAAATCACTATAACTTTGTAAATATTGTGAATTCCGAAATTTCCTTTTGGGGATATATTCTTAAAGGGGAACTATTGAGAAGACCAAACATTAACTATTTTTGAGGATCTTTTTTAAATAGAAAGGCTTGTTTCATTTATTTGCAAGTTTGCACACTTTTTAGGGTTCCGTACGTCCAAATAAAAAATGGAACCCTTATAGGATCACTCGTGTGTCTGTCGGTCTGTCGCGAAAACTTTTCGAATTCTGTACCCTACCTCGTATAGTATTACTACAAAGTACAATAGATCGCAAAAAGACAAATTATAGAAGGGGCCCCGCCCCCCTCGGCCACACACCTGAGCTCCCTCGGCTCGAACCCTTCTGATGCTCAAGCAGAATAACATAAGAAATACTCAGAATTCTGCTTCGAAAATTTGACAGCATATTCCTAACATGTTGAGTCATGATTTTATGGAAAAAAATCGATTTTTTGAAGTTTGTAAATAGTATTCCCCCCCTTAAGAGTTTATACTTTGAGAAAATGCAAAAAAAATGATTTTTCCAAAATTCTAGAGTATAATACCGCCTTAAGACGCCTCGGGCGAGGTCAATACTTGATTGGGTGACGGCTTAGCTATACACCGGCTCGCGTATCAATAGCTGAGCGGGAAACAGTTTTTCTAAGATTCCGATGGTGCTGATCAACTGAAACTCAATAAAAATATAATCGTCTGTATGGGTCCGGTTTTCCACAGTTTCCCTTAGCCCTCATGCAAATGCGATACAGTAGTGCATTAGGAAAGAGTAGCTGTTGGTAACACTCTTGGGAGATTCACAAGAACTGAGGGAGGGGTCTCACAAGAACATGGAAATAAGTGAAGTGGAGAACACGAGTTTAAAGGAATGGGATGGGTTCATAAAATAATAAAATTGCTCGTAGAATAATTGAATTTTATTGCTACATCACGACTCAAAAAATGAGTACAGACTTTAAATTATCGGAAGAATCAGTAAAATTATTGCAATAATTAGGTCCTTTCTAAGTGGCTACAACTCTACGGGAAATAGTCGTAATTTTATTATTCCAAAAAGTACTTCAAAGCATAAATCTTCGCGTCTTTGAAGACGCTTTTGAAAAATGATTACTTTTCCATATTAAACTTCAAAAAATAAATATTATTCGCTGAGGTTGTAGACTGCTATGTCTTCAGCTTCCAATAGTTTTTTTGAAAGTTACTGTGGGACCATTTTTGACATCATTATCCGCAATCGAAGTCAAAATGTATCTCGCTAACTGAGGGTAATACAGAAATCTTAAAGGCAGTTTTGGAAAGTTAAAAATATGTGTTTTAATAGCTTTGATTCAATAATTTTCAATGGCTTATTCAATAACTTTTTGAAACGTAATATCCATTTTTAAAAAGACGAAAATAAATGGCATATCTTTAATTTTTCATCACAAATCTTGGCACGCTACGAAAAAACCCAAAACTATTTAAGTTTCTGGGTTTCTTTAAGTTCAAAGATTAATTGATTATTAATTAAATCGAGATAGGTTAAGAATACAGTTGAATAACCTAATTACATCCGACTAACCATTCGAAACCTTTAACTAACCACTTAAGAAAGCTTACGAGGAGTAAAAAACTTGTATCAATCGGTGCTGATAAGTTGGTCAATGAGATTGCTCTTCAGAATAAAATTATCTTAATGGAAAATTCAAATAGTTTCGATATTTTTGAACTCATATCAAGTAATAGCATAACAAAGTATGAGAACGAGCTTACAATTTGAAAAAAAAATGAATAAATATATCTAAGGATTTCTTCTCCGGGCGTTACAGATCAACATCCCGAGAATAATGAACGGACACAATGTGTTAGTTAGAAATTAGTCGTGCACAACAATAGTGAACAATTTGCCGGAAATTCACTGTTGAATTCAGCATACCTCATGAATTAGGTTCACGATGAATAACCTACAAGGTGAGAAGGCTCACGCTGTTGTTATCTAAGAATTCCAAAGTTACATGTTTTCTCTCATATTTTCTTCATATTATTATTTTATTTCAATTTCCTTCCTTTTATTTTTATGCCTGACAAAAAGAGCTTCTTGAATCCCATAGCAGTATGTACTGCCAACACATTTTGAGGCTCTCCGCTCTATGAATTTTATATATTTCATATACCGGGTATTCTGCAATCAATGGATCAAAATGTAAAGCTAAGTTCTGGACCGAAATCCGGGTCAAAAAGTCTAGTAATATTGTTTTTATCAGGCTCCCTCCTCATTAGTTATTCATTTTATCAAAGTCAAAGGATACGTGTTCTTTTATCGCATATACTACCGAAACGGTTAAAGATAGAGCAAAAGTCAATAGTACCAATATTGTAGAGTATTAAATTTTGTATGAAAAAGTTCCCGGCAGCACTTCTCTATCTTCAACAATTTAGACTTGAGAGCGGACTGAAAAATACCTGCTTCTAAGGTTCGATCCATTTCAAGGGATTTTTTCGATCCGCTCTCAGGACTAAACTACCAAAAATAGAAGAGTACTGTTAAGAGGTTTTTTATAGGAAATTTTGTGCTCTACAAGATTGGTCCTATAGTTTTTTTTTCTATCTCTAACCGTTTCGGCAGTATGCGCGATAAAATATGGGATATCCTCCAACATCAATAATAATGAATAACTCATTAAGAGAAAATCTAATCAAAAAGCATTACTAGACTTTTCGACTCGAATTTCGATCCTGAACTTAAGTTTATATATTATACTTTTTAGCCCAGTATATATTCAAGAACTTATGTCATGGTTAACTTATGTATGTGGTTGGATAAGTGACAAATATTTTCCATTTGCCGTTGGTGTTGTTTGATTTGATCGAACGAGTCTGGAACCAAATTTCTATCGGAGATTTAGCATTCAGCTTATTCTCATTCAAGTACCAATTATTTTGTAACGTTATCAATACACTATTCATTTAAATATGGAAATATACAGTGGGTAATCAAATTATTAGAGCCACCTGCATAAATTAACAATTAGGTCTTGGAACAGATCAACGAACAAGAAATTTAATTTCACTCTCTTGAAAATAATATTTCAATTGGTCATCAATTGTAAGAGTCTTTTTAAATTAATTTCGCCCTTTTTTAGCATGATATTTACGCTAATTTCTAAAATATAATTATTTAAGTGTATTTATATTTTTTGATTGTTTTTTCCAATTTAGGACTCAATAGTAAATAATTTACGATAAAAATCTCTATATTTATTTATTTTTCTCACAATGGCTCTTTCGATTTAATCACCCACTGTATATATTTTAATATATGCACAATAAAGCTGCTAATTCTATAGGATTCAATCGGCATGTAGACTTTTTGCCTTATTGAGTTCTCTTGTACATACAACGATATTTACATGTTTGTTTCTTATTTTGTGCTTAATTAAAAAATCTTATAGTGGAAGAATCAAACTCTGCACCTGTGATCGTCGGGGTTACTCCTGGCAGTGGGGTCGTAGGACTCAATCCCGGTGGTCCTCGCTTTCTCGCTATTCCCGGTAACCCTGGTAAAGGATACGCTTGTATGTGCTTTTAAATAATGTGGGCTTTTGTTTATTCCAACGGATTTCAGAACGTGATTTAACCCGAGGATCAACAATTTTAGTGCATGTTTACAATATAATCGTTCATTATTATTATCATTATAAAAAAATACAACTGCACTAAACTCAATATTTATATTTCCTATTCAAAGCAATATCATTAAATTGACCAAATGAATTGGGTGTTAATTAAAGTTGCAGTTTAGCAATTCTCATATTTTCCTAATAATTACGGGGGCGTCCATTAATCATGTGAGGCCCGAAAGGGCAGGGGGGGGGGGTCTATTAAAACATCATGATAAATTACGATGAGGAATGTAGGGGTATTACAATTATAACGTATATTTTTTACACAAAACTTTTTTATGTTGATTCCGATGAATTTGTATTTTTTTGATGATATTTAGCCCAGTCACTATGTACAAAAAAGAGCCCTGAAATGGAGAAGAGTCGATACCACAATTTCCTTTTTCTAATCTAGTTTAGTAATCTAAAGTTTTGCACTGGCGTCGACCGCTGTTTTTGTTAAATAACTCCATTTCGAATTTTTGACTAAATAATAGTTCTGACTAAACCTGTTGGAAATTCAATTCTTTACAACCTTGGTCATAACAATTTTTGGTCTACCATCGATTTCTTTAACATAAATCTGAAAAAAGGGGCGAAATTAAATTATTGTATTATCTCGGTTATTTTAAACATCAACGCATAAATGAATGAAAACAACCTTGTAGGGAATTCAATTCTCTTTGGTCCTCACTTTTTTCCTCTTAGAATCAATGTTTTAGGTTCTACACACACGGTAATGAGTGGTGCGAAAACATTATTCCATGAACCATTCAACGACTACATGTCTTTCTATAACATAAAATCCGAAATATCTTTATTCAAAATACAATCCTTTTCCGCAATTATTACCGCAAGAAAAGAGTTTCAGGCACGTTTTTTGACGTGGTTTCCCCTGTAGGTGTAATCCACGCATTATTACTCGCAAATTTAATCCGTTTTTTACGTTTTCTTATTATTAGTTATTCTTATCTTAAGTTTTTGAAATCAGAATTCCATTTTGTTCTTGCAAGTGTTAATAATTCCAATGACGTATTTTTCATTTTTTTTGTTATAAGATTTTGAAATCGAAATTACTTTTTTTTTTTATTTTATGCGAGATATTAAAATCAAATAGCAAAATTCCCCTCCCGGGGGAAAAAACCTGGACAAGTACATTGGTGGTCCCGCGTTTCCCTATGATATCACAAAAAATCCAAAACCCCACTTAATTTTTTTTTTTATGTTTACTAATTTTATTCATATCCCGGAGGGAAACCAACCATATAGATCGCGAAATATCCGGCCAAAATACCAGACTTCACAATAAATGTTACTTTGAATTTATTTCCACAGAACAAAACAGGAATCAAAACATTTAAAAATCAGCGTTATCAAGATGAGGAAAATACCACATATAATTGGTGTGTAAGAAGTATCAAGAGTCTAGAAAAAAATGAAAAAAGGTCACCGTCTAAGTTATGTGCAGCAGTAAAATTTATGATATCAGTACTAGGACAAGCATTTCTTTGGTGACTGAGTAGATATCAATATGGATGTACCGGCAACGTAGGGCATGCAGTTGGTGCATTGCTTCTGGGATCTCCTAAGTTGAGTAGCTACTTTTGTTTTGGCTATGGCGCGACCAATGTTGCCAAATAGTATTTACTTATATGACCTAATGAAACAACATTGCCTGCGCCGTGGCTAAAATAACGAAAAACAAGCAGGAACAGGAAGTTTCGCATAAGAACCCGTGCTTTTGTAATGTTAAAAAAAAACTTTAATTTATGTCCGTACATGATAGCACAGTTTTGTTTGATTGGTAATAATTTGATGAACGTTCACCACCGTACGTTGAACCTATACGCACAGAGTACTTGTCCGGCCCATAACTTTTTATTAAAATTGCTCATTCAAGTGAAAATCAAATTGGAAGTGCTTTTCGTTGCATGCGTTGCTTTTCGCTGTCAGAAATTTATAAGAAAATCAATTCTTCTGCAAATTTCAGAATGGCCTTGTATCATACACAACATTCGACGTCGATTCAATCGAAATAAAATGGTGTTCTTAGTCATCATAAAATTACATTAACATAAGGTGCATTCAGTTATGAAATTTCTGAAGATGCGACTCAGTAAACCGTTGCCAGCAATGTAGCGTATCATACTTTCGAAAACTACTATTGCCAGCAATGAAAGTTATTATACTTTGGAAAGCTACTATTTATTAGTAGAAGATCTAAGTAACCACTGGTGAATGGTCAAAAGATCAATGCAGGCTATGAATGCACCGTCAAATTTGTATCCAGTTTTAAGATCACGCAAATTTCACACAAAATAATCCCCCTCCGTTCGTTTCATTTTGACGTTCTTGGGCGCCAGCTATCAAAATAGCCCTTTATGTTTTGAAAAAGAGAATTTAAACCGTTATGCGGGATTAATCATAAAAAAAAATAAAAATTAAATAAGACAATGCCAACAATGAAAAAGTGCGTATTTATGACCCTTGACTTTTGAGAGAGACCCCTGATTTTCACTTGAATGAGCAATTTTAATAAAAAGTTATGGGCCGGACAAGTACTCTGTGCGTATAGGTTCAACGTACGGTGGTGAACGTTCATCAAATTATTACCAATCAAACAAAACTGTGCTATCATGTACGGACATAAATTAAAGTTTTTTTTTAACATTACAAAAGCACGGGTTCTTATGCGAAACTTCCTGTTCCTGCTTGTTTTTCGTTATTTTAGCCACGGCGCAGGCAATGTTGTTTCATTAGGTCATATAAGTAAATACTATTTGGCAACATTGGTCGCGCCATAGCCAAAACAAAAGTAGCTACTCAACTTAGGAGATCCCAGAAGCAATGCACCAACTGCATGCCCTACGTTGCCGGTACATCCATATTGATATCTTCTCAGTCACCAAAGAAATGCTTGTCCTAGTACTGATATCATAAATTTTACTGCTGCACATAACTTAGACGGTGACCTTTTTTCATTTTTTTCTAGACTCTTGATACTTCTTACACACCAATTATATGTGGTATTTTCCTCATCTTGATAACGCTGATTTTTAAATGTTTTGATTCCTGTTTTGTTCTGTGGAAATAAATTCAAAGTAACATTTATTGTGAAGTCTGGTATTTTGGCCGGATATTTCGCGATCTATATGGTTGGTTTCCCTCCGGGATATGAATAAAATTAGTAAACATAAAAAAAAAAATTAAGTGGGGTTTTGGATTTTTTGTGATATCATAGGGAAACGCGGGACCACCAATGTACTTGTCCAGGTTTTTTCCCCCGGGAGGGGAATTTTGCTATTTGATATCACTTCTTTTTCCTATAGTATTTTCATATATTTCGCTTTATATAGACTCCAATAGAGTCTGCATATAACAAAAAAACTTACAACGCGTTTGCATCATTACATCATCGATTTATTTGAATGACAGGAATCAGTACTGCTCACACTACTAATTCGCCATAAGAGAATGAGACAAATTTTCTACCATAAATTCATTGTTACTGAGGTTGTATAAATATAAGAGCGTTTCGTTCCTGTGATAAGAAAAAAGTTATAATGTTTTCAAAAGGGTTAACTACAAACTCGAAGTATTTTCGAGATGTTAGTAATTCGTTGATATGTTATTATTCGATTATAGCTTGGCAGGAAGGTGTTATAGAAGAGACCTCAAGTACCAATTTTTCCCCAAGGCAAAAATTCAGAAAATTAAATACTTTATCATTAGCTTTCAATTTGTGTATTAGAATAAGGCATTCAGGGGCGAAAAGGCAGCGAGGATATTAGTAATTTCGGTCTAAGCTATAAATAGATAATTATATTTAACTTTACTGTCAGGAGCCTCAGAATTATTATTCTTTCAAAGATGAAATGATGGAAGAATATGATGCATCATCCTTAACTTACAAATTATTTTATAAAACATAGAAAAAAATTAGATTGAAAAAAAATTCGGCCGAAGTACTTGACGAATGTTTTTTCACTTAATTTACATAATGTATCGGTCACGGTGACAACCTCGCCAAGTACTTCGGCCGAAATTCTTTTTCATCTAATTTTTTTTCGTTTGCAATCTTTTTTTTCTTCGGACCCTTATTGACACAGAGTTTTTATTTTCATTCTGGTTGGTAAAACAACTGCATTTTCGAACTTGATTCTTTTCTCTATCAACATTCAACATTATTTGAAGATTTTTTCACACGATAAAGCCTCCCGTGCTGGGCACATATATTTTGGTACAGCTCAATTTATTTTATAACTTTTTGCGAAACCCAACCTTAGCTTTTCGCGAGGATTAACTCATTTTGTTTTGTGTGATTTGAATTTATTTGATACATTTTTTGAGAGTGGTCACTTTTCTTACTTTTTGATAGGATTTGATTTTCTCAGGGATATTTGCGAGAAAAGGTTTTTGCAGTGTATGTACATTCGTGGAAAAATATGGGAACGGCGGGCAACAAATGTACTTGTCCAGGTTTCTTCCGCGAGGGGGATTTTTATGCATGATATAATTCGTTTTTTCTCGTTCTTTTCAAACATATCGCTTTATATAGATTAGAATAAGGTTATATTGGGAAATTATTGCTTTTTCATTTCCAAACCCTGACTCCTTCTACTTCGAGTTAGGTTTTTTCCCCATGAAATAAAGGGGCACGTGTTTTGGAATTTTCAATTTGGCATTTTTTTAATTCTCGAACCAGTAAAATTTTTTTGACATTTCGATTTACCTTTCTGGAATCAGGCTAAAATAAGTCGGGAACTGGGAGTCTGATACAAAAATTTACAAAGCTTTTGAGGGCAAGATTAGAGCAGTCAGAACTTTTCGATAGAATTTGTAGCTATTTGAATTTGTGTTTATCAAAGAAACATATTAAACAGCAGTATCTCCTTGTTATATTTGTAGATTTGTGGTAAAAAATATTACGCTTATTTCAGCTTGTTCATAAAAATGGAGCGATTTGTTTCGAAATTTTTCATTTTTGATTAATGATAAAATAAAAAACCAGTTGAGAAAACATATCGAATCTATTGTGAAAAAAGTTCACGCATTTTTTCATTCTTATTTTTATTAACAAGGTGGAATCATGATTATTTTTCAATACCATTGAAGAAGTTACTACCGTGAAAATAAAAAGTTACAACTATTTCAATATTCTCATTAAATATAGAAAAGTTCAAATAGTATGTTATGGAAACTCCAAAACAATATATTGAACAAAGCGGACAAACTGAGAACAGGATCGTACCCAAGAGAATGAAATGAATTTAGTTGTATTAGTCACATTAGCTTTGAGCAAATTTTGTTACCATCAAAACCAGAGCGACTGTAGAGGAAAGCCTTTGGAATACAACTTTTTCAATTTATTATACCATAATCAGAGCTAAGAAGTGGAAATACTTAGCATACATGTCTCCTCGTCACAAAATGGTCAAAGTTTGTAGATATCGGCTACGTTCCAATGATACAAATTTCGATACTATCAGAAGAAGAGCACCCGAAGACATTCTAAAACAACTTTTTAAATTTATTATGCCACAACTAAAGTGGAAAAGTGAAAAAACATAGTGCACTTTAAGCCCAACAAAGTTCAGAAAATTTGGATGTATCTATTGCGTTCCGAGGACAGAAATTTTAATCCCATCCAAAAATGAGCAGCCGAAGACATTTTGTAATAAATTTTTCAATTCATAATGCCACAATCAGAGACAGAAAGTGGAAATACTTGGCGCACATGTCGCTTCACAAAATATTAAAAGTTTGTAGATATCGGCTACATTCCCATGATACAAATTTTGATGCAAATTTTGATATTTATAACAATAATGGCCATGAAAGCCTCAAAACTAGAACTTACAGATATTTTAATATTATGTTTGAATTTTGAAAAGTTCAGAAAGTATGTTATGGATATTTTAAAACAATAAATTCAACAAAGCGGGCACAAACTTAGATCAGTACTGTGCCCAAGAAAATGGATCGAGTTGAGTTGTACCAGTTGCATTATCTTCGTGCAGATTTTCGTACCATCACAACCAGAGCATCCATAGAGCAAATCTTTTTGAAAACATTTTTCAATTGGTTATGCCACAATAGGAGCCAAAAAGTAGCAATACTGAGCACACATGTTGCTCCAGGAAATTTCCAAAGTTTGTAAGTATACGTTGCGTTCCAATGAAATAGATTTTTATACTTCCAGAAAAAAGGAACCAAAGACTTTTTGACAATTTTTTGAATTAATCATGCCACAACTTAAGCATACCACACATTGGGCTCAATAAAGTTTATGAATTTTGCATGTTGCCATTACTTTTCGAAACCAAATTTTAATCCCATCCAAAAATGAGCAATCGAAGAATTTTCATAATAAAATTTTCAAGTCCTGATAATGCCACTATTCGAGCAAAAAAGTGGAAATATTGGGCACACTTGTTACTTCACAGATATTTCAAAGTCTGTACGTATCCATTGCAATTCAATTATACAAATTTTGATAATATCAGTAAAAATACATCGGAAGACTTCCTGAAACAATTTTTCAAAATTCATAATGTTACAACTAAAGCGGTGAAGTGAAAAAATAGAGCGCATATTGAGCCAAACAAAATTCTGAAATTTTGCATATATTCATGGCGTTCCAAAGACAATAATTTTTATCCCATCGACAAATGAGCAACCGAAGAATTTTCATAACAAAAGTTCAATTTGCAATGCTAAAATCGGAGGCAAAATGTAGAAATACTTGGTACATTTGTCGCTTCGTACAATTTCCGAAGTCTGTAGGCATTCGTTGCAATCCAAAGATATAAATTTTGATAATATCAAAAAAAACACATCGGAAGACGTTCTGAAACAATTTTTTAAAATTCATTATGCTACAACTAAACCGGGGATGTAAAAAAATATAGAGCATATTGAGCCAAACAAAATTCTGAAATTTTGCATATATGCATGGGGTTCCGAAGACGATAATTTTGATCCCATCGACAAATGAGCAACCGAAGAATTTTCATAACAAAAGTTCAATTCATAATGCTAAAATCGGAGGCAAAAAGTAGAAAACTTGGTACATTTGTCGCTTCACACAATTTCCAAAGTCTGTAGGCATTTGTTGCAATCCAAAGATATAAATTTTGATAATATCAGAAAAAACACATCGGAAGACTTTCTGAAACAATTTTTTGAAATTCATTATGCTACAACTAAAGCGGGAATGTGAAAAAATATAGAGCATATTGAGCCAAACAAAATTCTGAAATTTTGCATATATCCATGGTGTTCCGAAGACAATATTTTTGATCCCATTGACAAATGAGCAACCGAAGAATTTTCATAACAAAAGTTCAATTCATAATGCTAAAATCGGAGGCAAAAAGTAGAAGTATTTGGTACATTTGTCGCTTCACACAATTTACAATGTTTGTAGGTATTCGTTGCAATCCAAATATATAAATTTTGATAATGTCAGAAAAAACACATCGGAAGACTTTCTGAAACAGTTTTTTAAAATTCATTATGCTACAACTAAAGCAGGGATGTGAAAAAATATATAGCATATTGAGCCAAACAAAATTCTGAAATTTTGCATATATCCATGGTGTTCCGAAGACAATATTTTTGATCCCATTGACAAATGAGCAACCGAAGAATTTTCATAACAAAATGTTCAATTCATAATGCTACAATCGGAGCCAAAAAGTGGAAATACTTGGTACATTTGTCCCTTCACAGAATTTCCAGAGTCTATATGCATTCGTTGCAATACAAAGATACAAATTTTGATAGGATATGGAGTATATACCGCCATAGTCTTTTGACATAAAGATATATTATACGAGCCATTTTGACATAAAGATATATCATTACTTACTACGGTTATCATCCAGATGCATCCATATATATCCAGATGCAGGTTGATGACAGTGTATTTGTCTATTAATTCATCAAATGCGAGATGATTCTACACCATATTTTGGATAGAAAAACGACGTCGAAAATCTTTTGAAATGGACCATCAATTATCATGCAAGGATCATTTTATGATGTACAAATCTTATTATGGCAAGCGAGGAACATTTTATAATAAAGAGGAAAGAGACCAATAAAATAAATTGTCAACGGTGTAGAGTTAACAAAAATATTTATTAGACACTGCTCAAAACTCAGCATGATAATAACAAACTTTGCCGCATATACATTTTTTTGACACTCATTATTAGTTTTATAGTTTCTTTTCCAAATTTACATCGATTCACACCAATCATGATTAACAGTTCAACGTATACCATTTCATAGTTATCAAAGAAACGAAAAGAATGATTTCTCAAGAAATCTTATACGAGGAACATTTAATCGCGAAAGAGAAATTCCGTCGTAGAGTTAAGTGTGGAAAATAAAAACAGCAGGGTTAACAATGATAAAAAAATACATATTCATTTCAGCACTGTTCGAAAGTTGATTAAAAGCACTTCACTATTTTCACACCATCACTTTCTTATTATTACCGTAACCAAGAGTCGATCGAACCTAACCATGATATTTATAACCTCACAACTGTCCGTGAAAAAACATTCATATTTTCAATACTGTTTAAGCCACGAGATTCTAAAATTAATTAAAACATTAAAATAATTTATCCGTTAGCTTGTACGACCCACACTTGGTTATGTCAAAACTCTGTTCCAGCTTTCCGCTGTGTCGGTATATGTCCATTCGCGACAAAAAAATTCATGAAAAATAATGGGAAACCTCCGGCTTCAAGAGACCTTTGACGGTGTTATGTAGAGCCACGTTGAAAAAACCAACCAACACATCCCGCACTGTTTTTACGAAACTTCGATCAAACTTTTAAAAATTATAACCAAACTCTTCCACACGTCCTGCACTGTTTTCATTATTTATTTTTTGAATTCCGTTTCATACAGATTCACACATTGCGCATGACTCGTTTCATTGCGCAGTTGCATGTTGCGCATCATTATGCGCATGCGCACTTGTTCATCAAAATGATGAGACCCAACGAACACGACCACAGATCACACACCTTTAATGGTTTATCACAGATACAGACACCAACCAGAAACTCGAGAGGCTTCAAGAGGCCTTTGATGGTGTTATGTTGGTGTGTAGAGCCACGTTGAAAAAACCAACCAATCAGAAACTCGCGAGCGGCTTTGAGCCTCTGATGGTGTTATGTACATACACGTCGAATTTCCGATGTGTTATATAGAACGTTGAAAAAACCAACCAATCAGAAACTCGCGAGCGGCTTTGAGCCTCTGATGGTGTTATGTACATACACGTCGAATTTCCGATGTGTTAGTATTTTTTCCATAATCTTGACCCTATGCAAAGTTTTTTCTCAGCAATTACACCACCGATCATGCTGATTTTGGGCTCAAGCGAAAGAGAAATTCTTAATTAGTCTCCAGTTCAATTTTCAAGGCATCAAATGGCTCCTGAGCATCGTAATTGAAAGAAATGACATGCCAATTTTACCCCCACCACCGCGAATCGTTTTATTCAGAGATAATATAGTCTCGGCGAGCCTCGGGCCAGCAGACGACAGAGCTGTCAATGTACTTGTCCCGAGACTCTACCGAGTCTCTTGATCGGATCTACGTAATTTTTTCCGACCCCAAAAACTTATAAAAAAAGGCCAAAAAAAACAAACTTTCAAATAATAACGCTTGGTTTGGGCCTACAGGGCCACATAAAAAAAAACGTGCCTGAAACTTTATCCCTGTGGAGGTGCGGAGAAGGGTTTTATTTTGAATGAAGATGATTCGAGTTTTATGTTATATAAAGACATGCAGTTGTGGAATAATTCGTGAAATAAATTTCTACCACTCTTTTCCTTTACCGCAGGCGTAGGACCTTAAATATTGATCCTACAAGAAAAAAGGTAAGGACTAAAGTTGTAGAGAATTGCATTCCCTGCAAGTTTGTTCCTTTTTGTTTACAGGCTAAAGGTTAAAATAAACGCGATAATGCAATAATTTTGTCTTTTTTTTCAGATTTAGGTTGGAAAACATCGATTTTAGACAAAAAATTGTTATTGTAATGACTATTTTTAGTCAAAAGTTGAAAATGGGCGAGTTATTTAACAAAACAAATTCCCCCCTGAAATTGAGATAGTGGTCGTGCCATAGCAAAATCTGGTCGAAATTCTGGATTTATACTGCCAATGAGCCTTCTCAAAGTTTAAAAAAAGAAAATTGTGGTATCGACTCACTTTCATTTTAAACGTACATTCAGACTGGGCTATATACCTTTGACTGATGATTGATATTTCATCGAAGACACTCTTTTTAATTTTTCAAATTTCAGTTAAACATTTTATTCGGAAAGCGTTGTTTGTATTTTTTCGATTTGTGTAAATCTAACGACATGTAGTTTATGTTTATTCATGAAATAAATATTAATTTTATTTAAATTTATTTTTTAATTATTATATTATATTAATTTAAATTTAAGGCGTCTTCTCACTTTGGAAATTTAAAAAAATCGATTTTTTTTTTTTTTTAAATTTTGAAAGTACATATCTTCAAAAATGTCATCTCGAAATTTCATAAAGATCGGACGAGTCTAACTACATTTTTTGGCGACCGTTAGGTGACTACCTGAGAGTACCCGGCGATCCCTTTCACGCCGCTCGGACGGTCCCTGTATATCTGACTCTATACAATTGAATAGCCGTGTTCTTTTGTTAATGTAGTACCCCTTGCTTAGGTATATTCTGTTTTCGGGTCTATACTCATGTAATAAGACCTTAACACGTGCATTTTTCAAAAGAAAATCACTCGGCAACGATGCTAAACTGTTATTTCATCAGTCTAATTTGAAACTTCGTAACGGCAACATCTCTGCGCTCAGGATTGTTATAATGGATAAAAAGACTTCGCAACAAAGTGCCACGTGGCGACGTCCAAGTTCGAAATCTAAAAAAAGAAAATTTCGTGGAGTGCTTCCACACCAGTCTGAAGCAGATACGAGTCATGCTAGTGCGAGTGCAGCAAAATTAAAAAAATCGGACGATACAAGTTTCGATGTACACATCGATCCAACGGCTGGATATAGTATTATTCAGTTTTTTCTTGTTTTTTCTACATTACAACAATATGTGAAGTGTAAAGTTTGTAACAAAGATGTTTCAAGAAACATCATCAAGAAAAACCGTGGAAATTGCTTGCCAAACAGCGGCATGCATTTATAACGAAGGGCTACAACCTGTTTTAAAAATTTTGGAGGTGATGGGTGTCAAACTAGGCCCTATCGCCGTTCAATACGCCGAGAAACGCGACAGTGATCGCGTACGCGTAGGGAACCGCCGCAGCTCTAACGCTTCAAAAGAGACTAGGTCGAGACGAAGGGAAGCTACTTTGGACGAACACACCTTCTACGAAGAATCGGAAGGTCCATTGTATGGAGCAGGCATCGCTGATTAACCCGAGGTAAGGTTTTTTCATGATTTTTCTGCAACCAAAACTTTAAACGCAGTTATCTCAAAACAAGGTTTTTCGGTGCTTTGTTGATGAAATTTCGGAAACTATCCGGCCGATTGTCATGAAATTTGAATGACATATGCTTCATAGTTATGGCTATAGCGCATATCATCAGATTTTTTAAATTTTGATTTTAAGAATTTTTTTTTTACAAAAAACTGCAAAAAAATCGTGGTTTTTTTTTACTTTTTCGAAAAACGTGCGCCATTTTGTTATTTTCGCGAATATCAAAAATCTGATGATATGCGCTATAGCCACTGACATACTGAATCTAAAACAGTTTTATTTTTTTGTTTCAGACGACCCGTCTCGGAGATACCATCAACAAGCCACGACCATAACATTTTTACACGGGTTTTTCAATGCTACTGATGTATTATAATAATTGTTTAAAAAAATAAAATAAAAATTTTTTCATGTACTTGAAAGATGTGTTTATTACATAGGATCCGTTTTATCCCATAATTTTAAGCAAAAATCCTCGAAAAAAAATCGCAAAAACAGCCTATTTTTGAGGCGTTTAAAGTGAGAAGATGCCTTAAATTTATTTAAAATTTAAATTTAAATGCTTAATGATTTTTAATCAAGAACGAGCGTAATTATGCAAACAAAAAATTGTTTTAACTATATATTGTTAATGAAAAAATCACTAATAAATAGTCGTCAAAAATTTTTAGATTTGCAATGAAAAATTATTTGTACTAAAACTATAATAATCGAGAATTATTCAGAAAATTATAAATTTTCGTTTTATTATATATAAATAATTATGAAATTATATATAAATTAAAAATTCGTTTAGTTTTAACCCGTCAGCAGGCGTGCTATAAGACTTTTTCTCACACTTATATTGAAACGATGATTACTCGAAAATTTCAAAGGGCATAAGCATTTTAAATATTTTCTATCTTCTCCAAATTTATTCTTCTGTATGATAGAAGAGATACAAAAATTTTTTGAATTTTTGTTTTTGAATTTTTTTAGTTATTACTTTTTGGTTTTTAATGTCAATTATCGTTGCATTTATGATTTTTAAAAAATAAAAATGTTTAATAGCCACAATCACTGTAGCAAAATTCTTTTTAAATTCCTATTTATCAAATTAAGCACTTGAAGCTATACATGTGAAAAAATGTCCCATCGCGCGCCCAATATTTAAAGTGTACGTAGAGCGCAGACTGACGGATTAAGACAACTAATAAATTACGTGATACATAGAGGGGGGGGGGGGGGGGCGGTCAGCCGCAATGTCACTTAGAATCACGTGGAGAGAGGGAGGGGTCAAAAATGGCCAAAAATGTATCACGTGATTAATGGACGCTCCCTACAATTCTTGAGATAACATTTGCACACATGATTAGAAGCTTTTGTGCATTCATCAGCTCAAATTGTACAAAAGTAACGTAAATTAGTAGGTCAAAGAAAAGCTAGGATCGATTATTATTTGACATACGGAATGATGGTTCCAATTATGTACATAACGAATTATTTATCGTCGTTTCTTGTTTCAAATAATCTTTGTTTAGAGTTTTCTGTATTACCACACTTTTATTCGCTTTTCCTTCATTACAACTAACGTCCATAGTCCTTGTGTTCATAATATTTCCATTAACGGATGACATCTGGAATTTATAATCGCCATTTTAATTTTTTTCGTCGCAAACAACTATTACCGAATGATACGTTTTTTTAATTATATCTATAAAAAAGTATGTTTAATCTTAAACGACTCTCAGATCAGCAAAAACATCAGTAATGTAAAATTCGTCTTCTCAAATTCGCTTATACTTTTCTTGTGCACGATAGTCTTAAAACAATAGATTTTGGAAAATGAGCGATTATTGGTTGCAACAGAAAAAGCAGTAGGCAGTAAGCTAGATAATTTACAGGCCATGAACCAGGAAACAATGGTATGGACCGAAGTCCCAGCAATATATCCATCAACAGGACTCATAGTTCATCAGGCTTGGAGAATGGTGACGGTAATCACAAGGTATTAAAAAAAAAGTTGACTAAATAATAAAATAAAATATTTTGAAACAAAAATCAATGCGTGGTGAAATCAGTAATTATTAAACGATGAATAGATTTCTTTCCAATGGTTATATTTGTTGTGAGCAACTGTTTCATGCACTTTCCACCAGAGCAACGTTCAATTCATGAGAAAGATACCATCTGGTGCCGAGGCAAGCAATATTCTAGTTGGTGAAGTTGACTTCCTGGACAAAGCTCTATCAGCCTTTGTTCGACTGAGCCAAGCCGGGATGATGGGAGATCTCACCGAAGTTCCAGTACCAACGAGGTTTATTTTCATTCTACTTGGACCAACGGTTAGTTAGAATTTGTCGTGTTAACCAATACAGTAAAACAGCTCGAAAAAATAAGGCACGAGGCCAGGTATTATTTGGTAATAGTTTCTGATCTTCATTACAAATGAAAGTTTTGTTGTTAAGAGTAAATACTATGAGTATCCATATCCAATACTGCTATATTCAATGGTTAAAGGGTGGAATCTCAGGCTTCCATGAGATTGGCCGTGCTATGGCAACTTTAATGTCTGACGAAGTCTTCCATGACGTTGCGTACAAAGCCAAGAATCGTAATCATCTACTGGCTGGGGTAGACGAATTTCTTGATGCTGTTACTGTGTTACCACCCGGCGAATGGGATCCAACCATCCGAATCGAGCCACCAGCAGCTATTCCGTCACAGGTTCGCTAACAATTTCATACGAATTCGATCCAAATACTTAGAGAGAGTCATTACTAAGGAAAACGCAGATAAAAAGAGACTAGCGCGGAGTTAACCCTGGGTTAGTCAAGGTAATCTCTTATATGCATTCAAGTTAACCCTAAGTTGAGCCAAGACTAACCCAGAGTAAATCTCTTTTGGTTAATATTCTACCAACCCTGGATAAATAAACTACTAACCCAGAATTAAAGTCTTTTTGTCCATGTTGGGTTAGTCAAGGTAATCCCTTTTTTGTGCTGTGTTAATCTTGAGCCGAATCAGGACTAACTCAAAGCAAATCACTTTTGGTTATTGCTGTACTAACCCTGGATAAATCCAGAACTAACCTAGGGTTAAACTTTAGTCCATTTGGGTTGTGCCCAGGGTTAAAAACTTTTACTCGATGCTGTCCCCAATACTGGCACACGTTGATACATATGTGTAATCATTTCGCAATTTATTTAAACGCCCCACTGACATATTAACAGGATACGAGAAAAAGGCCAAAGGAAGAAAAACCTAAAGAAGAAGTGGATGAAGAAGCCGACGAACAAAAATTACGAGAGGAATCAGGTCTCTCGAGAAGTGGTAGGCTTTTTGGAGGCCTCATCAACGATATTAAACGAAAAGCACCTTTTTATCTATCGGATTTTAAGGATGCCTTGGCCCTTCAGTGTGTAGCATCCTTCATTTTTCTTTACTTCGCGTGTCTCTCGCCTATCATTACCTTTGGTGGACTATTGAGTGAGGCAACTGGTAAAAACATGGCAGCCATGGAATCACTTGTCTCAGGTTTTGTTTGCGGTATAGGATATGGACTCTTTTCTGGACAGCCTCTAACTATTCTCGGCTCAACGGGACCTGTTCTCGTTTTCGAGACAATTGTTTACAAATTTAGCATGTAAGCACGTTTGTCATGCAGCTATTCTTACTCATTTATAAGTTTATCATTTCCGATTTCACCAAAGCACAAAAGTAGACTCGGTACATTTATATTACTGAAGACACTTCTTACATGTTTTCGGCAAAAAAAAAGTTTAAGAAACCAACAAAGGCACATGCCTTGATGAATGCATATCTTGATTTCTCTGATTAATTCTACCCTGAAACACTGCACCGTTGCAGACGGTCAAATGACCCTATATCGTTGCTGCCCTACGCTGATAAAGCGATTTTTCCTAATCGAAAAGTTAAGCCATTTCTTTTCTCTAAATCTGTGCCAGCACTGCCTGTATCAAAGAATAATCATTGACTTAATCATAAGCAATCCAATTTCTTGCGTTAGTCATAAACTTCGTGTCGGTTTATCCATAGTTATTTTCCACAGGGAATCAGATTGGGACTACATGTCTTTTCGATTTTGGATCGGTACATGGATTGCGGTTATCCTTTTGATCCTTGTAGCCATCGATGCCAGTGCACTAGTCTGTTATATTACTCGATTCACTGAAGAAAACTTTGCTACTCTAATAGCATTCATTTTCATCTATAAGGTGAGCATGTAGTCAGTGTTGAAATATCAGGGTGAGTATAAAGTAGTGTGTTGTTCGAAGGTTCGTAATTTTACAAGCGCATAGTGTCATGAAAAGTGCATTTTTTCACATTTTCATTTTTCTTTGACTCTTAATCTCGCAGTCGGTGGAAAACGTTCTCTCAATCGGTAAAAAGTTTCCTATCAACACGCACGGAAACGAAATCATGAGTAATGACTGCGAGTGCATTCAGCCGAGCAACTTTTCTAACATTTTTTCAAACCGGCAAGATTATGTCAATTGGACTTCGTTGGATCGAGCCACCTGTTCGGTAAGTCACAAAAAATCACATAAAATGAAGACCCTAACCTTAATAATAAATTAATTTGTTCTGTAACTTTGTCTATTTGTAGAAGTATAATGGTACACTTTTTGGAGATGGATGCGTGACACCTAATTATGTACCTGATGTATTCCTCATGTCAATTATCTTATTCATGGGCACTTTCCTGCTGTCCATCGAGCTCAAGGATTTCAAAAACGCCCTCTTCTTTCCATCAAAGGTTAGCAATGCCCATTTAACCTCCAACCGTTCGGGTTCGTGAATCGTCAGCGTCCTTAACAACCTATAAAGGATGTTATAATCGCTGTAGTATTTGATACTAACCGTAAAGCGAGCAATACTAATCTTAGATTAGTAATACTAACCCCAAGGTTAGCAATTAGCAATGTCAACCGCGAGACAAGTAATTAATAATACTAACCACGTGGTTAGTAATTGGCGATATCGGCTGCAAGGTTAATATACCTAATCATAATACTAACTTGGCAATAAGGTTAGTAATGCTAACCGTAAGGTTAGTATAACTAACTTAAAGGTTGATATTAAATCTTGAGTCTAGGATTTACCCTTAAGATTTGTATTAAACTCCATTTAAATACTGAGATTAAATACTACATACAAATAAATTACGGTTAGTACTAACCACAAATTTTTATGGAATCATATTTTTAACGGCAATTTCAACATGTGTTTAAACACTTTTATCAACCGTCTGTAATATATTGTAACTATGCATTTGGATTGGTATGAAATCGAAACTTGTAAAAATAATAAACCATTCGCAGAACCATGATACGGTTGGTTGAAAAAAATATGTCTGCATTATTTCAGGTTCGACAAATAGTAAGCGATTTTGCCGTAATTATCGCAATATTCTCGATGTCGACACTCGATCATTACGTAGGTATCGCCACACCAAAACTCGAAGTACCGGCAGAGTTCAAACCAACCCTAGACGGGCGTGGTTGGATTATTTGGCCATTCAATAGGAATCCTTGGTGGAGTGCTTTGGTTGCCTTTTTACCGGCGTTACTTGGTACCATATTGATCTTCATGGATCAACAGATAACCGCTGTTATCATTAATAGGAAAGAAAATAAGCTCAAGGTTAGTATTTCGCTAACATTAAAATAAAAAAGAATTAATTAAATCATAAAAATTACATATTTATGGATATATTTGGATATATCAGTAAAAAATACCTCGGGACACAAGAACGCATGATGTATTCAAGTTTTCAATGAAGCGTACTATCAGGGAGACTAGAGAGAAGGAGTGAACACAGCATAGGCCAATTTGTAGTTCCAGCGTGCCCAAAACACGTTGATGCTATAGTTTCTGGTTTTGCCACTGGAGCGCTCGCGACCGAAAGTACTAATGCATATAGTAATAATAATCCTCAGCAACGTGAAACTGACCGTCTACTTAGCGATCGCAGCGCCTCCCATTTTCTACCGATTTTTGAGAACACCTCTTAAGTACGGTGTGTTCACTCCTTCTCTCTAGTCTCTCTGCGTACTATATTCATAATATAACGGACTAATGACTTGAAACCACAAAACAATTATTACTAACCTTGCTAACCCAAAGGTTAGCGATCAATTTTTGTGGATTCGAAATAGTGAGAAGATTAGGCACTCGAAACCACAATTAATGATTACTAATCTCGCTAACCTGAAGGTTAGTAATATTTTTTTTACGGATTTGAGTTCTGGAAAGGTCAGTACCTCACCAATCGTACTACCGACGTCATTGACCCTACAAATCGAATTGTTAACAATCAATGTTTTGGATACATTTATTTAAAATGATAAAACTTTAACAAATTTCAGAAAGGATGTGGTTACCATCTTGATCTTTTTGTACTCGCGATACTTATTGAGATCTGTTCTGTAATGGGTTTGCCATGGTTCGTCGCAGCTACAGTATTATCCATAAATCATGTAAATTCATTAAAACTTGAGTCTGAGTGCGCGGCGCCGGGTGAAAAGCCACAATTTCTTGGAGTCCGTGAACAACGTGTAACACACATACTGATCTTCCTTATGATTGGTTGCTCTGTACTTCTAACACCGATGTTGAGTCACATACCAATGCCTGTATTATTCGGCGTATTTCTTTACATGGGGGTCGCCTCATTGAAAGGCCTTCAGTTCTTTGATAGAATACTTATCATGCTCATGCCGGTCAAGTATCAGCCGGACTACATGTTTTTACGACAGGTATGCGGAAATTTTGGATTAACTACTGGTTAGCTTATCAACGCATCCATAAGAAATTAAAATAAAATAATAAAAAAAAACTTTTCTCATGAAGGTACCACTCAAAAGAGTCCACATGTTTACGATCTTCCAACTGGCCTGTCTGGCTTGTCTCTGGACGATCAAATCATTCAGCAGTACGTCTATATTATTTCCACTCATGGTAAATAAAGAAAAACCTTTTAACATTTTCAAAACATTTTTAATTCAGCTATTATAAAAACAAAAAATTTGTTTCCAGCTCGTGGTGATGATTGGCATCCGGAAGTCACTCGATCTTATCTTCACGCAGCGTGAGCTCAAAATTTTGGATGACGTGATGCCAGAAACGAGCAAAAAACATGCCGACGATCTTCGACAGCTGGAAAGCGGCGAGGTTAGCACCGTAACACGAATACTGAGAGCAATCGTATGTCGTAAATAACCCGCAAAAAATGGCATCCGGTCGAACTCATGTCCGGTTGTCAATATGACACTTTACGAAAATAAGAACGGAACGTTCTGCTCCGATCGGAATAACCCAGACCTATGACGAATCCAATTGCACATCAATACAAAAAAAAAAAATATCTCCGACAATGAAAAGCATTAACGATCTCTCCCATTACTGTTGAGTGAGCCTTGGTCCGGTTAACCCGGCGAAAAGCCAACAATAACGAAATAACAAATAAGTAAATTAATTAAATAGGAAATGCATAGAAGGACTGAAACGAGAAACCCTTAAACGTTAAGTTTAAATATTATATATCGAGTGAGTCGCTTAAATGTGCGACAAAAATTAGTTGTTTCCCCATTTCATTCCTAAATTAATATTCTGAAGAAAAAACAAAACAAACAAACAGTCTTGCGTTGCCAAAAGATGAGAGCGAACATTTTTTAGTAACCACCAACCGTGTACGAACGTAGATCGAGATTTATTAAAGTCACTGGGCAACTATTAACCCTTCAACTCTTTATATTATTCTTGCCATCGTCATTATTATTATTATTATTATTATTATTATTATTATTATCATCATCGTTATTATTATTTTGTCTATTGTTATGGTTGTTGCATTATTGTTATCCTAATATTACTCAAGGCTCTATCTGTGTACTGTACAACTTATATATACATATATATATTATCATATCACGTCATGTTCGTCTACATATAATCCCCGAAATAATCATATTAGCACTCTGGATTACGTTTCTCCACTTGTTCATTATGAAATATTATTATTTATCATCGTTTTAAACAAAAAAAATAAACAACATAACGCACAGAACCGTACCCGCACGTATAATATAAATTTTTATCAATTTTTCACTCTTCCAAAATGCACTCCTCGCCATACCAACCACCACTCACCTTTTCATCTTCAGGTACACAAAGCCTCAATTTAAAGAAAACTTTTCAAACATGACCTTTGTGAGGACGCGATACTTGACCTTCAATATCCGCCATTCGTTACCATTGGTCTTTATCTCCGAATATAGTCTACCAATTTTTACATTTTAACCCTTGTCAATATTGATTCTGTCCTGTCGACTCTTACTGATGAAATGATTTGAAAATTTTCGAACCCAATTTCAAATTTCTGTCATTTTCTTACCAATTCGGATATCGCTATGAACCTTACTCTTTTTTTTCTTTGTTTTTTTTATAAGCTTTCGAAAACGTCTATTAATAGTTGGAATTTTGAGGCACAGCATACAACAGTGTCCAAAAAATGACTAATACATAGTTTTCTTTTATTTTTCTCACTGTAATTTAGCGCAAACAAATAATAATGGGGTATTTTGAGGTTTTTGGATCCAAATACATGCGAAATTATCTGTCTAAAGAAAAATATTGAAAATTTAAATATTTTCGGGCCCACACGTCAGTGACCGTAGCATGTTTTCTGTCCGAAATTTGGACTACGAATCATACTCATTCGATTCGTGATCAATTTCCCATTAAATGACATTTGATTTTTTGAATTATCTCCGTTTTTCGGTTCTTGTAGTTTTTGATCAATTTTCGCCAATTTTTCCAGCCCTTTGAGTTTTTCAGACGATTTTCAAGGGCCGATTTCGGTACAATCAATTGGACTATCTGGATAAAGCCAATGCTATGTTCTAAGTCTGTCAAAACGCTCTAAAAACTCCACTATTAAATTTCTGCACGATCATTTTTCACCGAGTTAAGACAATTTGAAATTTCGGCGATTTCGGATTCTCCAAAATCGGATCATAAATGTTCAGGGACAAGTTAAGTTTCGAAATTCTGTAATTTTCTTACGAATAGAGATATCGAGATGAATAAAAAAACGATTTAATTTATTTTTTCATCGGCTATTCGGAAAACTCATTATAAAGATTGAATTCTGAATCGAAACATACAATAATTTCCAAAAAGTGTCAAAAAAGTGGTTTTTGGGATTTTTTTGACAGATTTTCGGAGTTAGATAAAAACGATCGGGGTTTTCGATATTTTTTGGTCAAAGTACTTTAAAATGAGCAAGTACAAAAAATAATCAAAATGTTTCCAAATTTAGGCCCTTTATGAAAATGGGTGTAAATTTCGTCCTATTCGGAATTGAGATTGCGCCGAGTACTTATACAATTAGTATCCGAATGCCTCCAAAAATGGCGTTTTGTTCATCTATTTATCTTCATTTTTCTATCTTCATTAAATTCTGCAAGTTAAATCAGATTTTCGGACATTTCCCACGTCCACCTTTTTTTGTCGCTATGTAAGAATCGATGTATCGAAATGTTATACAGCCTAAACCCTTTTGTGACTTTTCTTTTCGTGAAAGATTCATTGAAATCGGTTTTCAGTGGTTTTCTAGTTATAAAAAATCAATCGTCCACACAGATAGATCATTTTTTTGCCATCACAGATTTATATATACACATATACAAAAGTATCATCAACAGAAAAGCATTCGGCGGCCTAGAAATGTTTCCAGATTAAAAAATAATGCTTTTTTATATTGATTGACAAAATCAAGCAGGTTTTCTAAAATGGTTTTCAGTTCAACGTCTTCATAATCATTGACGAATATTAGTAATTTTATTGATCGTTTTAAATTTGCAAAGTTATGTACCGTCGTTTGGTAATCCGAATTTTGACGATAAATCTAAAAATGCACGTAACAACACCCTTTTTAAGGATTTATTAATTGGATTAATCGTATGTTAAATTTTGAAAACTAAAAATCTTTGACTTTCAGTCCCTGATTTATAAATGTTGCTCAGCCTTTAACTTTGCGCAAATGAATTTAGAACCTGAAATAATAATTTACAGTCATTTACATGTTATTCGATTGTATCGTGTGTGAGAGAGAGCGTGCGAATAGTTATTGGAAATCCCACAGGAACCGAATGAGGCGATTGGTTTTCCATCCTCGGGAAATCTACAAATATCATTGGCAAACGGAAACATCATGAAAATACCGCTGACGAGCATAAACATTAGCGAGGAGGTTAACAAAACTGGTATATGGAAGCAAGTCAATGATGTCAACTGCAATAACGAAAATAAACAGCACAAGATTCCGAAGATGATCAAGTATGATGTTTTTCTGCATAAAATGTGCTCTTTGTTCATCTGTTTTTTAATCATCAAATATTTTGTAGTTACAAAAATCATTGACATCATTATTGCCCATATAATCATCACGAACACGAACACATCATCAACGTCATCGGGCTTTCAAAATTACTCTACTTTTCAAGCACATGTGCACCAAATATATTTTCAGATATATTTTCTTCCTCATACATCTTAATCAAGATAATTGATTTTGAATCCCGTAAATCTCATTGTAAATCATTCATTTTCTCTCATAATTTAAAGGGGGAATTAAAATGCTTGAAAGTGTAATTTGCGCAATTTTTTTTTCGCTCTACTAAAACAAATCTTTTCGAAACATTTCTGATGTTTTATGATATATTTTAACAATACGAAATCATTTTTTTCGTACAAAATATTAATTTTTTATAAAAGATATAATGATCTAAACACTTTAACGATTTTCGAACTCAAATGTCACCTTGATTGCTTAAAACAGTTGGTGAATTGAATTTTTTGAATAAATCTCACAAATTACAAACAAGATAAATACATAAAAATTCGAAAAACATTTCGGAATGTTTTTTTTTACAAAAAATCAATATATTTGTATCAAAAAAATCAAATGAAATACTACGAAAATTTTGAAAAGATTCATTCAATGAGAGTTACGAAAAAAACTCTAAAAACTACAGTTTTTTTAGCTGTCTGAATCAAGGTGCCCCTTAACATAGACCGCTTAAAACTCCAAACGTCATTCGCCTTTTAATCATTTTAACTCTAGTTAAAACCTTGTCACCGATGTGTTAACCCTCGAACACCAGAAAATAATAGTCACCGTTGTTAAACAACCGTTTTAAAAATAACCGCAATAAAAATAACCGTGATGAAAATAAACGAAAAAAATAACCATGGTTAAAATGACCGAAGGAAAAAACAACCACGATCAAAATAACTGGAGTAAATATCCAAACAATCAAAGCAAAGGAAATTTGAAATAAAGACTCAACCCAAACAAAACAAAACAAAATGAAGGCGAACATAGTGATACAAACAATCAAATCCAAAGAATAATAAAAAAAACCGAACCCTAAAAAAACAAAACAAAGGTGAACAAACAAAAACAAAGATGAACAAATCCAAACAAAGACGAATAAGTAGGCACAAACACAAACAAACAAATCCCGAGAAAAATTTAAAAAACCCAACCCCAAACAAATGAAAACAGAGAAAAGGCGAAAAAACAAACACAAATACAAACAAATCCAACCAAACAATCACGAACACAACACTGAAAATAAACACGGAGGTAAAATGAGGTATTCATAATTGGGTAACGAAAATCTAGCATACCAATATCATATTTGTCAGCAGTCGATATTTAAAACGAAAATATGGAAATATTCTCCGTATACACACTTCTCGAGGAACAATTAGAAATACGTGGGTTATTTTATCATATTATTATCATATTATATTAGTGGTTATTATTGTCATGGTTATTTTCATGATCGGTTATTTTTGTCATAGTTATTTTAATCATCGGTTATTTTTTGGGATGTTTTTACATCGGTTATTTTGAGCACGACTATTTATGGTGGTCCCCCATTTTTCCGTAGGTCTCCCAGACCCAGTATGGTGTTTAAGGGTTAGTTATTACTTTCGTTAATTTATTTAATAACTTTTTTCTCTATTCTTTCGGGATTTGGTAACGCAGCGTTAGCAAGTCAAAAAAACATCCTAACAAGGAAGGCGTTCTCTTTGTACCTGACGAGATGACACGATTGACGACAATGACTGAAGAGGATGACGAAGATGACAGTGGAATTTCCATCAAGGTGACAAACGTCAATGACTCTCGAGTGTAATACGTGAAAATTTGATACAAATCTAACTGGGTGAGAGCCGCTAACATTTACTCCCGTTTATATCATTACCGATCGAAGCCAACGATTTTAGTTACAGAAGATCGCTCATTAATTTATCAAATGAAAGAAAAAAAAATTAGAACAAAATTCTTTGTACCACAATAGTAAGAAAAAATGATCGAATAATTTAACCAACGGTTAAAAGTTTAGTAAAGTGAGTGATGGAGAGAGAGAGAGAGAGAGAAAGAGAGAGAGAGAGAGAGAGAAGAAAAATTGTATTTAAATGTTGTCACTGTGATAATGATACCGCTCGCAATTAAACTTAATATTAAAATTCCCGATTACTACTTGATAGTAGTAAAAGGTTAAATTTGTACCCAGAAAAAAATCCTCAAATTTGTACAATATAAATCAACAAGAATTTTTATTCCTAAATAATAAATCGTTTATTCCTTAAAAATTCATAACATTGCATTGACTGTCATTCACTTAAACTTCGTCATCACGGAATTTAATTGAGAAAAAAATAGCTCTTTCCGAAAGTACGTGAAAGTATAAAAGCGCACTTTTTGTGCCATTGTTTTTTATTTTTATTTTTTCTTACATCGAATTCATATTAAAAACCATATTAAAAAAAACCCATATACCAAAACCATATTAAAAAAAGGTACAAACGTATTATGAAACGTATTCTCTGTGAGCCACTTTGTTAACGTCTCCACTAAGCTAGTATCAAATTAATTAAAAATTAGTTAATTCCTGTTAAGTCAAAAACGTTTTATTTTAGTGCGTTCTTGGCGTAGATTTTGTTTGATATCGATGGAACGTTGATTTAATCGTAAAAAAGTATTTGTGATTTAAAAAAACGTTATAATTAGAAAAAGCTCAGTGTCCGTTTGTAAAAATTTGTTTTAATCGTTGAATTCGAAATGTTTTACTAATTCAGAATTTTGGTACTTAGTAATTCGTCAAAAATCTGAAAAAAATCAACAATGTTTGAAATGTTGTAAAAGTTGATTTTTAGTAATATAATAATAATGCCAAAAGTTATTAACAAGCTGTTTTGATGAAGAATAGTCCAACGAGCAATCAAACAGTTTTTGTTTCGTCGCGTGAAGTGTATTCGTTGATTATATCGAATGATTTTGATTTTTTTTTCAAATTTTCTCTTTTTCAATTCTCTTTTCAAAATCGGAAGCAACAAAGTAACGAATCACCAATGTGTGAGACGTTTTTGTAAAAATATTCAACATTACACTTAGGATATATCCAATTAATTGAAAAAGGAATTTCAGGAAGACTACACTTTAGAAAAATTAAAAACAAAAATTAAAAAAATTAAGAATATTGAAAAAAATACAGCAGAGATGGAAAAAGGAGAGAAATCGAAAAAAAATCCACGATCATTCGAACCTAATAATAATTGAAGCAATTTTTGAAAAAAAACAAACTAGAGTGTGGCGAAGACAAGAAGTTAAATACCTACCTCGAACATATTAAGTAATGCATAAATAATCGAAAAAAATGAATGTGTATGATAATTGTCATTTTATCTCTTTCATGTTAGAAAAGTAAGACATTCTCAAAAATTGTACGCGAATGTGGATAAATGTGAACATTGAAAAGAACCATAAAAAAGTGATAGAAAAGCCATTGAAAAAAAAAGAAATCCTACAGGATGTTCCATGTGCGCCAAAAATGTGTAAATATGATTTTTACGACTGAACGAGCCTAAATCCGAATATAAGTAGACATTTTGTCATTCAAGTTGAGTTTCCCCTACACGAAAAAAAGTTCCTTCAACACCCAAATGTTATTGATACTCGCAACAAACAGATGGTTATAAAAAATAATTAGAGTATTGTGCAATTGTTAAATACAGAAAATACGAATAAGCTGATTTATGAATAAACCGAAATAAAGAAAATTTATAACAAAGTGTCATATTATTATTTACCCAAAATAATTTGTCTCCCAATATTTTTCATTTTCAAAACAAAAAAACCAAATTCGAAAAAACGTTTTTTTAAGCTATTTATTAAAAAACTAACACAATTTTTCATTTAAATAAAAAATCATTGTTTACTTTATCTTTGACAGATGTCCCCACCAATCGATCTCATCACGTGGCGGCACCTATTGCAATTTTATTGCAGCTCCTCATCAACGCGAACAAATAGGCTTAAATTCACTTTTTCAAAAAGCTTAACCGAAAATCATAAATTTATCACAAAAGAAATATATTTTGTTGTAAAATTGAAAAAAAAGTCCAATTACAATTATAGTTATACGTTGTTTTATCTTTCAGTACTTTGCACATTTATTGGAGAAAAAAATCAATATGAAAAAATACCAAAAATCTACTTTGCCGTCACTTTTTTATACTTTGAATTAGAAAATTATTTTTTTTTTGCAACTTCTATTCGGCTTTGATTCACTTATTTCGAAATGTTTAACTCAAACAAAGTTTTTTTTTCACAAACTTGATGATGTTTTTTTTATTCGTAGTATTTTTAAAAGTGAAAAATAATATTGTTATTGTAGTTTTTTTTTTTTAATGCCAAAAAATTATTCTTTTCGTCACTTTTCGACTTTTGCTGGTCTTCGGTTGGAAAATCAAATTTTTTCTTTTGTAACCGAATGAAAAATTTGTGTTGAGGATTTAAAACGTTGGGGATATGAGAAAAATGATGAAGACAATATTGAAATTTGTTTTCAGGTAATATGTAACAGTTTATTGAAAACACTTTGTCCGCTCGATGCCCGGATCGAGCCTCGCTGATATTAAAAAACGCAGAGTCTTAATAACATGATTATCTCGTGGCTGTTGTTCTTGTTATCTCGTAATTTCATTCTTTTCTTTTTATTTCTTCGTAATTTTTTTGTTTCTTAATTTTCTTTTTTCACATTCATAATTTTCCCCCTGATTTTTTTTAAATGGAAGATAACTCGGTTCCGTATCGCGGTGCGATCCACGAAATCGTCGGCAACTCAAGTGCACATTCAATTTCTAATAAAAACAACGACGCATTTTCCTTATTATCTATCAGTTACTATATTGTTTTTTTTTCACTCTCGTTCTCGCTCTTTCGCTCTCTTTCTCTCGAAATATCACGTTCTCTCGTCTAAAATTAATTTAACATTCCCGCGCGACACAAAGCGGAAGACCCCGAAATTACGAATTTAATTAATCAATTTTCTTCGCTTGCTATCACGATGGAAAAAAATCTAATTGACTTTGAGCGAAAATCTTGAGAAAAATATGTCAATATATAAATTCATTCATAAATATACATACATACATTTATTTGTTATTATTTTGTAATAAATTAGAAATAAATTGTTTAATAAATCAACGAATAAATAAATAATAAATAATTAAATTCAAATTAATTTCAATAAGTAAATATTCTTTTTGAATATTTACAAGTAATTAATAAATAAACATGTTTTGTTGTTGTTCATAAATAAATCAGAATAATAAATAAAAGGATAATATTGTATTAATTAATCAACAATAGTAGGAACGACTATACAGATTTTAAAATATTTTTACACATATAAATAAGTGAATAATAATTATTTAATTATTAATTCATAAATCATAAAGAAATGAGTAAAAATAAGTATATTTATTGAATGATTTATATGCTTGTATATTTTCCTGATTTCACATAAAATGTATTCGTCATCGATACTCCAAAAAACACGCTTCGTCGTTCGTCATTAAATTCTAAATGTTTAATAATTTTTTAATATTTTTTAATGATTTAATTAATTTTTTGTTTTTTCATCTAATAACTTTAACGTCGAGGGTCTTCGTGTGAATCGATATTATTTAATGATCGGCATTTCCCGATACGATTTTCCTGGATCTACCGTCGTTTATTTAAATTTTTATCAGTATTATTATTTTTCTTTGTTCAATGGGGTTGAGTTGTTGTTTTTTTTTCTTTAATTATTTATTACACTAATTTCTGGGGGTCGAGCGATACCGCGTGAAAATCGGGTCGTGCTTTTACGGCCTAGCGGCGATAATACTTTACCAAAAGCTATTTATTTATTAAATAACCCTAACGTGCCTTTGTTATTTTTTTTTATTTTTTTTTTTTTAATTTGCAACGAGATTTTTTTCTTAGTCTATTTTGAATTTTTTCACATTTTCTCTCTCTTTTTTTCTGCCTCATTCTTTTTGTTATTTTATTTTTCTCACTATTTAACATAAACTAACATACTTGCACCCTTCCACGTCGACTCGCACACAATTCTTTCACGACAAATTCATTATCTCCTCCTCCCCTCGTCAAACCTCCTTTAATTATTATTAATAATTGATTGTGACTTATGCCCCGTTACGTGTATAATTTTTATTTCTCGTCGATCTGGGTTTCTTCTTAGGCTTCCAATCGACTCACCAACTCGTCTGTCTTTTTCTTCATTTTCTCTTTTATTTTAGTCTTCATTTCCCTTCTGCTTCAAATCGCACGCGAGGGTGGGGTAGAAACGCTGCTCATGAGCCCCCTTAATTTATTGTTTTTTTTTCGAACTAACTCTATCAAAAAAAGGGCAAAAATCTAATTTTTTTTTAAGATCCAATCTTTTTTCGTTTATTGTGATGATTTAAATAAACAACACAATGGAAAATCTAATTCTATTGTTATTAACATTTTTTTACTGAAATTACTATTTCGTTTCTTATTTTATGTCACATTCTGGATGATTTTTTCTATTAAGTAATAAAAATTGTATTAATCCTTCGATTGAATAAATTAACAAGATTGGTTTTTTTCAATTATTTTTGGGCTATTGGAATTATTGATTTTTGCCCATTCCTGCAATACTCTCACCTCGAACCGAAGAGTTTAACACCTTTAGGTTACACCCTCTGGCGAAATAGCACCTCTCTTCTTCTTTTTCTTCTACTTTTTTTCCTCCCTGTCATTCAAACCATTATCCCAAATATTATTATTATTATTATTATTATTATTATTATTATTATTATTATTATTATTATTATTATTATTATTATTATTATTACTATTATTATTATTATTATTATTACACTTTGAACGGTTTTTTCCGAATATACGATTCACAGCGATTTACAAATCTGAGTGGCTCCGCCTATTGTGTGCGTGTGTGCGTACGTGTGTACGATTTTAATTGCGAATACATTTTTTTCACCAAAAAAGTAATCGTTTTTTTCCTTCGAATCTCTCAAATTTATTTTTCAGCTACTTCTTTCTTTCAGAACTCTATTAATTATTATAAATTTCTACAAAATTGCAATTCGGTTTCTGAGAAAATGGATGTTTTTGGATGTGACAAAAAAAAATTTGCACATCGTAATAATAGAAAAATTAACTTAAAAAATGTGAAAATCATTTTTTGTCACTCTTCCACCTAATTTTCTAATATTTCTGAAAAAAATTGAAAACATTCAAGTAATTAATTGAATACTGAAAGTTTTTATTCGAAAAATTTGTGCAAAATAAATTAACGTTGTTTTGTAACGATGTGCGATACATTTTATGTAAATAAATAATTTTATTTTATGTAAATAAAAAGTAATCGTTTTTTTCCTTCGAATCTCTCAAATTTATTTTTCAGCTACTTCTTTCTTTCAGAACTCTATTAATTATTATAAATTTCTACAAAATTGCAATTCGGTTTCTGAGAAAATGGATGTTTTTGGATGTGACAAAAAAAAATTTGCACATCGTAATAATAGAAAAATTAACTTAAAAAATGTGAAAATCATTTTTTGTCACTCTTCCACCTAATTTTCTGATATTTCTGAAAAAAATTGAAAACATTCAAGTAATTAATTGAATATTGAAAGTTTTTATTCGAAAAATTTGTGCAAAATAAATTAACGTTGTTTTGTAACGATGTGCGATACATTTTATGTAAATAAATAATTTACACGCGCTTTTCAAATAATTCACAAAAATGTACAGTTGAATAAAATCATCTTTGATAAAAACGAAATGGGATCTAATTAAGAATTGGAGTAGAAAGAAAATTCAAAAAGAAGTCGAGAAGAAAATGGTAACTCTAAAAAAAAAAAAATACAAAAGATGACCGAATGTCAAAATAAAATTAACACTCAATATTTTTACATTCAATATTATTTTTCAACATTTTTCAAAAAATATTATTTTCACAATGTTCTAAAAATGACTGAATAAAAAACAGCTACAAATAAATAACAAGAGAAAAAAGAAACATATTCGCAATTATTTGGAGTGTGTATATTTAATTCGCCTTTGCAAAAAATGTACAATCGAGTGTCATATTAATTTAGTAGCCTCGCTGATTTTTCATCCACTATGATTTTAATTCTTTATTATTATTATTATTATCATTATTATTATTATTTTATTTTTATTATTTTTCAACCACGCCACCCTTGTCGCGTCATTTAATTATTTATTGTTTGATTAGTTGCACTAGCCTTGATTGTCGGCATAAATAAGGGTTGCATCGTATCCCTTCGAGTTTCGAATTTATTTTCATTCATTTTTACCCTTCTCTTCGATCACGCCAAAATTTCGAGACTCATTCTCATCACTATCGTTCCTATTATTCGTCATTCTTAACCCTAAATTGCTCACATTCTGAAGCGTCCATCACGTGACCACATTCGCGACAGAATATATAAATACTTTTTCTTTATTTATTCATTCCTAACCGAGGACCTCGAAAATTTATATGCGATTATCTTGATTATTTTAAATATATCATTATTTTTATTTAAAATCAATTATTTATTTATTTTTTCATATTCTTTTTTCTTTAATAATTTCTCTTTTCATTAGGATAGCCTGTCGCTAATGTGGTCGGTGTGTTTATGAACTGCAATATATTTTATCATACTTAACCATTAATACGTGTATACGACGATCGAGATCCAGAGCATCGAATTTATATAATAATAATAATATCAATAAAAATAATAATAATAATAATAATAATAATAATAATAATAATAATAATAATAATAATAATAATAATATATTAATATGTACAAACGTTTGAAAGTTCGGACAACTCTCTATCATATAGGCGGTAACAATTACGTATAGTATGCATGATACAACTATATATATATATATGTATATATGCAATATATATATATAGGCGTCAGCAAGCTGTACAACAAGTAGGTAATTTTCTTTTATTTAATTTATTAAATTTTTCTTTCATTATTATTATTCTTATTTCATTTTTTTTATTTATTTATCAATGTACGCTGCAGGATAAAGCGGAAATTGATTTTGGTTCGGACTGCTCGTGATCGAATTTTGTAATTCGTTTATTGTTTGGAGGTAAACAAAAGAATTAATCGAATGATTTGGTGAGTAATTGAAAGGTTAGTTAATTGGTGATTATGGAAGTTACTTGTTGCAAATGATCAAATCGGTTAGTAATTAATTGATAATTAAATAGAGGAGCAGTTAGTGGTTGTTTGAAGAAATGATTAATTGTTAGTTAATTAACCAAGTTCGTAATTACTCATTAAACATACTAATTACTGAGTAAGAATTATTGAGAAACAATTTGGTGATTGTTAGTTAGTTTAGCGAGTAATTCATCGAGGATGTAAATAATTTAATGACTGATTAACTTTTATTTAGGAAAGGGTTTTGTTTAGGAAATTTGTGTATTTAATAGCAAGCTGATCAATGGTTTCTTACCCAAAAGGACGATCAAACAACTGGAAATATATAATTAACTGATCCAAAAATTAAAAGTTGCCAATTAAGGTCAAATTTTGGGGAATCTGATAATGAAAATCATCTTAAACTCAGTCGATTTTTAAACATTTGTGTCAACCGAGTTTTCCACAGTTTCTTCGAGTTTTTTAAAAGAAAAATTCATATTTTTCAACCGATTTCCATACACCACGTCTTATTTCGTTTCTCGAAAGATAACCTATGATATCACTACGTAGATTTTTCGAAAGTCGATCGTTTTACTATTCCGGCTAATTAGTTAATCAGCGAAATAATTCTTTCATAAACAACTTGCTATCATTTTAAAACAATCCGCTATAGAAAAAAATATTAGTGATAAATTCGTAAAGTATATTTTGAGGAACAAAACAAGACCTATTGCGTTGAAATCGGTTGAAAAATACGGATTATTCTTTGAAAAACTGCATCTATCGGTTGATGCTTTTGCAAATCTATTATTATTAATAATTTTCTAAGTTAAGAACAAATGTTGCAATACAAATCGACCTTCATTACGTTTAATTAGTGCATAAACTCTGCATAAACCATCAAGAAAATTTAGCACTCATTTTACTACTGTGGAACACCACCTTAAAAGATAATAATTAAAAATTAACGCGAGCAATAACTTTCGAACAATAATTCGAGTAAACGGGAGTCCGAAGAAAGCGTTTTGAATAAATTTCTCCCCACCGGGGACGATATTCTATTCACGATTAATTTCAGCATCGTAAACTTTTGCGAGCGAAAAAAGACACAGGAATGATATACGTAATAAAGATTCGGAGCGAAGAAGGATGTTTCAGGCAGAGATATACAACGCTATTGCTCGAACGAATGCTTGATGACGTTTGTTTTTCGTTTTTTATTTGTTTAAATTGATTTTGTTCATTTTATCTTTATTATTTATATTATTAATTTTTTTTCGTTAATATCATCATCGATTTTTCGCGTGTGTTTGTGTATTTAATTTTTATTTATTTTTTTTATATCAAGGGACTATCACTCGCGCGAGTGAACACATTCAGTCAATGCAATATTTCACGTTTTATCGCTCTCACACAATTCTAAAATCTACGATCATTTTCTCTCGTGGGACGTAAAAGGGGTCGTGGGGGTTTAATGAGCTTCGAAAATTCTGTCTAGTATTATTTTTTTTTTTTTCGTATCAATTTTTCGAATAAAAATCGTTTTCTCGCTTCGACGCTTATGGCTCTCTCTCTCCAATTATTTATCTTGGATTCTGTGAGTTCAGGTGTTTGCTACTTTGTTATTGTTTCTTTTTTACGTAATTTTTTGTTTTTTTCTCTCTCTTTCTTTCTTTCTTTGTTACTTTTTGGTGTATACACGTGAATTATAAGAACGAGAATGCTGTTCAGAAGCATGTCTTGAATAAACTGGTTATCGATAACGAAGGAGAAATCGTATCGAGGCACTAGGAGGCGTCCAGAGTTAGGCACTCCGCGAGGAAGTCCTCCATGGAACTGTAGGCGTGCTCGATCACCCCCGTTAAGGCATGATCTTCATCCGCGTAGCTCTGAAATCATGCATTATTGCATAAAACATTACTCGAAATCGAATTTCGAAAGAACAACACCAAAACCCTTGAAAAAGATCTAGGTGACCTTGAAAACGCACTGGGTGACCTTGAAAACACATTCAGTGACCTTGAAATATACTATGTGACCTTGAAAATGTACTGAGCGACCTTGAAAACTCCTTCAGTGGCCTTGAAAACGCATTCAGTGACCTTGAATACACTTTTACTGACCTTGAATAGAATCTCACAAATTAATGATTTCTGAACATTTAACCCTGACCGATGACGTTTTTAAAACTATAGACAGATATTTTAAAGTATATGAGCAATTTTGGAAATTGAAACCGCCATATTTTTTGAAGAAGAATCTTAAAAGAGTCAAACAATCTTAAAATATTTTGCCTGGCCGGTTTTAGACTTCCTGCTGACTCATTACAAACGCAACTGACTTCAAGTGACGTTGAATAATTCTAGCCCGACCTCATTCTGACCTCAACTGTACCTCAACTCACTTTACGATGTAGTGACCTGTCATTTTTCAAATGAAAAAACTCTAACTGGCAAATAGGAATAATCAAAGAAACGTCAGCTTAAATTTATTTTGACATTGATTTGAAATGGAAATTGCCGAGAGAAAATCATTGAGGACGTTCAAAGTAGAAATGATAGAAAAGGTTATGCGGACTCACCTGGTACCTAAAGATAACTCCCGCTTCGGACAGAGCCTTGGCGAAGGCAATGCCGTGCGTGTAAGGCGCTGTGAGGTCGGCTAGACCATGTAGAAGAAAGAGGCTGTGACTCGGTACTAATCTTGCACGTTGAGTCAAGTCAGCCTCCACGTAACCCTTGTAATTTTCGGCTGGGGCACCCAGCACGCGTTCCGTAAAAGCAGAATCTATTACAGAAATAAATTGCATATAATTTAATTAGAAATTAAATCATAAAAATGTTAAATATCCAAAATCAGTATATCATAAAATTCTGAAGAGCAAAGTCCTTAGCCATTTATAGATATTAATTAGTCAGAGACAGCTTATCAAATGGACCGGTTCGAAGGAGTATGACGATTGAGAAGGGGGAGCGTCAAGCGATGGCAGTCTATAGCTGGCGCACTACCCCCTCCACGTGTCGTTTTAACGACCCATCCGATTGGCTGTTACTCTTATCTTCAATAAATCATGAACACTACAATGAAGAGATAAATGGCAGAGGACTTTTCCGTCCAGAATTTAACGACCTATTAAATCCACATTCCAAAAATTGGATTTTCATTTTTCGCATGTTTGATAAATATATTTGCGGATAGATGATTCAACATATTGTCGTAAAAGCTTCTCTTTGAAATGAAAACAACGGCAAGGAATCAAAGATAAAAAATGCTCACTGTAGTATAACCAGTCGGCAATCGGATTAACGGCAACTCCACATTTGAATACATTTTGCTGACTCCCAAGAACCATCGCCGTTACATAACCACCATATCCCCAACCCCAAACTCCGACTCTTGACTCGTCGAGGTACTTAAGCGTATCAAGAAGATGTCGCAGTACGGTCAATTGATCTTGCACTTCGACACCTCCGATTCTTCGGAAAAGTGCTCTTTTTCCCTGTCCCCGTGCACCTCGTACATCTAGCCTTACATACACTATGTCATTGTGACTCGACATGTAAGTGCCCCAATCAATACGAAATTTGTCTGTTACTGCCTCGCTCCCGGGACGCCCATTGACCTCAACGAGTACTGGAAACGCAGCGTCTCGGAGCTCTTCCCGCCAAGAGGGCGGCAACAATAGTTGAACCTGAGCTCTCCATCCCTGAGGCAAAGGAACCTGGAAATTGTGTGTAATATGAAAATTTTCGTAGCCAATGATTGATACCGTTTTTTTTTTTAGATTTTGAGATCGTCTTATCAACGTGGAGGGCACATTGGAACATAGAGATTCAACTCTTCACAGTTTGGATGCACACGTTTCTATTTGCCATGTTAAATTGCTGTCCTTTTCCTACACGTTCCTTAAGCCTAAATAATCTACATACCTTCAATCTACACGTTTTTTTTACACTTCCCAACCCTACACGTGCGAATACTACTAATATCAATTGAGCACGTTTCAATCCTATACTTTGCAATATTTACACTTTATTCTGTTAAATCCTACACGTTTCACTCCTACACGTTTCAACTGTGTACATGTCAACTGTACACTTTTTAATATTAACCATTTATGAGCCTGAATCCCACATGTTTCAACACTACATGTTCCAATACCGCACATTGCAACACTACGTTTAACTATGTACATGTCAACTCTAAAGCTTTGAATATCTTCACTTTACATATTTCAATTCTACACGTTTGTACTACACATTTCATACCAATATATTTTAATTGTTAATGTGTCAGTACTATACATTTCAATATCTACAGTCTACGTTTTTTTATTCTACATATTTTAACCCTACACGTTTAAACCCTGCACATTTCTGCTCTGCACGTTTAGCCTGAACACATTTTAAATATCCACGCGTCAGTACATATTTCAATATCTACACATAAGTGTTTGAATTCTACCTGTTTGAATACTACACGTTTCAATCCAGCACGTTTCATCCCAACACATGTTGATTGTCCACGTGTCAGTACTACACATTTGAATATCTACACTTCGTGTCTGAATTCTACACATTTTATATCTACACCTTTCAATCTTACACTTTCCAATTCTAAACATTTAAGTTCTACACATTTTACGTTTAAAAATGGATGCTACACCATCCCGGATGATGTAGGTCATAGAATTAAGTCTTTCGGCTCCGCAGGCTACACGTAAATAAACCTACACGTTTTAATCAAACACATTTTCACTGAGCATATGCAAATTCAACACGTTTTGATGTCTCCACTATTTACTACGCTATTTGTAATAGGCACGAAACAACATTAAATCTTTCGACTCTACAGGTTCTGACTGCACATGGCATCACTCGACACAGTGCCTCACTTGGGAATCAAGCGCAGTATCAACTATACAGCTTGCACACCGAAGTACAACATGGATTATTGTATGATCCAGGTTTATTACGTGAGGAAAGTTGTCGAGTTTGTTATGTGGAGAGCGGGACCATACAGAGCGCAAATTACACATTTGGAACGTGCACGAATCGTACACTTGGCAACGTGCCAATTTTATTTCCTGAGCCGTGTAGAGCTGAGTCTGCATTGAATCTGCTTCGGTAAGCGCGGAGCCGAAACTTCTCACGATTGATCACAATAAATTGTAACTTCTCGAGTATTCGAAACTACAACACTATTTTTGTTATCTTGATGGCCTTTTTCCGGGGAAGTTTTGAAGATTGAAGTCTTTTTCGAATAAGAATTTTAACAAACCTCAAAACTTCGTCTCGTTGGCAACGCCAACTGCGACAATCTGTCGGCACGTTGTATCCTCGTGTCATAAAGTACCCGGACCATTTTGTGATTGGACATGGAATGTACACCAGCCAATGGCAGGCCAGGACCTTCACAATGTAATACGTAATATCCCTGAATGTTGGTATTCGTGGATGATGCATTGTGGCTTGGTGGACTAACTGACGCACCGAAATGGGTGCAATTCGTGTAGTAAAATCTACTGCTCCACAGTACATCGCCAAGGTCACAAGTGACGCAGAGTGGCTCTAAACGTCGTGGATCATCAGCTGTTGGATCCCGAACGACGTAGAGATGCCTTTGACCAGGTCTTCGTTCCCTCGTCCCGAGATAATATACGAGATGAGCTTCTGTGTCCCAGGCAAGAATCTCGCTAACCTGAAGAAATTCGGAACAAAACTTTTTTATTCAGCACCCAATCAATTGGTGAACAATAATACGTGGTATGATTCAGATTTTTCATTGCCCACTTAACCCTCTAATAACCAGCCCTATCGCGGATTCCTCCCAATGAAAAAAAGTGGCCCAACTTGCCTCATATCGACCATGCGACAAGACTGCTATCCTCTGTTGCGTCAATGTTATGTGTTTTATGTGGGTGAAATGTTCCTGTCCACCCTCCTGTACAGCTGCCAGTAGGAGGAAGCTGTCTCCATCCGGTGCGAAAATAGGATGTGGTTGGGCGTCCAACCATTGGCCCTCGGGGGCTCTCTCGGAATGTGTTTCCTCGCATTCCCACAAAGGCGCCTGACAGGTTGACACAATTGACAAATTTTGTGTTCTTGTCATCCAAACAACGGCTACTTTCATTGAATCCTCTCCAACCCAACCGGCGGATATCAGGTAGAACTCCCTGTTAAGAGAACACAATGATAATGGAAACCTGGAGCTGGTTCATTGATTAAAATATCAGTAGCCTAGACCGTCTGGGATTAAGACGGGTCATGTGGACTCTGATCAACTCACTGGCCATCAAATGCAGGCGGTGGCTTAAGTCGTCTTCTGTCAAATGTCGTGTTGCTGCTTTTGCTGTTATTCGATTTAGTTTTAAGGTCCAACATCCAAAGGTCAACCTCAGGATTCGGGGACCCAGGTGTAGGGTACCTGATTGATCTTGATGGCGGAAATGAACCCCTTCTCGCTGTACCCAGAGGGCTCGAGCTAGGCCCATCCTGACCAACGAGACTCCCGAACCATGGAAATTCCAGTGTCGTCACTTTGGAATCGTTGAAACTTGCGTAAAGCAACTTTGAACCATCCGCACTCGGCCAAATGGCTTCTGGCCTTGGCAATACCTCTTCCTGATACAACCAATCAGGTACCCCGTTGTAAATTACACCGGGAATACCCGTTTTCGTTAATCTCCTGTCTTCTGATGATGTCGGCCCTGATCTCATGTAAATGTCGTTGTCTGATATCATGAGAAGGGCTGTTGTGTTGCCCAACCATACGGAGTATTGAAGTCGCGTGTGTTGGACTCTAGGCAATGCTTGAAGACGAATAGGTGTGTGATGACTGTAAACAACGAAGGATAATTAAATAACAAGCGATTAAGGTATCTTCGGCTCTTCACACTTGTCAAATGAGTGCTAAATTTTCACAATTGATTACTTGAAGTTTAATACACCAATTAAACGTAGTGAAAGTCGAATTGCCATACAGCATATGTACTTAACATAGAAAAATAATAATACTGATGAATTTACGAGTCCATAAATTAATGAATGTAAATTTCCATCATGGTACATTTTCCTTACGATTCTTTTAAAGAAGAATCCGCATTTTTTAAATAATTTTAATATTTATTCATTTATATTATATTTATATTTATTCATCGTTATGCAAACCCATCGCTATAACTATATTTCTGGGCGGAGAACACATGCCGTAATACAAATCGACCACCACTACGTTTAATTAGTGCGTTAAAATTTGCATAAACCATTGTGGAAATTTAGCACCCGTTTGACTGGTGCAAAGTGCGGTAGTTGCCTTAAACGACAAATTGTACCGCAATTAATTAAGTGTGGACATTATATTTGACATCTAATTATTTATTGTACAATAAAAAATGGCACTTTGAATAAATTTCAATGCGAAATTGAGGCCGAAAGCTAGTCGAAGGTTAGTTGATTAATAATTGTTCTAAATCGCTTTTACTTACTCGTTAGTAACGTCGTAGACCGTGTACAGTGCGGTAAAAGTGTGCCGAAAGACCTGAAACAAATGTCGATCTTTGTACCATTCATTAAAAACTGAATTTCCAAAATCCACCTTAGAATATATTTTTTTTACGAAAAAGCAGCAGAGCTACATTGTTAAGTAAATATCTCGGCGTATAAGGAGAACTGCTCGAATAGAATTTCAGTAAATTAACGTAGTTCAATTCCCGCCTCCGGCGAACACTACAAATGCTTACCCCTCGCCACCGTAAGATGACGCTGGGGTTTGGGGTGTTCAAACGACTCATTCCATGAGACTGAACGATAACTTGGCGGTGTTAAGAAAGTGGATAAATGCAATACCCAATAATGTTATGCATGGAATCCTGGGAACCTTCGAGGCCTTATGTAATTCCGGCTTTTAACCTTACAAACTTCCGAAGATATAATAACACGGATACACCCGTGAAATGAAAGGATCTTTGCATCATTTAGCAAGTTAAACGATGCGCAGTGGGCAATTAACTGGAAAATTATACTGGTTTCTGTAAAGACTCTTAACGATAAAAAGAAAGTTAAGAAAGCGAAAAGATGAATGTGGCGAAGGTTGGCGGGGGGCTAAAATAAAAAAAGGATGTTGTCGCGCTCGAGGCTGAAGTGTACCCGGGTTTAGGCACTTTTCTCTCTCGTAAGAAACACGAGAGGGCGTGGGGTAGAATGTTCAGGGAGGGGCAATAAAGCAAAAGAGGTAGGCGTGCTTGTTGCACGAACCTCTTCATCTCCATTGCCTCTTGGCCATCCTGGTATACCCCTCTCTCACTCTTTCCCATTTACCTTAGTCGAGGAAATTTAAATCACGTAACGTACCTTAAACGACTTTAAAGTGCGCTTGATCACGTCGTTATACATGCTCGTGACGCTTTTCCGGGGATGTGAAATCGAGGGGTAGAGGGTTATGCATGTACGTGCATTGCTCTTTGAGCCTCGAAGCCCAGGAGCAAGCAGAACAGACAGTTTTTTTCTTCTTCTTTCAAGGCGGTAAGATAAAGGGAACAACACAAGAGGAGAAATAGTATAAAGAAACAAAGTAACCAGTTAAACGGAAAACTCTTGCCGCAGCCGGGGAATCTCGAATGCGGGAAATATATGCAAACTACCTTGTGAACACACTGGAGGAGGTTCAAAGCTGCTGTTCCGGAAAGGGACAAAACTCCTCTTGGCCAACCCTTATTTCTTACGATAACAGATTCTCGTTCAACAACCTTATTTTCATTCCCATTTCACTTGGTGAATTGTTGTTGCCATTTTTTTTATCGCCCTTGAAGTTATACTGTTCGGGGTTAGTATCGATTTTTAAGGCTTGACGGGAGAAACCAGTTTAGGAGGCCGAAATTTTGGTGTTTTTCATGAATTTTTTTAACAGGGAAAGAATAATCAGAATTTGTTTAAACTTGGAGGATATTTTATTCATGTTTTGAAGTACACTTTGAAATTTTTTCAAGTCATTTCCGCCGGAAATAGTGGAGTTAGAAACTGCTGTCCGTGGACGATCGCCATCCGAGTTTTTTGCTGGTATTCCTGAAGTCACAATTTTTATATGTAATCATTACAGTTTTTTTTTTCGTTAACAACACATTTTCTGAGAATATGAACCTAATTGTGATAAAAAAAGTTGAAAATTGCATGTTTTTGAGATGTTTGAACACAATGTCATGTTTTTATACCATGTTTTTTCACCTTTTTTGCATCAAAAAAAATATTTTTAATAATAATATCATCCCAGAGTTAGGTTCATATAGATTGTAATTGAACAAAGAATATTCACACAAATTTTCAGAACGATTAGTCAATAACTTTTTTAACTAGAATGCCCACCAGTTAAAAAAAAGTCGTCCATGGACAGCAGCTTCTAACTCCACTATTTCCGGCGGAAATGACTTGAAAAAATTACAATGTGTACTTCAAAACATGAATAAAATATCCTCCAAGTTTAAACAAATTCTGATTATTCCTTCCCTGTTAAAAAAATTCACGAAAAACACCAAAATTTCGGCCTCCTAAACTGGTTTCTCCCGTTAAATACTGGAACCTCCGTTATTTATTTATACGGTATATTTTTTTTTGTTCAAGGTGTAGAATTCGATCCAATTGTGAATGAATCGAAACAGGCCGCGGCTATTTGTTGTCAGACTCAGATGCTGACGTCACACCTCACCATGTATATATAACCACCGTTTTCCACCCCTGCCAACGGCCAACCACCCCCGTCACGGATACACCTAGTATGGTCAATCGCTCGTAGAGCTAGCTCATTCACCAGAGTAGGTCGGGTAACTCGTGCGCATTCTCCCTCAGCATCGAGTTTACATTCCACGTGAATTCCCTACGTTACTTCAACATACACGAACAATTTATTCAGAACAAACAGACAAGATTTTCTAATGTTTCTTCCATTGGAATTGCTTAGTTCCAGTACAACTTTAGAGTTATATTCAAATTTGTGGAAAAGGGAAAGCGAATTGCAAGAAAAATTTGGGAGATTCGTCCATTTTTCCTGCAATAATTGAAGTAGAAACACAAAACTAACATTCCAGATTTACAGAGTAAATGAATCGTGAAATTCTGATGATAAAAGTCGTCAACCATTTTTCTGTACGATGCATCGATCGTGAGATATCAATCAAGAGAAAACGTTGAGTGGGGATGCTCCACCCCCATCACTGGATTGGCTATTTCTTGTGTTAGTAAATATCTCATGAATGCTCAATCGGAGAGAAATATCGAAAAGGACATCTATTTATAATTCGATAAATTAACTGTTTTTTAAGGCGTAAGCATGTTATCGGATTACTTAGGTAATTAATAACATCGAAATCCAGGAAATTTGGAAATTATTTTATCCACATATTTTTATGTTTGGAAAACGTATAAGGTTTTATTGTTTTTATGCAGTCTAAACCGAACATTACCAAAATTTTTTATACCAACCACGACATTGTCATAAATTTGTCCACAAAAGTAAATCAACGAAATTGCAATTAACAATAGCGAATTAAAACCATCTGCGATCTCCTGGAATTTACTGACGGTAAATTTATATTTCAAGTCACGAAGTCTCGAGAGAATTGGTGCAGAGGAAAAATGTGAGATAGATTTTTTTTCTCTCCGCTGCGAAAATTAAAGAATGCGAAACAGAGAGGGTTCCATTAGAGGACACTAGAGTTAGTGGGCTGTTGGGGTACGAAGAAGGGATGAAGGATGTCCGAACTAAAAAAAACCGTCTGGTCTAGGGAGTAATCCAACCCTCCTACTCTCCTGGCGATGCATGTATGTACAGGGTGTCCGAACTAATCTTTTATTTTTAATTTTCAAAATAATCTTACTTTCATTTTATTTTCAAATAATAATTGTAAAAATCGAACAAATCTTTAAGATTACCATATTACAAGAGAAACAGAAGAATATTAACCTTTTCAGGACGGGTCTGGTCGATATATCGACCACTAGTGTGATCGGGCACTCCACGTGAAAAATTCATCGATATTATTCACAAATTTCGTGTAAAATAAAAGGTCAATTTCAGCGTAAAAATCCCCGTCTTGAAAAGGTTAATAAAACTATGGCTTTTTGGGTAATAATTGAAAGTTTAGCCGAAATCTTTCATTTTTGAATGCATTTTAAAAAATAATTAAAAACTGCGATATCTCAAAAACTATCGCGAATCAATCCCATGTTTACAAGACATTTTTTTCTACAAATGACGTTTTAAAATATACTGTCGCAGTTTCTGCACTGACTTTTTAGACACCTTATATATACATATAAATGCAAAAGTCTCACAACGCATTTTTCCTCGTAGACTGTACGTCCAGGAAATGGGGGTGCATTTTTTCCCAAGCATAATTAAATCAAGGCGTAGAGTTCATTGAGTTAGTTCATACGAAAGAACACACTTTTCTTTCCCGCCATTCTAAAAAAAAACCGTTATTTATCTTATTTATAAAATTACGCTCGTGTTTTATTCATTGTTCCTTACCGGCTTGACATCGTGCCTGAAAAGTACGTAGCGTAAATCGGCACTGCACTGGTATCCCTGAACATTGAGCTGTCTCTGTAAAGTAAAAAAATAAAATTTTATCAACATTGATTTTTACCACGTGCATGTTCATTCAAAGGAAATTGATGACTTTCGAAAAAAACAATCTAAAAATGCGAAGAATGGGGTAAGAGATAATTCGAAAAAAACTCCTATTCGCTCGATTCATAACAATTTTACTCTCGCAGTTAATTTTTTTTTAAGATTGAAAAATCTAAAATAAAAAACGCCAAATATGCGAAAACCATAAACTATTGTAAAAATCGCTAAATAATTATTTCAATCCTGCTTGCTCTATGCCAGGTAATTTAATTTTTATTAATCATTTATCTCAGGATTAAAAGATATAAAATGAAGAATTTAAAAAATGCAAAACGAAGACAAAAAATCTTGCTCGTTCGTTACGTGTGGGTTAATTTTCATAATTTTTTTTTTTCACGATTAAAATGTAGCACGATCTAAATGTAAAAAATGTTGAATCGAGAGATAATCTTTACAAATTCTGCTCGCTCGTTAGGTGGCAATGTAATATTTTTAATTAATATTTTTTAGCCTAAAAAAATAGTGATAAGCCTTTTTGGCTCACGCGAATGTACTCGAGAATTTTCATATATAGTTTTAAGTATTATAGTGACCGAATGACGTGAGTACCGGCACAGATCGTCCAACCGATCGATGTTCTGGTCCTGTACCGTTTCTACGTACATATCTATACATATTCCATCCACGTTTTCTACTCCCTGACTCGAAAGAAGAGTAGGGGATTGGAAAGCATATAGATTCAAGAGAAAAATGGACATATATATATATATATATATATATATATATATATATATATATATGTCCGTCGTTGATGCATTTCAAGGATTTGCTGAGTGTGTATATGGAACATTCCAAGTAGATACGATCTTTCCACGCTAAACCATTTTTCATTAATTGTTTAAAGAAAACTTAAATTCCCCACAACTTTTTCCTATGATTCTGGTTAATGTAGTTTGATAGTATTTTCGAAAGTTTCGAAATAAAAAATAATTGAACGAAGAAAAATAGTAATTGAACAAAGTCATTGAAATTCTCCGAATTCTAAAAACTCTAAAGAAAATATTTATTAAGCAACTATAATTTTGTTTTTAATTTAAACTATTTACGAAATTCGTAAAAATTTTCTGTAGACTAATGGTTATAGGGATAGTTTAACTACGTAATTTAAATTTTTGTTTGATATTCCCTTTTTGTTTGGAAATTTCCTTTTTAAGGCTTTTTTCGAGTATCAAAATTTTTTAATAAACTGTATTTGATTTTGTCGTTTTGATGTATTGTTTAATTAACTTCACAAAGCATTGGATTATTTTGTATATTTACAGTAAAGATTATTGAATACAGTATATTTGATAAGAGAAAAAAATTCAATGGAAAAAAGTGGATATTTGGAAATATTTAGATTAAATTGAAAGTTTAATGAAAAGGTTGAAAATAAATAATGAGACGAGTTGATTCGAGCTAAAGTTCCTCGTGCTTGGGATGAGAACAGGAGGAATTGGAATTGGTCCAGAAAATAAAAGATCCAGCATCCCAGGCTTTTTCTATCCGAAAATCGGTATATTTCGTAGTTTCAATTTAGAAATCCTACCAATTCTTCCTCTTGAAAATTTGAGTACGAATTAACAAAGCAAACAGAAAATTGTGTATCGTAGAGAATTTCCCTCGTACCGGCAAACGTTTTCGTATTTTCATTTCGATCATTCTGTTTCTGTTTGTCGATTGTTATTTTTTTTCCTTTCAGCATCAATGGCATTTCAACGGAATGTTCACAGATGAGGATCAATCATCCTATGCATTTATCGTTCTTCCTTCACTATCTTTTTCCCATTTTTTGTTCTTTCTCTTTCTTTTACTTTCTGCTTTTTCATCTTTTTTCGTTTTTTCTTCCCCAGCTTCTCCTGCTTCTTCTTTCTTTCTTTCCTTCTCTCTCTTTCTTCACCATTTACTTTCTCTGTTTTCCCACTTTTTCTTTCTTTCTCTCTTTCTTTCCATCCTCTTTTCTATCTCGCTTCCCCTCTTTCTCTCTTCCTTTTTCCTCCTTTCTCCATCTCTCTCTCTCTCTCTTTTCTTTCGAAGCTCACGATAAAGCAATATACATATAACACAAAAGCTCTTTGCTTTCACTTATAAACCCAGCGATCCGTGTACACATTGCCACAAAAGATCGAGCTATCGAGCACAAAAATGCAATACTTCTATCAGCTTCTTTTCCAACTCATGTTTCTATACATAAAAAGAAAATTATGAAAAAATAGTATTCCCATTAAATGTGATATTAAAACTGTGCAAAAAAGAGAAAATCCAAAACCTTCCTATTTAAAAAAAAAGAACACAGTTTAAAGTTTTAGCCACAAGAGGAATGAGCTTTGCGAATATTTGAACATTACGACGTGGCGGGGTGCAGTTTCCAGTTGGCATTCTCTCTTAGTCCAGGATCCCGAAAACTTTTGCTTTTGTAAATAAATATATACTCTTCGAAACATTGAATTCCCAACATCCCAAATATATATCAAGCAAAAATATATCTAAGACTTCCAAGAACTTTCCTTAGTGAAATTTCAAGTTCCTCAGGATCATAAGAAAAACCAATCCCTTTCCAGTCGTGAATTCCACGAGTCCGAAGAAGTGCGAATAAGAAAAAATCCTACAAAAGAATAATATCGCTACCACCATTTTTTTTTGGTATCATAGGCAACGAAACGTCTTTTTTCGTAGTCTGGCAGTCAATTTTACGAATTTACGATCAAATAAACGACTCCCAATTGCGTGAAATACGTGAACGGATTTTCGAAGCCGAATTTTCAACTAGACACCAAAATGGCCCCGTTGGAAATGCATCTGGCACATGTCATTTTGGTTCGTGTGGCAATGTGAGGATTCACCGCAGAAACCCCTAATGCAATCCTCCCCTTCCCCCCCTGCCCTTCGCGCCCTCAACACGAATGACTCTCTCGTGGTCTCGTCCCATGAACCCTTCGACTTTCAATATATATATTTGTGATGTATATACACAACACATGTACGTTATATATACGATTTTATAAGGGTAGTTAGAGGGGTGGCCAACAGGTGTGAAATTCTCTTTTATTAAGGGGGAACGTCACTGTGAGGGATCAAAAATTTCTATATTTTGTTTTGCATTTTCGTGCAGTATAGATGTTCAAAATTATGTAAACAACATTTTCAAGTCAAAAGTAAGTACCAATCTTCGAGTTAACACCGTATTTTATGTCAAGAAAAAAAGCAACGAACAATTTGAACGCGTTTTTTCCTCGAAAGAATTGTTTTCGACCTTGTCCCAGGGAATACTCGAAGACTGACGAACCGATTTTTATTTTTATTTTTTTTTTAATATTCGTAATCACAGGAACTGAGGTTGTAAGGAGCCGATTTTGGAAATTTTGATAATTACTATTTTTTGAGACCGCTTAAACAAAAAAAATGGTCGAAAAATCGAAAAAAATGATGAAAAAAATGTTGAATCGCTACCATTTAACGAAAAAAAAAATTAAAAAAAAAACGACTATGTACAACGATAGCATTCATATGGATATCGATTTTTTTTTATTTTTGATAATCAGGTAACTCGTTACCAAGATTTCATCGGGACAATAAAGAGAAAATTTATTTTTATCATCACAAGAAAGCTCGTAACGTTGTAAATTTTTAATATTTTTCAATAAAAATTGTTACTGAAGTAGTTGACAAAGAAATAACAACTTTTTGGCCCGTCACAGTGATGTTCTCGCTTAAGGATTAATGTTCGTGGTTTTTTTTCATCATCAGTTCGTTGTAATTCAGTTTCAGAGTCAATTGAATCCACGGAAATGAGTAAAATCGAAGCCTTATTATTGTCCAGAATGCTGTTTTTAGAAGTGATTTGTAGGGTGAAATCAATTTGAAACTATGCCATTTTTTTGTTTTAATTAGTACTGGACGTTCGATGCATCCGAATAAGAAAAAATCGAATAGATTCTCGATCTGTATCAGTGCTGTGTACTAGAATTAAATGGAAAATGTTATTTCTCACAAAATGGCGGCTTTTTAAATTTCTATTAATGGGAGAAACCAATTTAGGAGGCCGAAATTTTGGTGTTTTTCGTGAATTTTTTTTAACAGGGAAGGAATAATCAGAATTTGTTTAAACTTGGAGGATATTTTATTCATGTTTTGAAGTATACTTTGTAATTTTTTCAAGTCATTTCCGCCGGAAATAGTGGAGTTAGAAGCTGCTGTCCATGGACGATATTTTTTCAACTGGTGGGCATTCTAGTTCAAAAAGTTATTGACCAATCATTCGGAAAATTTGTGTAAATATTCTTTGTTCAATTACAATCTATATGAACCTAACTCTGGGATGATATTATTATTAAAAAAAAAATTTTTAATGCAAAAAAGGTGAAAAAACATGGTATAAAAACATGACATTGTGTTCAAACACCACAAAAACATGCAATTTTCAACTTTTTTTATCACAATTAGGTTCATATTCTTAGGAAATATGTTGTAAATGAAAAAAGAAAATTGTAATGATTACAGATAAAAATTGTGACTTCAGGAATGCCCACCAGCAAAAAACTCGGATGGCGATCGTCTATGGACAGCAGCTTCTAACTCCACTATTTCCGGTGGAAATGACTTGAAAAAATTACAAAGTGTACTTCAAAACATGAATAAAATACCCTTCAAGTTTAAACAAATGCTGATTATTCCTTCCCTGTTAAGAAAATTCATGAAAAACACCAAAATTTCGGCCTCCTAAACTGATTTCTCCCGTTAACGATTTTTCCTATGTTTTTCTTGCTTCTACGGGCCATAAAAAAAATTAACAATTATTTTAACTCAATTCTACTACCATTGCTGAAAAACTGTCTGCTAAAGATGTGTACCAAATTTCAACTCAATCGGCCATGTGGTCATCGAGATATCATGGTTGCCGATTTAAAAATCATATTTCTGTTTTCAAAGGATCAATAAATATGGGTACCAAATTTCAAAAAGAAGACCCGAACAGTTTCAAATTTATTTATCCTAAAAATCATCTCCGAAAACAAATTTCTATACAATACGCGGCTTTAACTTCAGATTTTACATTTAATGTTACAAATTTTGATTGTTGATTCGTGTCAGCAAATTTTTTGTTAAATTTTGTTTGTGAGGTTTTTGGTGTTTTTCGATTTTCTTTGTTTTTTCGTATTTTTTATTACTTTACTTCGTATTATGTTTTGTGTTGTTGTTTTTTATTTCCTTTTTTGAGGGAATTTTTTTCCTTTGTATTTTGGATAATTTTTTATTTCCGATTCCGAATTGTTTTTTTCTTTTTTAATTTTTTTGACTTTTGTATTCTTTTAACATGATTTTTTTTTAGAAGTACTTCAATTAGTGACAAAAGGCCTTCGGGATAAGGAAGATTACGGTCATTATTGAAAAATGACAAAAGCCTTTGGTAAATGGTCGATCCAATTGATTTTCACGAAGTAGGAAATGTGGATCTGTATAGATGGATTTTATTTTCGTCACGTGACTGAAGGAAACGTCACAGGGAGCGATGGATATGTACAGAACAAAAGAACAATGTCCCATAGACTCGATAGCAATACTCTTGACAAAAGGACAGTTTAGAATCTACGGTGAATGAAGGGCCAATCAATTAACATCGTTATCACGTCGAACTGGTTTTTTTTTTGTCAAAAAAAAATCATTTTTTATGCCATCATTAATTTTTATAATTATTTGAGCTTGTATTTTATTTTTTAAGTAAAATTTACTATTGTTGTTATTTATTAGAAACTGTTTGAATGATTATTTATTGGAATTCGAAAAATAAAAATTTTATTATTAATTTTTTTTTAATTTTCGGCTGATTTTGATAACATTTTGTTGCCCTTAAACAATATTTTCATTGTTGGATCGTCGTGGTAAAAGTTACCCTCATTTTTTTGCAAATAATCACATTTTTCAATCGATTGATTTTTTTAATTAATTTTCATACGTACGAGAGTGTGATTGGAGACTAAGAGAGACACAGAATTGTTTGAAGTATCGAGCAGAGCGAGAGAACCGTCGTCAGCCTGATAGACAAATTTGTCATGTGATATCCAGGCTGGTGGCAAACGATGGGGTGAAAGATCACCGCTAAGGCACTCGTCCAAAGTTAAACGTCTACCGCTCCAATAAAGAAGTTCATCAACGTACCTGCAATCGTAAAACAAAGCAAATAACAATTTACACAATTCTTAATTTATCCATATTTTTGTGTTTATTATCATGTTTTTTTTAAACTGTTTATAAATATTTATTATTAATTTTTCAAATTGTGGGCCAAATTAAAGAACGAGGTTAAAAAACTTTTAACATTTATTTACAAACGTAATTAATATTTGAACAATTAGATATCGAAGTTTTATTTAAAAAAGATTTTTTTTATCAGTGATATTATATCAATCGATTGAATAAGCTTAATAAAAAATATCAACACTCGAAAGTTCATAAAATTGCAAACAATTTCAAAAATTATATTTCGAAATGTAATTCGAAAAATTATATTTCAACTAAAATGGGAAATAACGATCACTTGGAGGTATATTAATAATTTTAAACCAGTAGGTTAATTATGAAATGCCTGAATAAATCTATTATTAATTATTCGATGATTCAATCATTTTTATTTGTATTCTCCATTTATCGTCATTGATTCATAATCGATTCAACAAGATAATTAATTAATTATTTATTTGAATTAATTGATTAAATAAAATTGGGTAATCAATCAGTTAATTTTAGAAACTGTAATACTGTCAGGAAAATCTTACCCTAGAAGATAAATGGCGGTGACAATGCCAGCGATAACGAGACCGATCACCAGTAACGAAAATATTATGCTTCTCCAGTTGTGACCACCCTCTCCGTACGTCAAGTCCTAAAAAATAAACCAGTCGATATTCCAATAAAATTTCACGTATATATACGTAGACTCTATAAACTAGGCAAAACATCGATAATCGATAAAAAAAAAAGATTCATTAATTATCCATGGGAGATCGTCTGCATTCCGAAGAAAATTCACTGAATTCCAGAATCCGTAGCTTCAAAATAAAACACTTTTTTCTATGTACCACAAATATGTATACATATACACTTATCGGTACAGTTTATTAATGCCGCTGTACGAGTCCATCCGGATCGAAAATATGCAAACATTCTTTGCCCGCAGCTATTTATGCAAATCGATATCGAACTGAATTAATATCCCAGCAGCCGAGTATTTTTTTCCAATTATTTCTTTATTGAAAAAGCATAGGATAGGATGTTCGAGATTCGCGAGAAGCCAGAAAGTCTTGGTTTCTTAATTACTCATTCCCATCACCCAAAGTTTTATCTTATTTCAAAAAAATTGGCAATAGAACTTTACATATTGATATCAATGCATGAAAGTTGCAACAGGCGTATCCAAGATATGGAGGCTAGTTAGGTTGCAGAATTCTGAGAAGAAAAGTCCTTAGTCATTCTTTTCTACGATGTACCGTTGATGAAATATTCATTAATTAGTAAGAACCAATCCAAAACACGGACGAGAAGATGTAGGAGTGGCGGAGCGCCAGCGGATTGGCTTTCACTAATCAATTAATATCTCGTCAATGGTGTATCGTATAGAAAAGTGGCTAATGACTTTTCTTTTCAGAATTTCACGATCTATTTGCTCTCAAAGTTTTGGATACGAATTATGGGTCACTCGGTATATATTCTCTTGAAATATACCGATAACTTTATTCCTCGTCAAAAAAATTGCGATCATCAATTTACTGCTGATCGCTTTTTGAACGCGTTTGGTATATTTTTCCTCGTGACACGTTTTGAAATGAAAATTCTCGAACGTTACGTTTCTTCATCGACGAAACTTCTTCGTAACATGAAAAACCTCTGAATATCAAGAGAAACGAAATCTCTACGGATAACCCGTTGGGAAAAAGGAATAATTCTCAAATCGTTTTGTCATCAATGCAAATTTTTCCATTTCTCTTCACTGGCGTGGAAAGAATCATATGAATGGAAATTTTTGAAATTTAATTTTTTTTTCCTCGTTCCAAGTCAACTTACTATATATGTTTGAATTTTCGTGCATCCTTCCACTACTGTCCCACCACCTCGTGCAATCATTGATTATTTCACTTTGAATAAATGAATTTTAATAAACAAATTATTAATTTATTCACTGTGATCATTTAGATTATGAATACTATGAAAAAATATATACTTTTCATATGAAAAGATACTAACATTAATTAACAATAAAGGCTCTACTATCGGAAACAATAAAAAAGTTTAGGCAAAGTTTTAAATATTTATTCGACTATAGTCGAATCGATGGAAATGCTTAGAACGAACGTTCCCACGAAAATAAACACAGCCGAAACATGAACCGAAGGATTAAACACACATTTGTTTATTGAACATTCAATTACACACTATATTGAAAAAACGAGGGAAAAATCAAATATTTATAAATATTCGCGCGATAGCTCTGCGTTCTAGACGAAGAGACAGACAATTCTCGACTATTTTGCGAATACTCGAGTACGAAATGATCCAAAGATAGATTCGAGAAGCTGACAATGCTTTGGCAAATTTCTTCCGGCTGCAACAAGGAATTTTGTGTCTCGCGAGAACAAACTCACACGAGCACTCGTGACCGTGAATTAAATCGTCGCGATATATGCATATGTACATTTTGTATATTCGGAACGTTTGCAAGGTGAGTGCTCGCTAAAAGTAGATACGGTCAGTAATGGACGGACGATCGAAACGACCAGCTACGACAATCTCATTTTTTTGTACCCCGTGAAAATCGTACATTATTTTTCATTTTTTATCTCATTATTTTCCTTATTTTCGCTCGTCTTTAATCACTACTGTGATTAAAGACGTGATTAATGTGATTAGCTCCAAATTACGTGAATTAAATCGGAAAATAACATAAAAAATCCTAGAGATGTTTTAATGAAAACCCAACGAGTAAAATTAGTGTGTTGTTACATTTTTTTTAAGGTTGCCCACATCAATTTTTCGTGATGGAAACCCGAAAAATCAGAAGTAGTAAATTTTCCAGTGTGTTACAATTGCTGAATTTTTACATTTTACTGACCAGCCTAGTGAGGCATTCGGAAATTGCGGCACTTAATTTTTAATTTATGAAATTTTGTGTAGAAATACAGCAATGAGCCATTTAATTCTATTAAATTTTTCACACCTTCGGCTCGTGCTGCGACTTCACGCTCGATGCAATTCGTTGTTTTTTGCACTTGTAGCATAAATTACCAGTTTTTTTAAATTTGAAAATAAAAGAAAATGCACAGAAAATTATAATTCAAAATTCGTGCCCTGAAATTGCAATTTCGTGTAAGCTTTTGATGTAAAAAAAAACATACACACCTCTACGCTTAGCGCCACTTTAGGTTTCCTATTCACCAGGCACTCGCGAAGCCGTGAGCATCGCGTCATGACAAATTTTCATCGATAAAGCTATTCACTAATACATAAAAGTGTTCACGAGCTGTGAAGGTGGAATTCCTTTACGGAAGATTTGTTTTAAAATGTCCATATAATAACGACACATCCATAGAAACAATATATCTATATATAGCCATAAGGATATATTGTAATATATATAAAAATATATAACATATATGAAACCACACAATGTTATGTATATATGTCAATATATTATGAGATATTAACAGAGGCAAAGAGTCGATACGAGCTCGAGGCGAGACAATGCTAGACTAAGCCTGATGTGTCTTTCCAGCCCCCTATAACTCACCCACTCTGCCTCGATTTTCCGAGCTTCTGGGACGACACGATTTTACACAGTAGTACGTATTGAATGAATAAGGCCTTCCAGTTATTGGCCTCAACTTACGTGAAGAAAGAAGAAAAAAAATAAAAATTCTCACCCTCCCTCCGCAAGCAGATGGGTTGGCACAGTTGTGTATAACCGGAAGTGATTCGGTGCAAAGTGTCGACTTGGCCAATAGCTATAGCTATGGAGAGGAGAAACCAAAAGCATCGAGAAGATTGCTGCACAGCTACGGACTCCTAGGGGTGGTTCGTTGGTGGTTTCCTCGAGGTCTCTCACTAATACTCACTCTCCATCCCCCTTTGCTTGGCACGAAATGTTTCCATCTCCTTTACACGAATCTCGCATTCACCCTAACCACAAACCATCCATTAATATACCGGGTATCCAAAGTAGCGAGTTCAAATTTTGTCGATGAACAGATTGTCAAATTCTGAAGAGAAAAGTCCTTTTGTATTTCTTTGTCCGATGAAGTGTTAAAGAGATATATAGAAATTTAGTGACAGCCAATCAAGCGAAGAGCCAAGATGTAAAGTAGGCGGAGCGCATCCCACTCAGCGCTAGACACTCCCACTCACTCCGCATTGGCTGACAATGAATTCCTCTATATTTCGTAAACGATGCAACGGACGAAAAAAAGGAAAAGAACTTTTCTTTTCACAATTTGACGATAGAGCAGCTCCTTGTGGTTCCGTCACGGTTTTAGGACCCCCTGTATACGTATACGTAAATATATCGTTCGATCGTCTATTCTAGCCCGTCCTCACTCTTTCATGGCTCTTTGTCGCCGCAGTTACAGACCGCTCGGCGTCGAAACGTATACACAGCGCTCCAGGGGGGCACAAGAGAGCCGGAAGGGTAAGAAGCGCGCTAGAAACGTGTGGGTAGTGGAAACCACTATGCAGTTATATACAGTGGTAAAGTAGGCTTTAAGTGGCAAGTAGGGTAAGCCCTATGCAAGCCTTTCGCTGCTTTGGGATGCGTTATAACTGGAAGCCTTTGAAGGAAGGATATGCTAGCATTTTGTATGGTACAGTGGAAGCATAATGTATAATTCTTTGGAAATCTTCCCGGATATATACGACAACTAGATCATGAAATTCTGGAGAGAAAAGTCTTAAGGCATATTTCGCTGCGATACACGGTTCATGAGATATTAACTAATTGCCGACAACCAATCCGATGCGCTGCAAATAGAGAGGGATTAGGGAGCACCCCGCCTCTGTAGGCGTAGCGGATAGGCTCGCGCGCCATCATTTTACGCTTGCTACGCCTACTCTAGTTCAGCGACGCTCTCAATTCACTCATTAGTAATCAATCAATATTTCATCAACGGTGCATCAAAGCGAAAAATACATAAGGAGTTTTTTTTCTCGAAATTTAACTGTCTAACTATAGTTCATTGTTAAAATCCGATATTTAGCTAGATTGCGTGAGAAATTATGTAAAATATACTGTTATAATTATGACAAGCAGATAAACTGATAATATTTATCCATCCCCATCCTTTAACTCTGTCATACATTCATATCTGTATTTTATTTACGAGTTTCAATATGAGCTTTCGACCCAACTCGAGATAGAGGATATGTTTCTTGAAAATACACATACAACTAAATAAAATCTTCCTAACTAGCAGTCATTACTGATTTGCTCTCTGTTGCGTGAAAAGTGCAGTTATGAAGTGGTGTTTCCCCTCGGAATTCAGAAGGGGCTTGTACTCTCGATACAGTGTATATCTATGTGGATTTCTATATATATATATATATATATATATATATATATATATATATATATATATATATATAGCAATAGAGCTTACGCTTTCAAGTGAAACACTCAAGCTCTCGTTCCTAGACACTTTCGTTCTCATTTTCCCCTACCACTTTTTTTACATTCGTTCATGCTTTTCCTTTTTTTCCTTCAATATGGTTTTCGCTCAACAAGACCTGAGTCAGCCAATCAGCAGAAATATTATCTCGTGTTTTCCCTTGCCTCAGTGATTTTCGAGCGAGCAGCACAATAATTAGCAGTTAAAAATAAAAACATTGTGATACACTGCAGAATTTTAAATTGCTTGATTCTATTCATTATTTATCGAGTCCCTGAATTAATTGATGAATTAAATGAATGTTTAATTCATATATTGGGTGCCATTTATTTAAAACCCCTACTAATGACTGTGACTGTCGTTAAGGGGTCATATTTCAATCGCAAAACGTCAACAATGTACTCTTTTCTACCCGAACGCCATCTGCAATGAAGCAGTATTGGGGAAGTGCAAGTTCAGCGTTACAGACTGAGAAAACGTATCGCTCGACCGGATACGCGACCGAGCGGAATCATAGAGAGATCGGATGGGAATTTTCACGGCTCGTGGCTTTCACGATTGCCTATATATATATTTACCATTTCTAAAACACTTGCTCGAGCTCCCATCTGCACTGAGCTCATCATCGATCATAAAGAATCGTGTGGAATCTTTCCTGGAACGTTTACAAAAATAGATTCCCATACTTTGTTTCGATATAGACGAGGATAAAAGTTGTTTGTGAATGAATCGCGTTGTAGGAATTGGTTGGTATTTTTTTCTAGCGATTACAAATTAAACTGAAACTTTCAATCGTTTCCGAGGACTTCTGTAGAGTTTTAAGTAACAAAAATAAAGGTTAGTTTTCAAAATTTACTTTCCCGTCAGAATAGTCAGCTTTTTCGATTAAGTAAAGTACTCGATTAATTCTTGCCACAATTCTGCTTCGATTGAGCCAAGTTACATCGCGATTGGTCGCCAAGTTTCGGAGAAATCGGCAAAAGTGTTTCCGAAGTGGTAAAACGTCTTCAAAATGTCGCTTTACGAGTTTGTCTGCGCGCGCAGGTCACGTTGCAGAGGGAACCACGAGGCTACCGGTCGCTGTCGGTGTCGGTGCTAGACAAAGGATCATACCTCGCGATCTATTCGTCGAATATTTGAACCTAACCTCATTTATTCAAAGTTTAACTCTCCTTCAATTAAAATTCACTCCGCACTCGATCTAACCTCAAAATCCCATTAAAAAGCTTTTCCATTCCCGCATAAACGATCATTGATGTCTTCAGTAATGATTTCGCAGATTTTATTGTTTACTTTCACCCTGGAATACGAGACGATTAATCAACCAGTTAATTCTTTGTTTTTCTGCAGTTTCGGTATCGGTTTGATACATTGCTTTATTGATATTTCGATAATACAACTCGATGTAATCTTAACTGAGGAATATCTCGACTATTGGTCTCCTTCCCAATGTCCCGAGTTCACCAGCACATAAAAACTGTATATCTATATTTAATTTACATATATACTCATGCAAACATATATACATACGTATATAATCACAAATATACATATATATTCATGGAAAGAGGGATGTTTACATGCAGCCCGTCTACGCCCGTGGGGAAAAATATTTATGCTTTGAAATCGGGGCCAAAAACCCTTCCACCTCCAAAAAATACATCTCATATATTGTTAGAGACACAAAGTCGTAGTTATCACTCGTTATCTTTCACCCAATCTCTCTCTCTCTCTCTCACTCACTCTCTCTCTCTCTTTCTCTCTCCCCCCCTCTCTTACTATCTGCTTCTATTTCGCCTGAACCAACGCATAATTAAAACTTGACTCTCTGCTCTCCTCGCTCGACGAGCTGAATAATGGCGAATTAATTACCATAAATATTTGGCCCAACTAGCCCCCAGCATCAGGAAAGAGGAAGCTACCAAGGAACCACAGAAATTGTTCACTCGCTTTATCCTGTCGTGTTCACACTTTGCATTCATAGACTCGTTTTCTCCAGTCACACACACTCACTCACTCACAAGTACACCAAAGTTTCCTACTTCGAAAATTAAATTTATCAAGTATTCTATCATGTATTTCAACTGACCCCCCCCCCCCCCCCCAACAGCACCCAAATTTCGCCAACAAATATTTGCACGTTATCTATAGTTTAAAATCTATTTGCATACGAACTGGGTCATTTACTTTTCAACTTTTCATATATTGTCTCAAATTATTAGTTCAATTTTCGCTAATGTGTCGAATACGCACTGATCTATCGATTTTTTTGTCTTTTCTATTGATTTATTTATCCGGCAGATACTTTGATCTTAATTCTTTTTACGCGGCTCAGATTTTAGAAAATTTATCTTTTTTTGAATAACGTACTTTTTGGGATTGAATTTGTGACTTTAATTAAAGATTTGAATTTGGAAGGTTTCAATTACTATTTTGTCATCAAGTAATTTTTTAGAATACATGAATCATTATTTTTACTAATTTCGTTTAAAATTTATAGTTTAATTAAGAATAATCGAACTATATGATTAATCAGATGGTTTCTGCAGTAGTTACGAATTATTTATTCATCGAAGATTTAAAAAATGTTATCATTATTTAGTAATGAAATATTTTTGATTGCATAAATAACGTGATAACAAAATTGTTCCAGAATTAAAGTGAATCAATTCTCTGAATTAGTGATCAATTTAATTACTATATTTTTCGATGATTTTTAAGAGAATCAATAACGTGAAAATCCATCAGCTTCATAAAGAATTTCGTATGGGAGATGTTTTTTCAAAACTACAGAAAATTAATTGGCCTGCTTTCGTTTTTATTGAAGTTGACAAAAAAAAACAATATATTTCCTGATCTCTTTTCAAAATATTTTTGCTGCTCCGAGTTCACTTCGACAATAATTAATCACGTCGAAGCGTTGTCACGAACTCGTTACTCTCTATTTTTCTCTTTTTTTTTTAATTCTCGAGGGTGGTTTCGTGGTCCGGCATTCCCTGCACTGAAAACACGACAGAGAGTCGATGGTCGCACGAAAAAATACAGAATAGTGCACGAGTACGAAAAAAAAAAAATAGCTGCCAGAAAATAAAGCGTGGAACTGATCATCGAAAAAGGGTTCGAAGGGAACGTAGGAACCTTTACAACGATCTATTCCAACATACAAAATGTACTTTGGTGCTCTCGCATTTTTCCAATCTCTGAGGATTTTCTGGAAGTTACGTGACATCTATTTCTTACCTAACCGAGATTTAGCAGCCACATATAGAGTTTTCCACACCAAAATTACGTGCCCTCAGATTTTTTATTTTATTCTATTTTATTTTTTTCGTTAAAAAGAAACTGCAACAGGATTTTCTCATATTACTCTTCATTTGAAGGAAACTAATTCTTTTCATTGCTTATATAGCTGTTTTTTGAGCAATGATTTTTATCAATTTTTGAACAATCTCTGTTGCTGATAAAATCTTTTAAGTTTAAATTTTCATTGATTATTTATTTTCCGAAAAAAATGTTGAATAAATGGAACATTGAAAAAAAAAAAATTCCCATTGCGATCTAAATGAAAATTGAGTCCATTATCAGAAATATTTTTTTATTCGAAAATAATCGACCATAGCCAAATAATATGACATCAATTTTTTATATACGAAAAATATGAAGGTTTTGAAAAAAAAACAACGTTTCTCGAAAAACTGACACAGCACGATTTTCGTCTCAATTTAGTTCGAGCTTTATTCAGGAACGTCTGTGAATTCGATTCCCGGAATGTTAGTCACGCGTCGTAAGGAGATTTGTAACGTTGAATCACGGAATTTCCATCACTCGATCCAACCCAGAGAGAATTTCTTACGTACATGTATTCAAAATAAGACAAGAATCTCATCTGAAGAATCAATTCTTCTGAAAACGATAAATCGACGAAATTCCTTCGAATTTATCAACGGTTAAGAGAAATCTTATACATTGACATCGCTTTATTTATTTATTTATTTATTTATTTGTGTTTATTTATTTATTTATTTATCCATTTATTTATTAGTTAATAATGTAAATAATACTAATTCTAGTTCCATTCTAGTTACACACACAACAATAAAAACACGACCATCTCACAATATCAAGTCTGACAGAGTCACATAATTTGGGACAACATTCCAGTGTGTTTTTGACGACAAGGAAATTCATTACGTGCACATTATTCAAGCATGGGTAGTATTAATCATGAAAAATATTTGTGGCATGAAAAATATTAATGAAACGACTCATGTTTATTTATACAATTATTTGCAAAGAAGAAAATTGAGAAAGGATGAAAAATGAAAATAGATTTCCAGAACAAAGCAGTTATATATATTTTTTTAATTCTCAAATTGAGAATTTCATTTGCTTTAATGATTTTATTATTTAAATGAATTTTTAATGAAAAACCAGATTTTCAGATCGAAGAAATTATAGAATGTTGTTTTTTTTTCAATTTCAAATTGAAGATTTTATTTGTATTAATGATTTCTTTTATTACCGAATGTATTTAAATAAAATAAATACTCGAAATTAATAAATGATTGAATTAAAAAAAAGTCTCAAACTGAAAAGAAAATATTCAATTGGAAAAGATATTTAAAGGGGCATTTGAAACCAGAAAAATGTTGGACGCCGTCTTGAATTGGAAAATTGCAATTAGTTGGACAAGACGAAACAACGAGTCAGGCATACACTCGAGCAACACCGATATAAAGGTGTAAGCCTGAATCGATTACCTCTTTTACCTGGGCAGACTTTGAGCGAGGATCGGCGACCTGGACGGTCTCGTCGGGAGGTAACCGCCAGGAGTTCCTCTCGACGTTGACGCTGGCGTTCATAGCGCTCTCCTCCTGATGATGATCCTATTTTTGCTGCTACGCTGCCGAGGCCTTAACTGCCCCAGCCTTCCGCAGCCATCGGAGCTTTCGGCCCCACTTTTTTTCCGCTTAACTCTTCGACAATTTTCAGGTCCCCAGGGTAAGCCCCTGGGCCACTCCTGGGGCCGAGTTTCGAGCCACCGATCCACAGTTCTACACCTGAAATAAAAAATAAAAAAAACATATCAGCACACAAATTGCTTGATTTTGTTAACATTTATTACTTCAAAATATCATTTTCATCTGGAGTTTTTGCCAGTTATAAAAAAATCGTCATTATTACACCAGTTGCTCGATTTTATAATAATTTATTGCTTTAAAATATTATATTCCCTATTTAAAGTTACTGGACCGATGTGAGGAAGAGATTATGTTTATTTAAAGATCTTTTTGGATGTTGACAATTTTTTCCTCATTTTTTCGTCAATAAGAAATTGCGTCCTATGCAGCTTTTAAATTTCAATCATTTTGGCACGCTCCAAGCGAAGTTATCCGTGGCGCCATCTGTGAGCCTTTTTTCGAAACCTCTTTTCTCTCTGGCTCTCTTCCGTACAAAATGCAAAACATTTTTAGTACAATATTTTCCCGCAAGGAAGCAAAATTCAAATCAATCAACTTACTTGTAATTTTTTAAATAACTAATTTAGTTTAATTTTCCGATTGACTATTTATTTAATTAACAAGAGAGGCATCCTCTCGATTTGATATTAAATTATGTAAAAAATAATACGTAAGGAAGTCTTGAATGTATCCTAAAATGAACTTAAATAAAAAGAGAGTTGTTCAGAAAAAAGACCGTAACAGGAAATGGTTCCTTATGAATATAATATCCATGAAAATATGGCGGAAAAAGCAACATCCGGTGGTACTCATCTCTTCATCTCACTTTATACACATTTTTATTTTTTCACACGGTTATAGGAGAGCTGGGCGAGGTTATACGAGTTTTTTTTCCTCGGTCCTGGGGGTTATCCAGTGTATTATATCGAAGCTGGAGGAAGTCCTTTTTGTTCATTCACGAGAACCTATTTTTGCAGCATTCGTAAGAATGGATCGAGTTGAAATGACGACGTCGAAGAAGAAAAAAATACCTCACCGACCCCCCGCCCTTCTTTCGCAACGTTCAGAGTTGAAGAGAAAAAAATTAAAGCGTGGAAAATAAGGTTCGTAATAAAAGCTTGAATGTTAAATTATTTATATTACAATTTAATATCGTTATCGCGGAAAAAAATTCGGTCTCAAACCCTTTCGTCACGACACGAGGTGTTTACCATAACGAGAGATGAGCGTGACTCGATAACCGAGCTTTTTTCTCACGTCAGATTATTGACTCAATCTCATGGGTACATAATTACCAGTGCAGGAAGAAATTTCGAATTTTCTCGACTTGCTGCTTAAGCAGGATATGAACAGATTTGGGAAGATTCACACTTGTCCCAAAAGTTCCAAACGTATTTTGAACAAGTTTCCTCAAGCCTGGAAAAATCCTGTGTTCATTGAAAAAGTCTATGCTAACGATAAAAGTTCCACGAAGTTCGAACAAGCTCCTGGATGGTCCAAAATATCCGTGGGGATAATTGCTGGATTGCTAAATAATGATCGAAGGTGGTTAAAAAGAACTAAGCAAGTGTAAACCAGTCTCGGGCGATTCAGATAATATTATAAGTGATTCAAATAAAATTATAGATGAAACAGGCTGTAAAGGTTTCGAATAAGCTTTAGGTAATTTAAACAGATTCTGCAAGGATGGAATAAGTTCTAGATGGTTCCTAGAAGGTTTGAACAGTAGGAATAAATTCTAGGAGGTTCCAACACGTCGTGGAGGGTTTGATTAAGTTTCAGGAGGTGCGAACAAATCCTTAAGGGTTCTTGAACATTTTAAGTGGTACAGATCGTTCTGAACGCATTACAGTTCCAGAAAGCACAAAAATATCAAAACACTACTAAAAAAAGCTCTTTTCAGCCGATGTAAGTTCTAATTTATCCGTGAATCAACAAAGGAACGAAAGATTAACGCAAAAATCTCCTGCGGTGTGAAATTCTCAATAGAACATTCCACTTTTGGCTGCGTGTCGTTACAAATTAAAGAAATTCAATGTTTTAGTTCGATATAAACGTTACGAAAAGTTTGCTTCGTGATGTCCAAAACGAGGGAGCAAAGTACTCGTGCTAGGGCAGCCCACATTTACGAGCCAACAACTATAAATTGGAATATAACATAGCGTGACTCTCTCGCCGCGATTAATCAAAACTTTGCGGGCTTTAATGACCACGAGCTTACTATGGGGCGTGATTGAAGACCCCTTTTTTCTCCGTGTCATTTATTGTGATTGGATCAAACTCGATAGGTGTTATTCATCGTTCTCCATAAATATATACGTCTAAATATAGAAGGTGTACCTTACTCGAAAGTTAAACGAATAAATTTCAATTCGGAAAACAATTTCGAGTCAAAAAGTCTTTGGACGTTTTTTGATCCGTCAAATTACCGATGAGTTATTCAATGTTGAAGTTGGACGAATCAGATCCACGCGATTACTCGGCCTTCGATAACGGGCGCGCGGGCCAGTGGTAGCGCTCTTCCCACTACGTTCCCGCGGGACGCCATGTTATCGCTCCCATCTAATTCGTCCAAATTTAACAACTAATAACTCGTCGGTGATTCGTCGAATCAAAAAATGCCTAAGGACTTTTCGACTGGGAATTTTGTTCTCTATCCCATTTTGTATTATTAACCTTCATTTTTCCGACACCCGACATATGAAACACACTTTTATTCACGACATTACAGGCACAATGAGAGATCATATCAGAGTGTCGTACTCGGCCTTAAGTTCATAGGAGTAATGACAACGGCAATTAATTATGTTGATTGTTATTTAGGTAGAAAGGGCATGTCACGTGGGTTGGGCTCTGATTCGATAACGATCGTGCTGGACAACCCAGTGATTACATACATACGATCACGCCTTAAATTACCATTAGCCATTCTGTAAGCTCCAATGACGTGTGATTAATCGACCACATCGTAATGAGGCAACGTCGTTTATCGGTTTACGCCTACATTAATAATCACCAATAAAACACGTTGACAAAATTTTGAAAACTGCGTGGCTCTCGTTGTTAACAGTCCGATACCAATTTGGGAAACAGCCAATTGTGACAGATTTATTGGTATTTTAATCGCTTTTGTGTATGGGCTATTCCATTTAAAATCAACTGCCCAATAATTTCACAATCTTTTTAAAATTATTAGAAAAATTTTGAAAATAAAATAAATAGTTCAGTATATAAAATACAATTTTAAAAACTGCGAAATTATCGAAATATAATAATCATTCTTTGAAAAATGGTCCGAAAATATCTCAACTAAAATGTGGACCGATTTTAAATCACAAAATGCATTTTTCTTCCACCTCATGGCTCGGTTTACCTTAAATAATCGGTGTATCTATGTATATGTGAACACCGATAAATGCCCTCGCTGAAATCAATTTCGGGCTATGTTGGAAATTGCTCAAGCGTGCCAAGTACGATAACGAGGCATCGGTAGATTATCACTTCCAGATTGTATCTGACTGATTGTAGTTCAACACAATAATAATGCGTGAATCAATTTAGGGATGCAAAACCAATCTCCCAACCCCCGTTTTTTTCAGCTTTAGGGCTTCATTCTTTGAAGGTAATTCAATAATGCATTTTTGATGATCAAATGGACTAAATATCGTAATAATTAAAAAATAACGATTATTAAATCATTTGCAGATTAAATTACCGATTTTCTCTTTATTTTACAATGAAATTTTCGTCAGAAGAGAATGAAATTTGATTTACAAAAAAATAAGTTTGGGCACAGAAGATCCAAGCCTGCCAAAATTTTTTTGGTAAATTTTGACCAATTAAATTTTTTAATTAGGAAAAAAGAATTTCATTCGAATATTTCAACAATGGTGTACCGTCACGAGGCGAAGACGTTGAAATCGAAGGAGAAAGAATCGAAGAAAGTTGGTGGACATTGGGGAGGTTTAAAAAGAAGAAAATAAAAAGAAAAACTTGATAGAGGCGGATGAAGCGAAAAAAAAGGAGAGAGAATAAGACTCATTTCTTGTCTTCGCAAGTGGAGTTCGCGGTAATTGGGCGAAGGGGAAAAAAGGAACAAGTTTTATAGCATCGTATACTCAGCCTCTTCATCAGAGAATCCTCTCTTTACTTTTCCCCTCCCCCCTGTCCTCCTCTGCTAGCTTTTTTTACTCGCACTGTTTTTCTCTTTTGTCGATTACTGGCGCGGTATATTCAATCGGAAATGGTTGAGAGAAAAGTATGCTCCGAAAAAAAAGTGTAAGAAATATGCTGTCTCTACTTCTACTCCCTTCCCTGTGCCTTTGCCTTCATTTCTATTGCTTTTGATTACGAAAAGAATAGAATCGAAAGAAAAAAAACATTAAAGAAGAATGAAAAAAATATTCAACGTTGCTGCCTGCAACTTTTACGTCTCAAAATGTCTCGTCGTCTCGAATAGATATTGCTTTTTATTGTAACTTCTTACAATAATGGCAGAATTCGAGGAGAGATGCAGCATAGAAATACCGTTCTCAGAAATAATTATCGATGAGGTCCCTTTTAAGCTCTTATCGCAAAAAAGGTGAAACAGTTCGTTTTTTAATTTTCACAGCTGATTTTGCTGCTTGGTAGTTTTTTTATGACGGTACAAAAGAAGTTTTATGTTTGTAAAATAAAACGACTAATTCAGTTGTTAATTTGACTCAATCAATTGGATGCTGCATTGAATTTGAAAATAATATGGCATGCAGCTCTTGCGAACATATTTCGAAAATGATATTCACAACTGAAATGAAAAAAAAAAAAAAAAAAAAAAACAGTCGAAGTCAAGAAGTCGATAGAGCAGTATTGGAAAAAAGAAATAAAAATAATTTGAATTTAACGTATTACTATCACAAAGTTACTTTATTTAGGATTCTTTAATAATTTTGTATGAATATTCTTGACACCAAAACTAACAATTTTCTCCTATGAAGAAAAATTTGCTGACGTCAAGAATTTGAGATATTCAATTTCCAATTTTTAACTTTTCCCATCTAAACGCGTGTAAATTTAAGTCGCGTATCGTTTATGAGTTGCAAAAAAATGTGTTTAGGATTTTTCTTTAAAAATTTCGGCTCATGGCCTTTCTGGCTATCTACAAGAAAAATCTTAAATACATTTTTTTTTGCAACTCGATTTTTGCAACTTTTTAATGAAATGCGACTTTAATTTACACGCGTTTAGATGGAGAAAATAAAAAATTGCAAATTAAATATCTCAAATTCTAAACGTCAGAAAATTTTCCTTCATAGGAGAAAACCGTTAGTTTTGGTGCCAAGAACGTTTATGCAAAATTTTGCAAGGACCCTAAATGAAGTCGTTTTGTGATAGTAATACCTTAACGAAAATTATTTTCGTCGCATTTTCGATGCTCTGATTTTAACATAAAATTATCATTACTCCCGATGGCAAATAAATTTGCTCAATTTATTCATGCATAAAGCATGTCTGCACAGATTTGTAGCTATTTTACGCTTTGTCACGAAACGAAGAAGAAAAAATTTCGTTCTCCGTACTCGATGTTTGCTCAAATATAAAATCCCACCAGACGATGAAAACAAGCAACTACAAACAAACAAAAAAGAAAAGCTTCGATTCATGGATACAAATGGATCTACACATACAAAGGCTAATATAGTAGAAAAGTTACACAGGAGAATGGTACGAGGAGAGAGAAAACATTGAAAGAGATCCGAACGTTTGTACAGAGAGTTCCAAAAAATGTATTTAAAATTTTCCGAAACCCTTAAGATTAAGTGAGCAAGTAGATCACGAAATTCTGAAGAAAAAAGTCCTCAACTATTTTTTTCTCCGATGCACCGTTGCTGGATCATTAATCAATTAGTTATGGCCAATCCAGTGGAACGTAAAGTGAGGAAAGCTCCACCCCCACTCGTCTTATTGGCTGGTGACTAATTAGTCAAATATCTCAGCAACGGTGCGTCGTAGAGAAGAAGGGTTAAGCACTTTTCTGCTTAGAATTATCCAATCTAACTATCCCCCACAGTTTAAACACAATTTTTAAAACAGTCTGTATATGAATAAACCATGCATTATAGGGTTGGGGTTTCAAGCACATTGGCCCCTTGCGAGCTTGCATCAAGAGCGTGACGTCAGCGACCCGTTACGTCAGCATTGCGGCAGACTGTGTGACGAGCAGTCTCAGGGGGGTGAAGGGGATGAAACGAGCGGGTTAAAGGGTGGGCATTCAGACAAACCTTACGTATATACGTATGCATGGGACTTTTCATGACAAATGAATCGAATTTAAAAATTTCACTATTCACTTTTTTGTCTTGTTGTCTCTTATTTGTCCTTTTTATTAAAATACAAAAAAAAATCTAGCATATTCCCAACAAGTTGTTTTTATGTATTGTTCCAATTTACGGTAAAAAAAAATCCTAGAATGGGAAAAAAATCATTTCCTACTGTAATGCAAAGCTCTGAAGTAAGAACTGCAACAAAGTTACATAAAAAATATTGTCATAAAGAATTGAAGGATTTATTTGACGCAACATGAACCATATGTATAAATATCTTTAGTACGGTCATTGAGGAAGTTGGGGATAAGTTTTTTCTGGAGGAAGAAGGTTGAAATGACGAAGGGATGGGGGTTGACACGTTAAACCAGAAAGAGGCAGAGTTCCAAAGCACTTGGAAACAAAAGGATGGAAGGAAAGGGTGAGATGTTTTATAGGGCAAAAAGGGAGTGAAAAAGGAAGGATAGAAGACTCGCCTACCATTCATCAGTCAACAGGGTGAGTCCACCTAACTGAATTAGTCCCGAGAGTTAAGGGGGTGGAGTGCAGGTTATAAGGCCAGCCCCCGTGAAAGATACTATGAAGGGGTTGATGAGCACCGGAGTTGGAGGTTGAAACAAACTGGAGAAGAAGAGAAAGCGAAACACATGCGAAAAGCATCTTCTCTTACGGATTTGTTGCTCGAATTATTTCTCTCGTAGGATCAAAAGAAAAAGCGAGCTAAATAAACACAAAAAATCTTTCTATCCTACCCTCATCTTTTTCATCCCCTGATGCTGTGATTACAAAAAAAATAGTAAAAAAATGTATTCGAAAGAAAAATAGATCGAATTTTGTTTATATATTTGAATTAAATTAGTTATTGATGTTTCTTTATTTTATCATCTATTTAGTTAGTTATTAAGGTGTTAGTTCCATTATTTTTATTTCATTTTACACAAAGTTTGTCTTGATAAAATTTCGACAAAATTAATATCAATTATTCTAAATTATTTTAATGCACGGAATATAAATGAATAATAATACAAACAATGAAATAAAAAAAATAAATTAAAAACATAAATGAACAAATTTTAATATTTAAATTGAAAAAAAATGGTTCCTGCTTTCATCTCATCTGGCAACGCTTCATCTCTCGATGAACCAGGAATTTTCGTCTATTGTTACACGAGAGTAACTGTAGAGTTACGCTCCTTGTAGCGTGGAGAGTCATCAGAAGATGAGAAGCCTGGTATGTCGCGTAGTTTTATAGTCACAGTAGAATAAGAGACGAAGGGGAGGACCATAAAGAGAACCACGGAATTTTGTGATCACTGAGGAACGTCCCAGAACTCGAGAGTCATGTCAAGTTCGCTCTTTATCCAGTCTGCTGGGTCTGCTGGGCCAGACGACACATAGTATCCATTTTTATTATTTTTTATGTGCCTTACGGCAGCAAAAAAAAACATTATTTATATTTTTTTCATCACGCATGTCCCAATTTTTTTTAATTTTTTATTCCAAAACTTCTAACTCTATTAACTTGAATTGTACAATTCTCACAAATTGAAAATTTGCAACTTTATTTTCTCCATAGCTACAAACTCAAGTTTTATACTGATTTACATAAATTATAAGTTTATGTTTAGAATCAACTTTTCTCAATTTTCCGAGTACCGCAGCCTAAAAAAAAATGACGACTGTCATTTAAAAAAATTCGAAAGTAAATAAAATTTCCAAAAACAGATCGTGTGGGGTATCAAATTAAAAAGAATGTAAAAAATAATCCAAAATTACAATTCCACTAATTAATAAAAAAAAAAAAAAATTAATGACGGCTGAGGCTGCAAATGGAAAAAACGTGCATTATAATTTAAAAAATAAAGGTGTTGTTAAGTAAATGTTCGAATTGAGAGAAATCAGTTAGCTCCATTAATCCTGGAATTGAGTTGTAACGTATCAATATATGATCTTCAGAAAGGAGACATTGACAGCACGTAATTTGCTAGTGAAACAAGCAAACGTCATGGGTGACTAATTTAATATGTGCAAGCGTCAATGTGTCCTTTTTGAAGATCATATGTGACAAATTGACTCCAAACAGATGGATTTATGAGGGAATTAATAAATCCTTTCAAAGAGAAGTTCCCATGACGAACTTTGAAAAAATCAATCGTTTTTCCCCCCTCAATATTATTATTTTGGGTCTAGAATATCGCCTTTTTATAACTGGTAATTGAACTTTTTGGCCATTTGAAAAGGTATACTTCAAAAACTTGACCATTTTATCATTTTTTTTTAGTCCCTCGCCCAGAATAAGCTCTCCATATTCATTTTAACCCTTTTTTTGCTGCAAAAAAGAAAAACAATATTTTTTTTGCTGTCAAAACTTTTTTTACAAACTCAAGCCATTTTTTTATTTTTTTGAAACCAATGTAAATAAAAGACTATTTTTATGTATGTACTTTGCCATCACGTGAACAGAAATCGTGAGACTTATTGACACGCCATATTTAAGTCCTACGTAATTTTTTTTTTTTTTATAGATGTAAAAATAAAATTTGTTCATGTAATTAAAATATATAATTGTTATATATAAAAAGATGCATACCTCAACCCAACAAAATACTTGAACAAAAAAAATATCCGAATGTGCTAATTTTTTGCCACTGTCACGCAAACTTTCCCTCTATAGATAGCAATTTGAGACTGTCAATTAGTTTTGAGCTTTATTTCTACCAATTTTGATTGTAATTGATTTTCATTTTATTTAATTAACTCCTCGTACTTTTGTTACCCAAATTTCAGATTTTTTTTATTCATACATATCTAAATTATATTTTTTTAACAAACAAGTTTATATTTTTGAAAATGGAATATTCTTAATTTTTGCTCATTTCAAAATTTACGATTTTTGAAAATTAATCATGTTCCTTAAAAGTATTTGGGTTCTATTTTTTTAGGCTTCTCGCTGAGGCCATGAAACATCCCCTATCAAACCGGTTCGTCCCAAGAGGGACCAATTTATCGTTAATTTAAAATAGGGGCGATAAAAATTTTAACATGCAAGGAAAGTTTTTTACAATTTGAACGTTAATTATGAAATCGTTTTGTAACGTACTTGAGATAAAGATTTATGGATTTTTTATTTCCTGTATAAATTCCTGGAAATTGACGGTAAGGTAAAAGAAAAAATAAACCATTAAAATATAAAAATTCACTGAAAAATGTATAGTTATTATTTTGAAGTGTTTATTTTTTATTTATAAAAATAAGAGAACGTAAACCAGTCCAGCTTTAATAATCTACCTGAATATATGTCTCATACATCGACACTCTGTGGTTTCGGTCTCGTGTCTTGCGAAAATCGATAAAACCCACAAACCCTGATAGTTTGACTGTTTTACGTCCTCCCAAACAGTTTTCTATATCCTTGCAACATACCACGTTCGCATTATTCTATTTTCCTTTTACTTCCGTTCGTTTCAAACATCGTCGTAACATTTCTTATTAAAAATTGACAAAATTCAATTTCTCGAACGGTCCCTCAAAAATGAAAAAAATATAACTCCAAGTATTTTACAGCTTTGAAAATTTTCGAACGATATCATAAATTTTTATGTGATTGCAATTGTTTTTCGATCTTTTTTTTAACAGAAAAATAAATTTTTGAACCCCTAAAAATACACGAACTGTCAAAACAAATTTAGAATTAAATAATAATTTTTTTATTATAACAAAGCTCCAAAAAGTTATGTCCATTTTTTTTAAATTGCAGTTTAATTTGATGGGAAAAACGTTCATTAATTTTTAACGAATTTTGTACATTTTTGAAATATTTAAAAACATATTAAATTTGTTTTAAGACGATTAAAAATAAAAAATAAAAAATAATGAGGACTACAATTTAAAAGAAACAATTTCCGGTCTGAGGCGATAAAATTATGTATTTTTATACACTTGTAAATCACTATATCGGATATCTGCCATTATGGTTCGCTTAGCAATGTTGTGCATCAAGAGCCTCGTTATATTAAATCCCTGTTTATATTGCCATTCAAATAAACATTTCGATGAAAACGATAGAGTATCATTGATCGTTTTCAGTATCGTATTATCAAATCTTTCTACAAAACGCTGCGAATAAATTCGCAGTGGTCTGATAAAAATAGAGCTTAACGATCGATGTAAAAAAAATTGAATATTTCATTTGTGTTTAAAGAATAAAAAATCGCTCTTAACTTTCATCGCTGTCAAAAAAGTGACGAGTTTGTTCAAAAAATTATTTCCGAATCACCAAACGTTGTTTTTATTTTAAATAATCAATTAATTAATCATTAAAATTATTTTTCAGAAAACCAATTGGAAATATTTCGTGGACAAATTATTTGTAGATGAAGCATTTTAATTGATAAAAAACAAGATAAATGATAGCGTTAAAAATAATAATATCCGTGCATAAAATAAAAGGAAGCGATTAATTTTTGATTTTATATTTTCCATGCTGTTGAGATTTGAACATGAAAGTATAATATTAAAATCCTTTTTCCAATATTTCATGAATAATGCTCTATATTTACAAGCGAGATGTAATGAATTTGGCCGGGAGCTGATACGAACAAAAGGAATCAGGAATTTTTGTAATTTTGCTAGAAGCGTGGACGAATTAAAAATTCCGTTAAAATGGACTGAATTTAAAATGGCGAAAGGAAAGCAGATCGAGTACGAGAGAGCTTTTATCCCATCCACCCTTTTGATACTTTTCCTACGTATATTTTTAATGGAGTATGTATAAACATTAATTGGTAGCAATATGAACCAGGTTTAAAATGTCATCCACTTGATGCACATTTAAATCCACTGTAATCCCTTCAAAGTTTTTATTTATTTTCAATTAAATAAATCGAGCATTTGTACAAGTTATAACTATTGAATTTATATTTACATATTTTATTTATTTATTTTCAATGGTAGGATTATTTACACTTCTCGTATGTCATTGAAAAGCGATGCCCGGGTAAAAATTATTTTGCCTGAATATATATAGTTATATCTGATTGCATATGGAATCATATAATTATATATGGATTTATATATAAGCATAAATAATTAGATATCACTTGATGTATAGATCCACAAGTGATTACATGTGATCAGATACGTCAAATATTGCCTCATATATGAGTAGATATGAATTTATATATACATAAATGTAGACTCATATTTGATTACATCTGAGGGTATATATCTAATGTGGACCCATACCTGAGTCCTAATATATAATATATGATATATAATATAATATATATTGTAATATATAGTATATTATATATAATATAATATATAATATATAATATATAATATATAATATATAATATATAATATATAATACATAATATATAATATACAATATATAATAGAGGATTAATATATGATTATATCTGAGTACGTCGAATGATTATGGACTCATATCTCAAAGCAAATATCCGAGGATAGCTAACTAGTATAGGCTCATATCTGAATAGGTATATGCATATATGAGCAGTCACTTTCGTTTTTGTGGTACGGCATAAATCCGCCAGAGGACCACGGTTGTTGTGCTCTCGCATTCGCGAAGCGCCGACCGTGCGCCTATAACCCATTCGTCCTATTCAACTTTATCATCCTTATTTACAATGAGCGATCAAGTACAAGGCTCAGTTCCGATTTACACCTCTCTATTCGGAGAGAAGAGGATCTAAAAAATCCTAAGTTTCGACATTTCAAGATATCGTCAAATATCGAAATATTTCGGTATATTATCTAATATAGTTACCAGATAATAATAATTCGATATATTATCTAATATAGTTATAATATAGTAATATAATTACTACTATATATAGTTATATATGATCATATATCATTATATATTTATCACTACAAAATTGCGTTCATATATAATCATAAAATTCCCGAAACATTCGATTTTAATGCACAAAATTATCATATCTCGGGATTGGGTGGACGGATCGAGTTGCAACAAAGACCAATGGAAAGAGAAAAATCGAAAAAAAAATTAGCCCATACACTCAGAATTTTTACCCAACCCGTTCCTCCGTGAGAACGGTTTGAAAAATAAAAAAAGACCGAAAACCGTCATATTCGAGTATATAAGAGTGCGGCAGTGCTCGCGCAAGCTTTCTTTTAATACTTGGCGTCGAGCCGCTACCGTGTCTTTTGATCTGTTCATATATCAATAGCCATGACTGTATATATTATGATATCCAATCATACATAATCAGACCTGGCCAATTTTTGGATCTGGTCATATATGGATAATCAGATATAATTAGATATGATTATATATAATTATTTTTTCTCGGGTGGCAACATTACAATTTTTGTAATGTTGTGTTTATGAATTTTGTGTGTTTTGTAATAAAAATCACATCGTATATGAAATTCGATTAATAATAAACTTTAAAAGAACTTATCACAGTACAAGTTTGTAATAAATTTGGATTTATCTATCCAAACCTAATGTCCAATGTTCCTTGGAAAACATAACTGCATTATCCAGTAAAAAATTGTCGAAGATTCGAAAATTTGGATAGGATCGCGAGGACGATAAATAAATACGATTTTGCATTCAAATTAAATTTTTTCAACATCCTTTATTTCTTATTCATGATATTTGTTTATGTATACACGTCCAGGCGGTGATAATAAAATGACCCAAATCTACTTCTCAGTGGAAGGTGGAACGGTGAAGACTGGAATGTCTATAAATTTTTTTACGTTATTTATGAATAGACGTAAACATGAAAATCATTTGCAAAAGTTTTGGAAACTCGCCGTCCTTGCATTCTATAATAATCGACCCCCAATCGCAGTCACCTTTTGCAGCATTAAATACTTACGATTTATCAAATGACTCAATCGTGACTTCACCATTTGTACATTGAAAGTATAGCTGGCAGTTGTTTGGAAATATTATTTTCCCATTCCAATTAGGGGGACACTCGCGAACTATGATGGACTTATAATAGAAAAAAATGATATTTATTAAGATATATCAAAATTCGGATATTATAATTTATATAATTAATTCATGTTTATGAAAATAAATATTTATGATTTATTGTTTTTTATTTATTTCATCAAGATAAGTACCCTTTGAACAAATTTTACTGCTGTTATTTTTTTAATAACACAATTAATTGTATGTTACAAAAAATTACAATGAACATTTTACTATTATGTAATAATCTGCTTCTATTTTTGTGCTAGTAAAAGTAATTTGCAGTTACGCCGACAGAATTAATAGCAAGGTAACCAAGAACCAATAATCCAGATATGCTCATTTTCATCGCTAATGGCATTGCAGTCCTTGTGGTTTGGATTAAATCCTTCCTTCTAAATCGAAACATATTTCATGTTACATGATCGTTGATCATTTGTCTTCATTTCAAATTTATCAATGGGAGAATTAGACAAATTCTTAATTTTTTTTCGTAACTAAATTCTTTTAATCCATCAGTATACTCCTATGAAAATGTTTGAAAAATCGATGTTTTTATCAATATCTTTATTGAATAACATTTCAGGAACGTTGTGATAAAATTTCAGTTTAAATATCCAAAAAATATAAATTCGAGAAGCAGGCAAGTATTCCCGAGCGAAGACTTTAAGGCCTTACATACGTCCAGCGGCGCCTAAAACGCGCTAAAAGAAAAACCGTTTTTAGAAGAGATAGCAATAGAAATTAATAAAAATAATTTTTACACATTGTTTATTAGTATTTAAACTTTATAAAAAAATTTATTTCATTTTTTTTTTTTCAAAAATTACAATATAAAAAATCACGTTTCCCGAAGCACTATGAAAAAGAAGTTGCTCCACGGTCTGCATCATTTCTTCTTGAAATGCTGATGGATCTGCAAAACCTAAAAAATTTCTTGTAAAATAAAGTTGTAGTTATAGTCTGTCGAGCCGGATTTTTGAAATTCGAAAAATTTTGGCAATTTACGGCAGTTTAAAAAAAGTGTGCATTTTGTGTCATAAATGTCACACTTTAATTATGTTTATAAAATTTTTTAATCACAACATCAAAAATCCGGCCCGAGAGACTATAGAGAAAACAATTTTGAATATTTAAAAAAAAAAAGCATCAAAAAATATTAAAAACTGTATGAGTTATCGTGCAGACCGTGCCAGAAAAAGTAGTTTTGAGAAAAATGCATTTAAAGTTTCAAGTGCGTTTCGCTCGAGACATCTACCTGCGCGCATCAGACTCTCGTTGGGCAGTCACGTTTTCTATAATAACTTTCGATCTATGGGGAATTTGTACAATCGACTTACACAGAAATACGCCTAAAACTATAGAGAATAATAATCTGTAAAAAAAAATCGATTTTTTGAAAATTCTAGACGTATGTAAGGCCTTAAACGCCTTTTTCTCGAAATGGGTTTTTTTCGTAGGGACGTCAAGCAAAAAAAATTTAATTATGGACCGATGTTTCAAAATCTCCTGATATTCTACTCGTTATAGTTTTGCTAACGCGCTATCCAAAATTAACATTTTTTTTTAACAAACAAACAAACGAGAAAGAAACCCCAATTTTTGGTAATTTCATTTTGAAAACATTGTTAAAAATCGTGGAAATTTGTTTTTCTGCTTCTTTAGGGATAAGGCAATAACTATACTCAAATATATTTTTATAATTTTTATGTTTTTTTTTTACATCAGATCAACTCGTAACGAATTACAGTAGCGTCCGTCGAGTATTGTTTTTTTTTATGTTGTTAAGATTCCGAAATATGTCATTCATGCGTGTATCAAGAGTAATTTATAAAATTCGTTTTGAGTACTTCAAATATGAATGATTGGAGACCAAAAGTATTTTTGTAAATATTTTGCGTGGGTTTAGAGAAAAAAATTCTTGAAAATCTTATATTTTTCAACGGTTATGATAGAGTTAATTCAAGTTATTTCTACGATTTTCTAATTTTATTATTTACATGTAGGTTCAAGGGAGAACGCCACCCTGATGGGCCAAAAAATAGATTTTGAATTCAACTTATATACCCAAGACGATGGCAAAATTAACATTTTTCCAAAACGTGTGCTTGCATTTTCTGTTATTTTTATAACTAATCTTTTAAATCAGTGTATGAATAAGCGAGATGACTATAATTTTGTTACTAAAAGAATCTAATTGATTAGATATCGGCGCTACTGTTTCCGGTACGAGATTAGTACGTGGCGATTGTTGAATTCCGTCATCTGCGCTATCTTTATTTTTATCCATATTTCTCTTTGATTATCACAGGACGACGTCGTTCGTTTTTCGCATTCCTTACTCTTTTTAGTCCTTGACATTTTTCTGTTTCTTCCTCCTGAATTCGATTTATCTTGTGCCATGGCATAATGTACATTTTACTGGAGAAAACTTTTGGAAAATGAACGCATTAAGAAAATTACGTAGCATACATTCGTTAAAAAAAATTAGGTAATATTTAAGATCATATTAAAATGAAAAAACATTTTCATTTGAAAAAATGAAACTCAATTTTTTGTAATGATTCCTTATTCATCACAGACTTGATTCAATTTCAATTTTCAGCATTCAATTTCAGTAAATTCGGATTGAATTTAGTACTCAATTTCTTTTATTTCAGTTTTTAACAGTTTTAATTTTTCGAATTCAATTTCACTAATTCAAGTTTCTCCATAGATTTCCTGAATCGGACTTCCCGTTGGTGGAACAAAAAAGAATTTTATATAAATTGACATTTCGTAATCGTTATACAATTTTTTACATCGATTTGTCCGTTTTTTTAATTTCTACGTCAATTGAAAATTGACAAAAAATATGCATGTTAACTATATCTGCTCCTTTTTTAAATTATCTTCAAAATTCTAGTCTACTCGAAAAATATCATGGCATAAACTGAAAAGAAACAAACATCATTTCTTTAAGTATTTTTTTTTATTTGAATGCAGTCGATTAAAAAATTATGATTTATTTACTTACCCAAATCCGAGGAGTTTCTTCGTAATCATAATAGCTCGTCCAATCGTATTATATCATCACCGCACTATATTTTTACTAATTCTTAATTTAATTAAAACTGAGCTCAAACTTCGATTAACGTTGGAGAAAACAGCCCATCGAAACAAAATTTACGCATCACAAACCTACTTTATAAAAAATGATTTTCATTTTATTTGTTGAATCGAATTCTATTTGTTATAATTTTTGTGAGGTCTAAAAGATGTTACAAAATTAATAGCAAGAAAAAAAAGAAAATAGGTTGGTTGTTCAATAATAAAGAGAAATTAACTGATTTGTTCATCAATTAAATTTTGTCTGTGGCCCAATTACAGTCTTATTAACATTTCCAACGAAACTCACATTTTTTTATAACAATTCGTTGATATAAATTATTCTAATTATCAAACAAAAAAATTGGTGGTCCATATTAGCACCAATGTCTTTTTATCTGCGAATGTATCGCAAATGGCTCGAAATGGACCGTGATTTTGATACGAGAGATCGCTCACGCGGTGATATAATTGCTCTTCGCTTTTTTTCCCTTGACATTTACTCGTTTTCAAAGCTGTCACGTTTTTTCTTCCTCTCTTTCTCTTTCACTTTATTATTTTACTATTGTTTCTTTGTAAGAGAGAAAGAGAGAGAGAGAGTGCTCTCTCCAAAAGCGAGGCTACTTTCGCTGAAACAATGAGAGAAAAAAATCTCCCCCTTCTAATGCAACTTCATCCAGAGAGAAGAGACAAAAGCATCGTGGTTCGAAAATTGAGAAGAACGAGAGAAAATGGAGGTTGTGTGAAAAAAAGGTTGGAAATGAAAAAAAAAAATGGTAAGCGTTTGTAGGAAAAAGAAGAATGCTGGAAGAAAAAAATCTTAGTGAGAAAAAATGAAGAGGACCTATCCGCTTCTTTTGTGGGGATGTGTAAAGATGAAACTTCCGCCGAGCCAGCCCACTTCATCGATCGAGGACCAGGAAAATTAAGGGGTAATTGAAACCACACAGTAACTTTTATAACTAATTTAAATTTCTTACATAATTACGAATGTCATTCATTTGAAAAATCTTCGTTGTTTATTCATTAATTTAAATATTTTTTATTCAATTTGATTATTTCTTAAATATATCAAGAATACTAATTTATAATTTAAAACGAGCTTTCAAAAATATTTCGATCTTTTTGCAGATTTCAATCCCAATGCAATAATCGAAAAACGTAATTGAAAAATGACCATTAACAAACTGTTTCACAATGATTTCAAAATTTCGAGCTTATGATCTCACTTTTCTATCTCGTAAATAATTTAATAAATTTTATTTTTGTTATAAAATAATTAAAGTATTTTCATTTTAATTATAAAATCCTCAAAATATTTTTATTTTTATTATAAAATATTCAAAATATTTTTATTTGTACTATAAAATAATACAAATATTTTTAATTTCATTATTTACGATTTTTTTGAATCACAAATTTTAAATTCATATTTAAACAAAATTAAAAACTTATTTCGGAATCATTTAAGCTAGTCATATAAAAAAGTGTAAAGAAAATCTAATAGTGAGATGAAAAGAGAATAAGTGGAACCGAATCCCACATAATATACAAAAATATAACAAGAGACATGTATATGCAGATATATAGTTTATGAGGCTTTTTTTTAGTAGCCTCAGGGACAATGTCTGTTGAACGAAATGAGGAGTATAAAGAAGAGAGAAAAAGATATGACAGTGAAATGAAGAAAGAATGGCGATGGTTGATGCATATTGTTTTTTTTTGTTCTGAATAAAGTCGAAAGCAGACCCGAAGAGAACTCCGTTTTCAGTGACGAAATATTTTGGTGGTTTCATAAAAAAAATGAAACATTTTTTAAAACTGATTTTCAATTCTGTTTACCGAAACGTTTTTTTCACATTTAATTGGGAACGTATTAAAAGTAATTCTAACTTATTATCAATTAATCCGATGCAATTAATAGTTCGGAGAATTAATCGAAAAAGTCCAATGGAGCCAAAATATATTTGACATTAATTGGATTAATCCGATTAATCAATAATTAATTGAAAAACATTTCATTCATGAATTTTCAAATTTCTACCGATGTTTATGAAATTAAATTAAATTCATTTGTATATTTCATCGAATAAAAAATAATGCAAAATTCGATAAGAAACGATTGAATTTTTTGACACAATTGTCACGAAATATCTGATAGGTGAGAAAATAAAATTTCGTCCTCATAATTTCGTCCTCTTATCATTCCCATTTAATCGTCTCCGTGAGAACGACGAAAGAAGAAAAAGAGACTGTGGTAAAAAAGAGAAGAGATGAAAGAGTATATTTTTTCTTCTTTTCTCAGCACATCTACTGATAATATTCTCGACACTTTAGCACCATTTTTTTGTTTTGTTTGTTTTTCATTCATTGCATCACCACGCTTTATCAACTTATTATCATTTCCCTTCTACTTATTATTCTTTTTTTTTCCTACGCCCGCTCTTTTTCTTCACATTCTATTTTTTCCATCATCGTTCCCAGCACTCTATTGTGCTTTATTTTTCCTTTTTTGTTTTGTACAGCATGCTTGGCTCGCTTGCTTTTTTTTTTGCTTTTGCTACTCGGTGCACCAGCAATGAAAAGTTTTCATCGCTTTTGTGGACTAGCCTCATTCGCCACTTTGGCCAGCCTGGAAAACAAGAATATGTCGAAAATCCACAAGGATCGCCAATATATATGTATGATTTTTATACAGGGCATTTTGATTCCATAGAATATGAAAAAAAGCTTCGAACTTTGTATGTCCTTTAGGTTTTTATTTTAAATAATTCGATCAGAAATTTGAAAACTACAAATAATCACTTTTAAAGTTGTTTTTGCAAGATTATCAAACGTTGCAAGTTGAAATTTTTATATTTCTCTGCCTTATTTAAAAAGCTCATGAAAAAGCGGGAAAATTCGTTTTTTATTTATCCCGCTATCTTGATTTTTAAAAAATTACAGAATAGAGATATTTCAAATTATCATAATTCAGCAAAAAATTATCATACAGAAATTTAATAGGAGAGTTTTCGCGAGCTTTTTGGTAATATCACAAAATAGCGTTGGATTTATCTCATGACCTCAATTTGTGGTGTACTAAAACGACCTGGAAAACCGGCAAAAAGACGTAAAGAGAAAAATTGACAAAAATCGATCGTAAATTTTGAAAATTCGCCAAACATCATAAAGCGAAAACAATTCGAGAAATCGAATGCATTTTTCAAGGGAACTCGAATACTTATCGAATGAGCACGATCTGAAGTCTCTACCCAAAATAGAATAAACGCTGGGGCCACTTTTCTGAGGCTCCAACCTGCGAGAATTTTGTAAACCTTTAATATTGTTTTTTCGGACATTATATCGATCTGAAAACATCTATAATACTGATTATTTATTTTTTACACCAATTTTTATGAGAAAATCTAGAAAAGCCACATTTTTGACATTATTGTACTTTGCGACTGTGAATTCAGTCGTTGTACCAAGTTTTTCTTAGAAATTTTATGAAAAAACGAAAGTATTCGTTTTTTGTTTGCACATAAAAATTTACCGAATAAATTATAATCTCACAAAAGACGTTAATTAAAATCTGACAAAAAATTAAATTCAAACTTCACAAAAAGACATTAAAAAAATAAAACCCACAGAAGCATAAATAATCAGTTCAATTCCCTTCTCCCGGGGAACGCCATTCTCGAAAGCCCAAAAATGAAGTTCGTTGAATTCGAGAATTTGATTATTCAATATCAATATTAATTAAATATTGTAAAATTAATAAATTGGGACATTTTGCATAACGTAGCCATTTTTCTGACTCTTTTTCAGAGTGTTCTCCTTTCCAATCGACAGTTTTAGCTTATTGGACATTGGATCCTTTATTTGAGAAGTAACGATTAAACTTCCTATTCACTTAAATACAGGACTCCTAGGTTCAGCGCTATGGCCATTGTGGTACATTACCCCATACGAGTTTAGGGGGGACAACCATTTAGAACGCCGAAATTAAGCAGATTTTTAGAAATTTTTTTGAAGGGGAAGAAATAAATGGATCTTTTTGAAATTTTGACAGTTTATTATAAATATTTTAACGAGTATTGTCCATTTTTAATCATTAGAAAAGATTGAAAATTGACGTAGATATAGCATTTTTACGCATTAGGCATTTTTTTTACGGTGCCAATTGTAGGGCCGTGAAAAATTATCTGAAATGGAAGGGCAAAAGGATGTGACCGGTATATGCCTGTGGTCACTTGATAAACCTTATTTTTTAATAATAAGTTAAGAATTGGAGAAATGGCTGACATAAAATCAAAAAAATCGATATGTTCGATATTTTTTTTTTCTTCGCTAATTAAGAAAATTAGTTTATTTTGAGAAATTTAAAATATGTTTAGGTTCACCAAGTGGTCTTATATGTTACGAAAACGCATGCAAAATTTTAGCCCGATTGGTTCAATAGTCTCTGAACAATCTTTGGCACCGAAAAAACACATAGTGAAAAAAAAAAGTTTTAAGAAAGACGCGTTTAAAGTTTTGGCAATGGAAAAGTTTTTGATAAAGCCACTTACGAACTAATCTGCTATGCCGCCTACCTAATCTACTATTAATACTATTTTTATTATTATTACGAATTAATTATTATTACTATTATTACGATTATTACGAACTATTATTACGATTATTATTATTACTATTATTATGATTATTACGATTATTACGAACTAATCTGCTATTGGCTTAAGTCATGAAGTTTTTCGTATTCTACACATATTAAAGTAACTTTTAAAGCAAAAAATATCGATTTTTTGAAGGTTCTAAATGGTTGTCCCCCCTTAAGCCGGAAATGCAGTGCACGAAGGATGCAATAGTGGAAGAAAAAAGAGATAAAAATAGGGGTGAAAAGAGTCATCGTCGTTGGACACGTTCACTAATAATGTATGGGGGTACGGAAATCGTAAAATTCCCACCCTCAGCAACCCTTAACTTACCCAGCGGATGTAGAGTCTCGGCCGCTAAGATTTAATACCAGAAGTCACGTGTGATTTGAGTCCTTTTGTGTCCACGGAGTCGATACATAAATCCATAATGTTTTTGCGGAACTACATAAAAAATAGTTCTTCAAGAGACTGCAAAAGCGTTAATTTCGAAATTTCCACACAAAAATTCAAGGTTTATCTAAATGTCTATTTTTTGCGCCACTATCTCATCACTAATTTTTTTTTTTTTCAACTTTAATCCCATAGCCGCGTATTGGTTCTTTTTCGTCATTTTTTTGTCCACTTGCCTGTGCCCATGAGGCTCTTTCCCAGGGAGATGAAAAACGTTCAGCTCCCTCTCTTCCCCTCTCCATTTTTCACTGGACGACGTAAAATCTCCAAGTGAAATTATAATACTCAACGAGGGATGATAATTTACGTTATAACGAGGAGACGGTACAACGGTTTATACCAGACCCCTCGTACATAGGATATTTTCAGAAGAGATGTAGAGAGAGAGAGAGAGAGAGAGAGAGAGAGAGAGAGAGAGAGAGAGAGAGGGGGGGGGGGCGAGGGAGGGAGGGGGGGGAGGGGGGGGGGGAGAGAGAGAGAGAGAGAGAGAGAGAGGATAAGGATAAGGATAAGTAGAGAATTGTGTTATTATTATTTTCAGGGGCAAGGGAGGAGGAGAATAAGCGTAGACTAGAGTAAGAGCTATTAATTCAAAACGATATAGTAACAACACTTGCATAAGCACTTTAGTCTACGATTATTTCAGAGTTTATTTACGTCCCTAAATTAATTGTATTATGTATATTAATTGGATTACGTTCATCTACATCTGGATTTGAATAATAGCAGTGGGATTTAGGCTCATAACATTTGAATGTTCTCGTTATAATTGCATTTTGTCACGTAACAATTTACTACTTCGTTAAAGGGATGAAATTCGCCCTGAGTGAAATTTCTAAGTTTAATGATCAAAGACATCCACGGTTTTTTAGATAGTTTGCCAATACTATCAAAGGTCTAATATAATATAAAAATTTTGGGTTGATGAAAAGTATCATTTAGGGGTAATTAAACAACCTCTCTACTGGTACTGATTAAGTAATTACTGTGAACTTGTCAACGAGTTCATTCCATCGTGAGTTAGGATCACGGGGTTAATATTCCACGTTCACACGTCATTTAACATGGTAATATCTCAGACGTGGAACCCCAAGGGAATTCCTTTTTGTTCTCTCATTCTCCATCAGGAATAGCAACCCTTAAAAGCTGTACCTTTGATTCTCCAATATCCCACTGATCTGTGATTTCTCCAATCCGATAATCGCTTACATTTGTTACACAATGGCCAGAGCTAATAGGAGTACCTGGATGTTGAACGAATCCATACGCCGAGATATCATCATCTCCCATTGGTGGTTCAATAATCAGGATTGTTCTAGTCATGTATACATTTCAGTAACGATGCGGTTATTGAGCCATTTCTGAATATAATAGTTGGGAGGGTTTTGATCCAATTCTCCTCTATAACAGAGGCTCACGCGTTGGTTTGAGATGGTCGTTAAATCATAGTTTAGGAACTCGTATCAATTGTCAACCAGTCGGATTATCCATGGAGTTCTCTCTTCTATGTCCAAGCTTCAATAGGCTTATGTATTTCACCAAAACATGGAATCTTCGAGGGGTTAGAAAGGGGTAGAAGGGGTTAGAGGATCTACTAACATAAGCTACTAAACAGGACCCCGCCGGAACAACATATACTACATGATGCTTCTGGTACCCGATGGATCCCCGCCGGACCATAACAAGACCAGAGACCTTGTATATGTATGTGTACAGAGAATCCTGAATAGCAAACCTCCGAACCATCCCATAGCGAGACAGAGAAAGAGAGGAAGCAGAAAATGATGGAAAGCGAAAGGGATGGAAAGGAGAGAACGAAAGAGACGATCTGCAACTCGGATGTGTACGTCCTTACCGAAGTTTCCACAGGATACACATACCCACTGTTTGTTTAGACCCTAAACAAACTCCGCGTCGTCACTGTCATCATCGTCCCACAGTTCAACCATTTCAAGCAAAAAGTCATACACGTCTGGTCCCTGCCTCTTTAATTTTCATACTACCCTTGCAATCATACTCTCTTCCGTACTCCTACGTTTACCATGTTCCTCTCTTCGTTTACTTTCATTTTGAAGCTTCCTCCCATTTATTCAACTTGGTGTCTTCCTTCAATTCCTAGCTTTTCTTGTCGTTATTAGAATGACATCCTGACCCAGCTTCCTTTTCTTCAGAATTCCAAACGCAGCTTACTCCATAATGTACCAACCAGCTGTTATGAATCGCTGCATCTTTCATCTAAGATGAATCTGGAAATTTAGCTGTCATTCGTGTTCTTTAGAGATTTGTTTGCTAATTGACGTCTTTCTATGGTTCAGATCTCAAAGCAACTTCCAATTATCTGTTTGTAATTCTACAGCATCATGAACCATCCAGCTATTGTGGAACGCTACTACTATATTTTGAATCTAAGTTGAACATAACAACTTGTCAATCTTTATTCATTCCGATTGGAACTGTTGCTTGGCCAGGCTTTCCAATTCTTAATTTCAAACGCAGCTTTCCATAATCTTTTCTTGCCCCTGTAGGGTCATGAACAATCTAGCTGATCTGAAATAGTAGAGGTGTGTTTGCTGAGTTCTGGTTCTATCCAACAAGCCTGGTTGTCCTCAAAATCAACCGGAAAAAAAACTAATAATCCCCTAGCTATATATCAGTAGTTCTAGACCATCCATTGGGATGTTACATTCCCCAAAAGAAATCGAGTCCAGACGTGAGACTTCCAATCATCGCTGTTAGACGATCGGGAGCAAGATCTGCAGCCATTCTTTAGGTGGTAGCTCCCAGCAGAGCCTGGGCATTGCAGGAACGCTTGGCTCATGGGACGAGTTCGAAAATCTTGCAACGTAACTCGTTGCGGAAAGCTTGGTTCGTCCATTCACGAATCTCAGGAGAAAAAAGAGAAAAACGCAAGGAAGGGAAAGGCAGGAGAGGAGTCTGAAACTCCTTGTGACTCTTCACAAAACTGGTGAATCCATTGGAGATGTTTGCGCTGGGCTTTGGTAGAATGGAAGATAAGCGAGTGTACGTATATCGTGGATACTAAGGGATGAGAAGTTTTACAACGCAGTTTCACATGTTAGAGGCCACATGCTCGTTGGAATTCTCCAATACTACGGGAGGCTGTTTGTAGCAATATATCGTCAGAGTTGAGAGTATACCAAGTACTGAATATACAGAAAATGCCCTGAGGAGTGAGGGCAGGAGGGAAACAGGGGAAGGACGATTGGGAAAACTTGGTCGTATGGCATGTTGCCAAGAAGCATCCAGATCCATACACTGTCCTTCGTCGACTGGCGTGTGGGTCGACGTCGACGAAGACGACAACGCTTTCCACAGAGCCACATCCCTACGGGGAATTGTACCATCAATTTGACTACTTCCACCTGAAAATGTATTTTCCAATGTGAGAAATCTTTTGACACTTTTGATGACAGCTTCAATGAGAATACTTCCAGGAACTACCAGGCTGTAAACATTTGCCGTCTCTCTAGCTTAGGGTCTGCTTTGCCTGAAGCAAATCGGCGGTGAGGATTGATCGGCATTTACGGTCTTGGTGAGTTTCCTGGGAAGGGGTATGCTTTTGATATCATATTGACTGATCAGCTGGATAAAGGCAACCAGTTTCTATCATCAAAGCATCCTGGCTACTTCAATTTCAATGAGGTTGCAAGCGTCTCCTTTATAAATAGTTCATCCACAATAGAGTCGATACAGATATACGAAACAATTTCATCCAAATAGTCCTGCTGTAAGGCGAGGAATAGAATTCAGTGACATGAGGTCAAATAGACTTTATCGCCCATGGAGTGTCCATCAGCTTCCGGTCCTGGATAATCGATCAAAGGATCATCATTGGAGTGAGGATTGTTAGTCGTCCGAAAAGCTCAAACCTTCAATTGGCTAATGGATAATAGAATGTGCGATCTTTCATAAAATTGGTTGCATCGTCGTTCGTTTATTTTTTTACTTTTACTTTAGGAAACTGCTAGATATTTTATGTGGCAACTGGCCATGGAACGTGCCAGAATTTATCCTCCACAAATCCGGGTACCCGCACAACGAAGCTCTTTTGCCTAAGCCCCTCCTATCCACGCGGGCTTTTCCTCCTGCTCCGTCACTCGCCGCCAGCTTTGTTTCGCTATGGTCTCCAGAAAAAAGTATGGAACAGGTGAGTCCAGGGACATGAAAGACAATGATGACAGCCAGCCACAAGCGAATAGTCTGCCCAGTGAAATGTTTCTGCGTAAATCCATCCCTGGACAGAGCAAACTTGTTCTTGTCTGCTAGACTCGCTTCCCATGGGCCAGTTTCGACTCATGGAGTGGGCGAGCCATTTTTCAAAGTTTCCAATTCAAGTTTCAGGTACTTTTGAAGCCTCATAGGCATCTAAAAAAGCTGAAAACTGCCACTCTCAGGGAAACCCATGGTCAACAAATGGAGGTAGCTTTTCTTTTGATGCATCCATGGGGCAAAATGGACCATTCAAAGAAAAATTAATTGAAATATTTTCTGCACCCCATTGAGCTTAATATGCACGTCAATGGCATGAAGAATCTGTTCAATATTCTTTTCCAACTTGATCATGAATAAAAACATTATTGATACACTAAAAAATTGATTTTCACCAGCAATATTTCGCCAAACACATTGGACGTCGATGTATGTACGAATATTCATTATTCCCACATGTTATTTCAAATTCGATGGAGTCGCGTCGATATAAAAATTATTGACTTTTTTTCAAGCGTATATATGAAAACGTGAGTTTCGAATTTTTCTCTCGGCATTTCGCATCCCCGAGCTTTCAGTATAAACATATAAAAGCAGGCTCGTATTTACGGTATTGTATATACAAAATGCATGTGCGATATTATGTATGTAAAGAGAGAGAAAGGCAAAAAGTGCGAGAGAAAAAAACACAGAGAAAGAAAGAGTGAAATGGCAAAACCACAGGTTTTGTGCATTCGTGCGATTGTACTTTATTTGTTTCTCTATGTATACTAGCAACAAAAGTATCGTATAAAACATAAGCAGATTCCATATACGGTATACGTGTCTCACCCCGATATGTGCGGATATATGAAACGTTTCTAACGACATTTTTCTCGTCTCTATACCAGACCTACCCTCCTTTTTACATCTCTATTTTCTTACCCTCTCTCTCTCTCTCTCTCTCTCTCTCTCTCTCTGTCACTCTTTCATCTTTCTCTTTCTGGCTCTTTATCTATAACCCCTTTCCATTTCTAACACTGGATAAGTCGTCTTAAAATGATATTTGATTTAGAAAAATGATATGAAAATTTATACGAAAAGTAATCTGAAACAAACAGCATTCGAAACGGATGTAATAATAAATAAATAATAATTATTACTGTTATATCATGTTTCATACTCAGTATTTTTCATAATTGACTTTTAATATTAAACTTTCCTTCAAAACGTGTACCCAATGTTTATTTGGTTGAATAAACATTTAAATGAATCGTATTAATATATCAATCACCAAAACAAATTAATAATCATTTTCGAGAAGAGCCCCAATTCTGTATATTTACAATAATAATAATAAAAACAACAGCAACATCACCACCAACAACAACAACAACAACAGCAACAACAACAACAACGACAATAACAACAGCAACAACAACAACAACAACAACAACAACAACAACAACAATAATAATAATAATAATAATAATAATCAATATTAATGTCGACGTGTGGCTTCGGCGATCTCCCAAGTTAAGCAGCCTCGGGTGAGGCCAACACTTGGTTGGGTGACCACTTAGTCATACACCGTATTGCACATCGATCGCTGAGCGGGAGGCAGTTTTTCTGAGTTTCTCATGGTACTAACCAACAGAAGCCCAGTAAAAATATTGCTGACTGCATCGACCGGGTTTTCTCCAGTTTCCTCGGCCCTCATGCAAATGCGATACGGTAGCGCATTAGAAAAGGGCGGGCAACACTCTTGGGGAATCTAATAGAAAGGATAAAAATGAAAATGCAAAAATAAGTGCCACCAACGATGGATTTGCAATGCTATTAACCTTTAAACGTAAATTTCCACAATAGCACATTTTTGTCAAAATTTATCAGAGTAATCTGTATTTTTCAACCGATTTTAATGCGTCACATCTTAGTTTATCCCTTGAAAAATGGTTTACGAATTCATCACACAGATTTTTTTGGAGGTTGATCGTTTTACTATTGCATCCAATTGTTTAATCACCGAAAAATTCTTTCATAAACAAATTGTTGTTATTTTTAAACGATTCACTATGGAAAGAATATCTGTAAAGTGAATTTATAGAGTATCCTTTGAGGAACAAAAAAAATCGTTTTCTCGAGAAAATATACGCAGAAACAATAAACAGAAAATATCAACAATGTTTGCATAAAAATATTTTTAAAGCTGCTAAAATTCAAGTGCATAGTTTCAAGTGAAATGGTTTCGTTGAATGGTCCCTATAAACGGTTATTCTTTTCTGAATCATCCTGTATATCGTTTATATGCACACGTATGAAATAAATGTCGTAACGTTACAGTGATTGGCCAGTCCGAATGATTGTCACACTTGAGTACATCGTATAGGATCAAAAAGAGAGATAGGAGTGTCAATAACTTGTTTTCTTTTCCTTAAGGGGCCAATCACTGTATTTTCAGCTCCATAAACTATATTTTTTTTCTTCACTCAATCACGTATATAAAGTTCGCTCTATTAAACTTTCCTTCTAAGGCGCTCTAGACACGTCCTGGACGAGGATCGTAAAGGTTTCGTCTCACTTCACCAACCATTCCCTCGATCCTGTACATACTTTACTCATCCTCTCTTCCTTGTTGCCACATCTCAAGATTATTTTCTTTACGATCTTCAAACGGTTTACATTTTTTGTTTGATCCATTAAAATTCAATACTCGACCAGTGAAAATGTTATTGGAAAATGCTATGTTTAACAGTCAACATTTTTTAATAAAACAATCCACCAATTTATTTTTAAAAAATGTAATAATCTTGCAATACAACAATTTATTTTTAATAAATCCAACAATTTTGAATATACAATAAAAATTGTATATTCATAACGTCAAAGGATTAATAAATATTGGAAAAATGAAGTTCTAAGTTCCTAAATTAAATCACTAAACATTTGTCACCAAATCTAAACTAACATTTGCATTTTTTTAAACAACAAATCTAATTCATCGATACAAACTTTTTACGAATTCAATGATTCTTAAGAAAACAATTGCCAATTGATTTATTTTTTGAATGGACATTTCCAAATAAATTTCCCCTAAAATATTTTTAATAAAAAGAGTTAAAAATATTATGATTGATTTGCACTAAAACAAAATAACTGAATTAACCTTCAAATTTATCCTCTTATATTATAAGTTCATGTGTAATGCATGAAATTGCAGTTTTGTCATCGTTTTTCGGCTATTTTGATTGGTTCGCTATGTCGTTACACGTAGCTCGCGTTTTGTGTTAGATTTCAAGTCGAATTTTGACTTTGAAGTTATTCTGTCTGCCCTAAAATGTCACAATTACAGCTGGTCCTTCAAAATATCTATAACAACTCAAATTCGTTTTCGACAAATGGCGAACAGAAAAGAACAATAGCGAATTATAATTATACTAATTACAATTCGAAAAAGGGCAGATTTTATAAAAACTGAAGTAAGTAAAAAAGAAAAGTCCAAAAACCGTCATATTCGAGAGTATATCGATTAGCGTCAGGACTCGCGCTGGCTTTTTTTTTTAATACTTGGCATCGAGCCGCTGCCGTAGCTCTTGATAAATAATAATCTTTTATGGATAAATTTTGTTATCTTTTTTATTTTATTCTTAAAAATAACGTTAGGCAAGAAGTTGAGGCGTGCGAAGCGTGCATTTAAATCACCTAGTTGGTACTATATTTTTCATCGATGCTATTTTAAGGGGTCTCGGTGGTCTAGAATTCTCAAAAAATCAATTTTTTTTTTTAATATATTTCGATAGTATAGTATTTCGAGAATATAATGTGAAATTTTCGTAAGGATATTCACAATATTCTTGCTTCTGGAGCCGGTTTAGCAGGTAGAGAGCGGTCCGCTCGCTCCGTCAATAGATGTATTATTCGGAGCGAGGCAGCGACTTTAAACTCATTTATCTCAAAACTACTTTTTTTTGCATGATGTTATAGAAAAAAAAGAAACTATTCAACCGAATCACCTGAAATTTGGATATGTTATTCACAACATGAATGGCTATCGACGGGACTAGAATCATGTTTTTGTTCCAATAATTTCCTATTTTTTAAATTAAATAACTGGTAAAAAACCCCCGATTTTTAGAACTTCACTTTCAAAAGCGCGCCATTTTGTCAATTTTCAATTTTTTTTTTTGGTCCCGTCCATAACTGCACTCATACTGATTGACAATTTTTCTGGTTTTTATTTTTCAGATAAATAATAGATCCAAAATGACTAACATCGATCAGGTCCAATTTTTCGAGAGGATCAACTTCAGCGGCATTTCTACTATAATAAATTTTTTTTTTTTATTTCAAAATAAATTTTTTTGCATTCACAATTGATGTTATAATAAGCCTGAAAAGTTGAAGTATCGTTTTTCTTTATTTTTATGATAAAAAAAAATTCCGCAATATACCTACAATTTTCGAGCTGTAGACCACCGGGACCCCTTAATTATTATTGCTGAAACTATTCTTATGATGATAATTAGAACTTATTATTATTATTGTTATTGTTAATTAATGGTTTTACTATAATTCTTCAAATTTATGGTGCTTCTTGTTGTTATTTTTATTATTATTGTGAATAATAGTGTTTTTATTATAATTTTTCTTCCTTATCGTAAATTTGCCGATCTATCAAATTGTCTATAGCTCGATGTATACAGTTATCGATATGTCCGTAATGTGAAAAGTTTTGAAAAAAGTTTTTCGCCTTCTCGGCTACGAGAGACGCTCCCGTATGCATACCGAGCGAATATTTTCGTAACGAGATGCACCAGTGTATAAACCGCAGGTGAAGGATAAACGAGGGATGAGGTTGAAAGAAAAAAACTCGTGCATCCAGTAAACTTTATATCCAAAGGTCAATAAACTTTAGGCAAGTCACAGGAGTCGGTAAAAATTTGCATGGAAATCTTAGTTTCTCTATATATTTTACTTCAAAGAGATTAATAACCACCGAATACATCAATATCGAATTTTATTAATTTAGTATGGAAATGGATCGAATTCGGATGAAAATTTTTCATGAAATTGAACGCGAATTTTCCAATTTTTTGAATGTAAAAATAGATCCATTATTTCATTGTTTAAGGGAGAAAATAAATTGAGATTTTTATTTTTATCATTTTATCTTTAATTTATTGATATTATTATTATTAATTGAATGTAAAGTTTATTATTTTTCATGGTTATTTAATGATAGAACATTGAAATTATCAGTAGAAACGATTTTTCGTAAAAATTACAAATTCTCACTATTTATTTCAAGTTCGAAATATCGTTTTCCAAGACTACTTAAATGGAATCCTATTAAAAATGACATTTCTCAAGAAGCCTTTTCAAGGAGATGGGGGAAAAATAAAACTATCAAGAAAAAAATTGACGCATCGGCGTTGATTTTTTTTGTTCGACCATTGCAGACGAAAAGTCATCGCACTCTGAAAAGTTCTAACAAGAGCTAAAGTTTTCTCGTGTCTTCCATATGGGTTTATGTCTTCGTGAGATACAGCGAGAGAGAGAGAAGGAAAGAGAGCGAGAGCCATCTTTAACTCGTGTCGTTTTTACTTCAGTTACGATTGAGTATTTCTGTCGAAAGGGTTAAACCGAAAGAAAGAAAAGAAGAAGTGTGTGGGAGACAGAAAGAAATAAGACAAAAGAAGTAAGAAAGACAAGAGAGAGAGAGAGAGAGAGAGAGAGAGAGAGAGAGAGAGAAGAATAAAGAAGTAAAAGCAAAAATGAAGGAAAAAGAAATAAGTGGGAATGAGGAAAAAAGTTAAGCTTTTGGCTACAGTCGGCTCGTGAAAAATTTCGCCCCCTAAGAAAAAAAGGGAGCGAGAGGGAGAAGAAAACGATTTCGATTTATTGCTCCTCCCAGCGACAAAGAAGTACGCTGCATTGCGGACCAAAAGAGTAAGAAGAGGGTAGAAAAAAACACATGCAAAAAATCTAAAAATAGATCAAAAATACGAAAGAAAGTCCAGTAGTAGAAAATGGAGAAAAGAACAAGAAGAAACCCCTTCGGCTCTTTGGTAATCGAGCACTCGAGCATGAATATCGAACGTTTCCACGCCCCAGACTTTGACTCTTTCTTGAAATCTTTCGAGAGAGCCCCAAAATACGAGACTCAATCCACACATGGAATTTATCACCAGCAAGAAAAAATTCTTACGTGCACTCAACTTTACCATCCAAAGTGGAATATTTTCTATTTTTTCGCGAAAGTTTTTTTTTATATTACAATAAAAAATTTGGTTTCATAATTTCGAGTCATTCGGATTTGCAACTTAACCGATTCACAACTTAATCGAATTTCTTATAAAATTTAATTGGCACAGTTAAATTTTTTCTGTTTAAATTTTTTATTAATTTTTCCGATTTTGATAAGTGTGGCAATTTTTTGAAAAACTTGAACTTTTATATATAACTTTATCTACGAAGAATTCATAATTTTGGTTCCATAACCAACAAAAATTAGAGTATAGTATTATAAAATATTTGCCACGTCGCTCCAATTTCAGTTTGAAAAGTCTCGACTTTCTCGAGAATTCGTAACGAGAGGCCCGAGAGCGTCGTAGCGACCTCGCGTGTCACGTAGAAAAGTAGAGAGAAGCACGAGATTGAGGAGAATGAGACTGAGGATGAAGACGAAAGGACGATAAAGATGCTGGATGAGCCAGATATACATTTGATGTGCTTACTCTGCCTTGGCTCGTTTCGCGCGAGAAAATCTTCACGATAATCAGTCGAGTTATATCCCGTTTCGAGAAAGTCCCGTGACATGTCGTATTATATAACCGATGAGCAAGGAATCGACTCTTATAACTACCAGAGTCGGTCGCTCGTTTAAGTAATGAAGTGCCATATCAGTGACGAACGATGCGCGAGAGATAATTTGCATGTACAGGCTAAATCAAGAGTTGAAGCCAAACTGATGCGAAGAACGATTTAATCATGAAATTCTGCCGAAAAAAATATTTAGATATTTTTCTCTCCAATGTACCGTTGCTGAGATACCGACAGTTATAGACAACAACCAATCCAGTGCGCGAGAGAGAAACACTAGGCGTGGCTTGCGCCGAGCGGTGGGGCGCGAGCTTATCCGCTACGACGAGATGAGGTAGAGCGCGCTTCCCCCACTCCGGACTCCGCGTCGTGCCAGATGAGCTCTGACGAATTAATTAATATCGTATCAACGGTGCATCGAAGGATAAAATGCCTAAGAACTTTTCTCTTCAAAATTTCATGACCCATCTATTTCTGGTTGAATAATCTTTTTTGAAATATGACTTTGGAACATTTAACTACTTAAAAATAAAATTGGGACCCAATTAGTTTCAGCTTGTAGGATTGTTGTTAAATATAATTTGGAAACAGTTCTGGAGATAAATCAGTGCGAACTGGACCGCTGACTGAAAGAAACGTTTTTGAGAAAATTTGAAAAACAATTCGTGCTATTATTGTTCGGTGATTTCACATAGAAAATCCAATCTACACGGCACAAGAGTAAATGAGCCAAGTTGGCCTCGTGAGGGTATCCCGTATAAACTACGAAGGCTCCGTGATTAATTGCACGATTTGAGAGCAAAGTGCTGACTGCGGGAACTTACGTCGTTATATATTCTTTGTTCGGTTAAGGTGGCTTTCCGCGTCCCGAGATCTAAAAGACGATCCCACTTCGGATCTTCAGACAAGTCAAACTGCAAGTAGGAAATTAATAACTGGCCCATCGATGCATCAAATCCGTGCATATGTTCAGAATTCTATATTAATAGATATCCTAATCCCCGAAAATTGTTTGTAAAATCTTCAAAATTTATCAGCATTTGTAAAACGAACCTACCATTTCTTGAATATTACAAAACGACATTTTCACTTATTTTTATACTTCAAAAAATTTGGAGGTCATGTTTTGACCCACGTTCCAAATTCATATCAATTTTTTGAACTTCACGATAACATTTTTTTCTCAAATAAAAAAATCTAATTAAATTCAATTAAAGATCTATTCAATTCCTTCAAATTTTATTGAAATTTCTTTTAATTTTATTAGCAAAAATTTAACAATTTTTTTAATTAAATTCTGCAAATAATATTTAGAAATAATATATATCACGTGAAAATAATTCAATTTTGATGGAAATATATTAGTTTATAAAATAGTAAAGAAAATATTGAAAATAATGAAATACTATCTGCGAGCAGGAAATTCTAACACGTATAGTGAGCAAAAAAAATGTGAGGAAATTTAGTGAGTGATTTCATCTCAAGTAGGTCAGAGTAGCATAAAAATATTTGACACATTCTGGCAGGGATATTTACCAAGGTCGTTGAGAATTTTTCTTTGACATGAGACGAGGGCACACAAATACTACCCACGTGGAAAACTTCGAAAATACATTTGGCTACGAGAGAAGCTTTGAGTTCAACGGTCTCTTCAAAGTTATGAAAATAAACATATACTTTCTTGAGTAATAATAAAGTATTGTTTGCATTATAAATAAATTGGAGGAAAGGGGGAACTTCGATGGAGAGGTCTGATTTTTCGTCAACCAAACAAACCAGAGTTTTTAAGTATAAGGGGGTATCAAAATTTTGCAAAAGAATTAATAATAATATAAATAAATCACGATAAATAATCGATCAATAAAAAGTAGTAAATAAAATGAACAGGTAATTAAGTTTCAATCGCAAATATCAATAATTATATGAAGAATTAAAAAATTAATTATTGAAAAATTCATAAAAAGATGGTCTTGTAACAATAAATAATAAATTTATAGCTAATTTTAAAAAATGTACGATAAACAAAGTGTTTAAAACAAAAAATTGGAGGTAACGCGTTTTCTGATCTGGAGTAGAAAAAGCTGTGTTTGGTCAGACAATATAAGATTTGGATACAAGAGTAAGATAAAAGATTACTGTGTCTTTACAAAATTGTTCTCACGAGTTACTAAAAAACATTTCAAGCCTTGTTATACCTGCATTGGAAATTGAACGGGCAAAATATTCTCAGTACGAGAAGCAGAGAAAAAGCTCGTACTTTGCATCAGCATTCTCATTCGTACATACAGGATGCTGTGGTACTCTCGAGGGAGACTATAGAATGAAATGGGGCACGTAGCTCGCTGTAATCAGGAGATTCCCTTTTACTGGATTACGAAAAACACTCGCTGCAATATTCCAATGTATTCATTCTTGCTGAGATAAATGAAAAAAATAAAAATAAAAATAAATATGAAGAATTCTAATTCTGTCTCTAAATAATTACGAATAATAAAATTAATTACAAATACTGATTTCACTTCATTTAAATCCACAAAAAATTCAATGCTCAATGCAATTTTTTTCCTTCGGTAAAAATTATTCATTTCGCACATTTACAAGTATCTGGAATTCCTATTTTTATAGGATTTTTTTCTCCTAGTTAAAATTATTTATTGACTTATTTACAAGAAGTTGGAATGCACAAATAATTTTTTTAAATTTTTTTATATATATATTATTATTTCATTTTTATTTCATTATTATAATTATTTCATTTTTTTATTAAAAATTATCATTTATATATATATTTATTTATTTATTTATTTATTTTATTATTTTTATTTACGTTATAACTTTAAAAATTTTAACGATTTTTTAGATAATGTAAGTTTCGAGTTCAATTTAAAAAAGTATTTCATAAAAAAAATAAACTTTGGAGAATAAAATGAAATGGCGAAAGTTTAAATTTGATAAGAAGGATTACGTGGCATTTGAGAATCGGTGATAAAAGTTTAAATGGGAGGGAGGGATGATGGGGTGGAAAAAGGCGTAAGCAATAACCAACCGAGGGTCGACGATCCGTCTGAAGAATCGAGACATCAGACAGGATTGTGTAATAATCGAAAACGCGGTTCACTGCACCATTTGAATACCATTCAAATATACATTGAACCCCTTTCACCGAAAGTATATATACTTAAATTTGATCTTACCTCGACAATGTGATCCATTGAAATACGCTTTAATTCCAGTAAATAGATTATTTACTGTTTTCTGGTACACTCGAGTATTTCAACCAATATTTATTTAATTTAATTAATTCAGGATTATCAATGAAATGTTTAAATTCATTATTAATTGATAAAAATTAAATAAAACAAAAAACTATTATTTTTCAACTAATTATAATTGAACGTTTTATCAACATTTTTCACACTTTTTTTTCTTTTAATAATCCACAATTGTAAATCCTCGTGAATAAAACTCGAATTAATCATTAACGTAAATTGAATCGTTCGATTAACAAAAATTCCCCAAACATGACAACTTTCATCAAACTTTTTGACACTTTGTTTGAAGGAAGGAATGTTTATTTTTGATCCTATATTTATTTTTCTACAAACATTTAATAAAGTTTATAATTATTCATTTTTATTTTTATTTAAACTTATTATTATTAAAAACTATTTTTCACTTGATTATTTCGTCGATTGTTATCATTCCATTTTTATTTGTGTACGAAAGTGTTTTAAATCTCGAAAATATAATAAAATATGAAAAAAATAAACTGAGAATCCCTGGCGATAGTAATTCTCGATTCAATGGCTACTCTGAAGCAACTGAATAAATATGGTTGCGACACCGACTGGCCTCTGGCCTCTCTCTCCCCCCTATAATGAGCCTCGAAAATATATATCAACAACCCCTTAGTTGCCTGGTACCAAAATATTATCTTCTCTATTCCGTATGAGCTATATATACGAATTTATAAATATATAAGTATTTATATATTTAGGTACGAGACATTTCGGGTGAAATCGACAAGTTCATAGTTCTGCGTTTATATCAGAATTTCTATTAATCGTTGAAACTTCTCAAAAACTACAAATTTTGTTAGGAATTTTCTCACTCACTAGTTGAACTAATAAATAATTTTTTTTCTCAAAATTCCCTTTTTGAATGTTCACATTTTGTTATTAAAAAAAAAATGTTCTATAAAATGTTCATTAAAAATTGACAACAGCATTATAAATACCAATTTAAATAAATAAAAAAATGCTCAAAATAAATATTTTTCATTATTAATAATTAAATTTTGATAAAATCGTCATAAAATAAAAATTCTTAAAATAAATGTGAAAAATATAAGCAAAAATAGATAATAAGCAAGAATAAGAATTATTATTTTTTTTTGTGTTAGTTACAAAAGATCATGCCGAAATAGAAGAGTTCATATCTGTACGAGTATTTCTCTGCCACGATTTTTTGAGAATAAGAAGATTAGGAGACACGCGATGAGTTCCGCTTCTCAAGTAAACCGAAATAGAAACCCGTGAGTCGGAAAACCACGACGACAACCACGACGTACGATATTCACGAAATCTCTGAAACCGCAGAATGTTACGGACAGATATGCTACAGTAAAGTAGTAAAGTATTTGCATTATATATGCATATATATATATATATATATATATATATATATATATATATGTAGTTTAAAGAAGCTTATGAAGAAATTGCAAAGGATTTTCGCACCCTTTGCATTTTTCGGAAATAAAAACTGAACACGTTTATTTTTTTTTCCCAACGTTCAAATTTTTATCTCAATTATAATTTTTTTAACTAATTGTTTTGTCGAATAATGGTCCACAAATTTTACCAAGAAAATCCAAGTTTTGGAACTAAAGTATGGATTTTAATAAATAGTGAAATTATTTATTTATTGAAAAAAAACGTTACATAATATTTTTTGTATAATTTCTTGACTCTTCCGGTTTAATTCCTTAATATGTAACGTATGAAACCCATAATAATCATGTGCGAACGAGAGGCAAGTGATAAATTTCGTAAACGACAAGAGAAAACAGGTGTGACTGTCCCAAGTAAAGTCACAAATCATTTCAAAGAGCCACACGAGTATATTATTTTCAGCCTACTTCACACACGTGTCATTTGGACACAGTGTTTTGACCACGGTTTTAAATACTCACATTCATAAAATTCCATCTCATTAAATGATTGCCAAAAATAAATCTCCTCGGTCAGCTGACAAAATTTTGGTGTAAATTTATATTTTCATTAGTTACTCGTCAACGAATTTCATCATTATTAATATTTCATTAAAAAATGATTACATTACAACAGGAATTTTATTATTTTTAATTAAAAAATGGTTCGAAACATACTATTGTTTTTATAATTATTATTACTACATGAATTTACAATCTATTGAAATAAAACGAACGTTCTTATTCACCAATAGTGAGTTTTCAATTTTCACTGGATTAATAATAATTATTACATGAATTATTATTAACATATTTATTGGTACATGGATCAGCACTCAATTAATATTGTTATTGAATCAATATTTGAATTTTATACCAAAGGATTTTTAATTTACCTTGCATTAATAAATATTAATTACGTCATTATTGTTCTCACGATTGTTATAAAAGAAATAAAATACTGTATTCACATTTATTCCAATGTCGATATCATTTGTCAAACAAATGAGAGGTAACGTATCCTACTATCTACGTGTTTTACTCGCTTATCCTTTGGAAGCTCTTGAGAGAGTATACATATATATTTTACCCATGTATGTATGTATAGGAAAGGCTCTACCTACTGTGTTCACACTTGTTGCATCTAGGTATGAAATTACTGTCCTATTCATTTCCTCTGGCTTCTTGTATATCTATATATCTATATTGATATATGTGTGTGCGTGTGTATATATAGGGTTAGCAAGAGTAGAAGCTCCTCTATGTACATTGCATGTACATATTCATGTATATTGGTCGGTACATAAAGGCATGTACAAGTGTTCAAACATCGTGGATGTGACAGTCCTGTACATATTTACTTGTAAGCACCAATTTCACTTACACGCTTAGCCTAAGTCATTCAAATGGGGTTCATTATCTTTGGATTTATGTCTATGAAACAAAATTCATTTTTTCAGAATTTTCAAAGTGTTTTCCAGTGATTTTGATTTTTTATAAATTTTCGAATAGGCTCCATTATTTTTTGATTTATTTTTATGAACCAAAATTCGTTTTTCAAGAATTTTGAAAGTGTTTTGCAGTGATTTTGACTTTTTGTAAATTTTCAAAAGGGGCTCCATTATTTTTGAATTTATGTTTATGAACCAGAAGTCATTTTTTTTTAGAATTTTCAAAGTATTTTGCAGTGATTCTGATTTTTTATAAATTTTTAAATGGGCTCTATTGATTTTTTTATTTACGTTTATAAACCAAAATTCATTTTTCAACAATTTTCAAAGTGTTTTGCAGTGATTTTAATTTTTTATAAATTTACAAATAAGCTCTATTATTTTTTGATTTATATTTATGAACCAAAATTCGTTTTTCAAGAATTTTCCAAGTGTTTTGAAGTGATTTTCATTTTTTTTTTAATTTTCAAATGGGCTTCATTGATTTTTTTTATTTATGTTTATAAACCAAAATTAATTTTTCAAGGATTTTCAAAGTATTTTGCATTGATTTTGATTTTTTATAAATTTACAAATGGCTCCATTATTTTTTGATTTATAATTATGAATCAAAATTCATATTTCAAGAATTTTCAATGTAATTTGCAGTGATTTTGATTTTTTATAAATTTACAAATGGGCTCCATTGATTTTTTTATTTATGGTTATAAACCAAAATTCATTTTTTAATAATTTTCAAAGTGTTTTACAGTGATTTTAATTTTTTATAAATTTACAAATAGGCTCCATTATTTTTTGATATAAACCAAAATTGATTTTTCCAGAATTTTCAAAGTGATTTGCAATGATTTTATTTTTTTATAAATTTATAAATAGGCTCCATTACTTTTTGATTTATTTTTATGAACCAAAATTCATTTTTCAAGAATTTTCCTAATGTTTTGAAGTGATTTTGATTTTTTATAAATTTACAAATGGGCTCCACTGATTTTTTTATTTATGTTTATAAACCAAAATTCATTTTTCAAGAATTTGCAAAGCTTTTGCAGTGATTTTGATTTTTTATAAATTTACAAATAGGCTCCATTATTCTTTTATTTATGTTTATGAACCAAAATGCGTTTGTCAAGAATTTTCCAAGTGTTTTGAAGTGATTTTGATTTATTATAAATATTCAAATAGGCTTCATTGATTTTTTTATTTATGTTTATAAACCAAAATTCATTTTTCAAATATTTTCAAAGTATTTTGCATTGATTTTGATTTCTTGTAAATTTTCAAATGGGCTCCATTATTTTTTTATTTATTTTTATGAACCAAAATCCATTTATCCGAAATTCTTCAAAGTGTTTAGATAAATGATTAGATAAATTATTATTGTTGTGATCAAGTTTATAAAAAAATCGATCTATTTTTTATGAGACAGGAGACAACATTGTTGTAGCGATGAATTTTCGAGAATGTTCGTTTCTTCATTTTTTTTGTTTTTGAAAGAATTTAAAATCAATTACACTATTTATTTTGTTAGTTTAAAGAGATTAGATATTTAGATTGAAATTTTAATATTCATAGATTTTTCAATGAAAAAATTTAAGCGGGTGTCGATTTATTAAATTTATTTAAAACTGCGTCTGATCATTACGAGGATTATCTACTTAAGATATTTCCTGAACCTACTATTTGTTCTCTGCTTTCGTCACCATATCACTCTCGTTATATTTTGCCCTTAGGGGTGTGAAATAAGGGGAGAGTACATTGGGAGAAAAGATTCCAAGGGTATGAAAGGAAAGGATGCAAAAGGGTGGGAGCGAGAAATCAACAACCATGAAAGAAACATCCCCAAAATCGCACAAGCTCCATTTAACTTTTGAGCAAACTTCACGTCTGACATTCTCACGCTCCTCGGCTTCTGTGTGTAATACGATCTCATAACTGTAGGATAGAAAAATATCTTGGAAACTTGCAAAAGAATTCTAACTCTCGACAAAACCAGAGTGAACCAAAGTGAGACGTATCGCTACAGATATTTTTAAGCTTGAAAAGTTAGCCAAAAACATTTCGAATAGTTGTCCCATGAAATTGAGTCATAAAATGGAAAAAATTGTCGGAAATATATCTTTTTTTTGAAAATACAATTATAAAAGGTTGTCAATCAAAATCAAAATGATCTCAATCAAAATGAAAAAAGATTTTTTTCATTTTCGTATGGAAGTTGAAGATAAAAAAATAGTTAAAGAACATGGAAATAAAATAAAAAATTGAGAGTTAAAACACGATAATAATATTAATTAATCAATTTTACGAGGTTGTCTCAGTCACAATTCGAGAAATAATATTTCTAATTTATAAAGTAAAATGTGGAGACAAACAAAATGATGAAAAAATAGACAGAAATTTGAATATAAAATAATTGAAGATTGACATGAGAAAAAATATTAATTAAGGATTTTCATGAAAATCATAGAACGAAGTAACCAAATGAAAAAGGGTGAGGCAAGACTTTTTTCCAAATTTATTTATCGAAAAAGATGAAACAAATATTATTTTAGCAAAAATCATTTTTTTTAATCTGTCAAACTCGATTAGGAGTTGAAAATGTTCAGAACGGAAATTCTCAGACTTCGAGTTCGATTTAGTGAAAATGTATTTTCTGAAAAAAGTTTTTTTGTCAAAAAGCTTTCCCTCGACTTTAAAGAAACGTAGACTGAAAAAAAAAATATTTCCTTGTATCCAACGGGGTGAAAAAGTCTCTGAAGGCGTTACGGAGAAATAGAGAAGGTCGTGTCTCGAATGTTGCCTCTCGGTTTTGTACCTTACCAGGTGAGAGGGTTCTTCGGTTGCCATGGAGATCCGGGACGGTCTCCTTGCGCTCAACCCTCTTTTTCATCCCTTTCTTTCTCCCTTTCTCTCGATCTCTATTTCTGACTCGTTTCTTTTCTCTTTTTCCTTCTTCCTCTTCTTCTTCTATTTTCCACGTAGGTCAGGGCTACTTCCGGAAATCGCAAGCCATCACGACTCATAACAGGTGGTGCTTTTTACCACCCTCGCTTTTTTTTTACTTTTTTTACATACGAGTTTTACGAAATTTTCCAAAAAAATTCTTCTATGTATTTCTCGATTTCTATAAATCAATATTTTATTTAAAAAAAAAGATAAAATAACATTTTCTTCACAATAAAAATTATCGCTCGAATTAATCCCTAAATTTATCATCGTTCTCTGTTAACAAATATTAAAAAAATACAGATTTTGAGTTTTTTTCGGTTCACAACAACTTTTGTCCGAACGATTTTTGAGATTTTTTATAGCTCAAAAAATGACTGTATTTTTGCTATCGAAATTAAAAAAAAAAAACTTCAAACTCGAAAAATGATTACAAAATTGGAAGGAAATGGAAACACATATTTCCAAAATTCCAAATATTTCGATAAAAAAATATATTAAGCTCGTCTAAAAGCAATTAATTAATGTGGAGGTAAAAATATTTGCAGAGATGTAAAATAAACTAATTATGTGTCGACGATCGTAAGCAATCAAGAAATTCTTGAGTTCCATGAACTCTCACAAAGTCTCTGGAGAGAAAATTTATAGCGATTTATTATGTCCTCGGTCTTTCTTGTCTTTCGTCGTTTTATCATGAAGGATAATGTATTAAGAGCCCGCTGTAACCCCGCGCTGGGTTCCCTTAACCCAATATAAATTCGTAACGACGAAACGATGGAAGAAAAAGAATAATGAGTGTATATATATATATATATATATACACACACATAAAAGCAAATTAGATGCCAAAGCAGACGAAAAAGTAGCCAGAAACGTACGTATATATCTGATAAATTTTTTATCAGCCACCACTAAAGTTCACGCCGGATAATTTTATTGAGATTAAATATACGAAATGTAAGAGAAAAAAAATTATTATTCACTAACAAAGAACGAAAGAGAAGCGAACAAAGTCCAGAAAATTGCAGATGGTTTTTCATAAATTACACGAAAAGTTTATTGCAAGCTCATTAAGTCTAGTTGATGAGAAGAATGTTTGAACTGCGAGTAAAATGTAGAATTTTTCTTGCAGTTTCTCAAATTACGTATCCATTATTTAATTATACTTTAATTAATGTTGGAGTTATTATATTTCGAATAAAAATTCAATTTGGTTAATTGAAATTATTATTATCATTTTTTTATTATCATTTTGTTTTATCTTCGTTTTTTATTGAGTTATTATTTTTATTAATGTTGAATTACATAAATGATATAAAATAATATGTTCAATTTAATTTTCATACAAATTGATTTGATTATATATTAAAGATATTTTTTTTCTGTGTTATATCAATGTGACTACGAGGAATGTAGATTACGAGGACACATTTTATGAATTTCTACGAAAAATGTGTCCTCGTAATCTAAAATTAATTGATTAGTTCAATAATTATTGAATTAATCAATTAATTTTATGAATTTCTACGAAAAATGTGTCCTCGTAATCTACATTCCTCGTAGTCACATTGATATAACACAGAAAAAAAATATCTTTAATATATAATCAAATCAATTTGTATGAAAATTAAATTGAACATAAATTGATTATAATCAATTCACCCTTTGAGTCATGGTGGGACATACATTGTCCCACCTTTTTTTTGCAGTTTCTTGATTATTTAACTACATTTTCCGCAACAAATACCAGATGTTCCGTTTGTATATGGTCCGTGAGACATTCATGAATGTACAAAAAATATGTACATTCATTACAATAGTTTATGGCTTCCGGATGGATACCGTGTAGAGTTTCAGCCATAAACTATTGTAACAATAATGGCCGTGAAAGTCTTAAAATTAAAATTTACATTCATTATTTGTTAATTGCATAAATACCATGTATAAACAAATAATCGAAATTTGTACTTTTTCACGAAAAAATGCATTTTCTTCTAATCCACTACGAAAATTGAGACGGCAATTTTTTCACAACCTTAATACACTCCAAAAAATTATTCAGAATTTGTTCAAAATTTTCCGTTCTGTAATTATTGTTAAAAAAATAAAGATCCAATCGTTTCTGTACAAGATCCAAACTAACAGCAATATTGGCTGAAAACGTTCGCTTATTTTCATATTTTTAGTTCAGATTCGTAATCAGCAACCCCAAAAGCCTATAAAAACAAACTTTCAAGTAAATTGTACGAAAGGAAAAATGTATGCGTCAAAATAATGTATTAATTAATTATCATTATTTTTCACGACTAAAAATCAATAGTTGTAAGATTGTTACTTTCTAGAGCTCGTACCAGTGATGATTGGTCTTGTATAATTTACCTGGAACAGAAAATTTAAAATAAAATGTATTAGGTCATTATTTATTTAATTAAAAATTGTCATTTTATCAATAAAATTAAACAATGATATAAATATAGTTACGTAGATAGAAAAATACACCTTAAATCTGAAACATTTAAACCTCTCGTCGAACCTCAAACCTGAAATGAACGTTTAATATAAAAAAGCAAATAAATAAACAAATATATACATTTTTAATTATTCTTGAAAAAAATAAAAGTTCAAATTAAAGACTTAAAAGAGAAATTAAATAAATGACAATTAATTGGGACGAAATAATATTTTGTATGCAACGATAAAAGGAAAACGATCCAATTGATGGAAAAAAGATGACAAAGTCAACAAAATTCAGATAAATTCGATCGTGTCATAGTGAGTAAGACGAGTTTCAACATTGAGAGCTTTAAACCCCTCCCGCAGAGTTCTGTACTCTCGCGTTTGAGGATCGATAGGACGCGCTGTACTCGCACAGTCTACGCATCCTCTCTCGTCTCACTTTTCCCTCTGCACCATTTTTATCCCTTCCATAGAAAGCTTTTCCAGCCACATTTTCCCTCTCTTTTTCCTCATCATCCCTTCTTTCATGAAGCAGCATGTCTGTCATTCATTTTCTTTTATTTTCTTTATTTTTTTTTTGTTTTCTCCTTTTTTTCGTTCTTCTGTATAATAGTCTTGTTGCTGGAGACGAAAATATTTTCCGAGGCCAAAAACCACCCTGGGAGCCCTTCGACCATAAGATTCTTCGTCAGAGATACGCAATTGTGTTTTTTTTATTTTTATTATTTTTTGAGAACGCACAAGGGGGATGAAAAATTTTCAGCAGTTTTCTTAGCGCCCTCCTGTGCAATATAAATATTTATTCTAAGTTTTACAACCCCTATTTGGACGAGAAAAAAATTGGATAGTGAAAATAAAAATTGTAGCACGTTGATAATCATTTTTCAAGTATTTATATAAATGATTTTTTGTTAAACCCATTATTTTCAATCTTCGATTTGAATTTATTAGAACGAGAATTTTTTTCAGCTCTCCAGTCGAAATTCTCATTTTGCAATATTCGTAAAGCTCTGAAAAAAAGTATTAACACGAAAGCCAAGCTTTCTGGCGGTCGATAAACAAAATATTTGAAAGACCTTGTGTGGATCACAGCTTGTCATTTTTTTCTGCATGTTTGGCTACTTCTCAAAGCTCACACAGTCGATAACCCGATATTTACCGTGATGGAAATTTCAATATGCAGATAGCGAATGTACGAATGTCTGTATGTGACCAGAAATTGGTGAAAATATGAACCAACCAGTGAATTCAAAGCAAGAGTCGTCTTTTCTATAAATTTTGAAAGATCATATTGTACAGTGTAGTTTTTCGACAGTGTGATGTCAAAAATTTGTTACATTATTAAATTGCAAAGTTCTGAAGAAAAATGTCCTTAGCCATTTTTTCCTACGATGTACAATTGACGAGAAATTAAAGAATTAATGGACAGCCAATCAACTGCACTGATAAAACGAGTGGGCGTGGCAAACGTAGCTTTTTCGTTTGCCTTTACACCCAGAAAAAACATTTAGTTGATGCAACTACGATCTAGTTAAATCAAATAAATTGTTTTCCTTGTCTTACGGTCAAATAGAGGTCTATTTAACTTTAAGAGGCTATTAAAGTTTGACACTTTTGAGAAATCGATTTTTTTTTCATTTTTCGAAAGTTTATACATGTAATATGGTTGTGTAAAAATTTCAAAACGATCGGAGCAGTCTAAGTATATTTTTCAGCGTCCTTTATGTGAGTACCTCAGCGCGCGTACCTGAGCGCCAAAAACTTTGAACGCGTTTTTCTCGAAACACCATTTTTGAAATTGGTCTCCGCGAGATCTCAAAAACTACTTGACCGATCCTTATGAAATTTAAATCACATATTCTACATATACATTCTTAGAAATTAACGCTCTACGGAGTTAAAATTTTAATTTTATATTATATTTTTAATATCTGTTTTGTACAAAAAACAGTGAAAAAAACGTGTTTTTTATTTTTTTTTCTGTTTTCATCCGCCATTTTGTTATTTATCGATAAAAATTAATATTCAAGCGTCATTACATACCTGACGTTATACTTAATCTAACGCACTTTGTTTTTTTGGTGTCAGACAAGCCATTCCTCAGATATGATGGAGACCGTTTGCCTCCTGCTTCTCGAGGCGCTTTGTTGAAGTGCAGTTTTCGCACATAAAAATGTAGTAAAATGAATAAAAAAAAAATTTTGTATGTAAATAAAAACTAGATTTATCACCCCCAACAAGTTTTATTTCAATATTTTTAACAGCATGCCCAGAAAAAATTCCCAAATATAGCCTTTTTTTAGCGTTCAAACTCTAATAGCGCCTTAAGGAGGTTATAGCGTTTCTCATGTAAAAATTATTTTCCAACTTTACACAATAAAATTTTGTAAATAGAAAGCTTAATATGGTATTAAACTTCTGGCGGAATATGCCGATGATTCATCGTCTCAAAATTGAGATATTTATTGCTGAATTTCGCAATTTTTTGAAAGCTTCCATAAGAGCTCATGTTAAACTTGTCATTTTCAACAATGAATATCTCGATTACTAGACGGTGAAACCTCTCCAAATTTTTCACACATAATTAAATGCTGTTCAAAAAGATTCACGCCAAATTTCAATACATTAACTTGGAATAATCAAATATAATGTATTTTTCGTATGATGTCATATAAATATCGATACAACTTCCTTAAGAAATTATTTTTTTTTCACAATATTTTTATATTGTTGGTTAATGAAAAATTTAATATATGTATTAAGATCGGACATATTTTTATCATAAATATTGAACAAATATGAAAAATAAAAATATTTATATTATTATTTATAATATTTATAATATTCATTATACCATATTTAATCACATTATTTAATAATATCCTATCCAGGGTCTGCGACCCTGGATAGGTACAAAAATTCACGTTCGTCTTCCTAGACACAGTCAGACAGAATAATAATATTACTTTGGTTCCAGCAATTTATGCACATCTATAGCGCAATTCGTATATGAGAAATGCCTCGACTCTCTGCGCCACGTGGTGGTCGGAGCAAGAAGCTTTAACGTGGATGCTCGAATAAACGGACCCAGATAGTATTATCTATTTGATTTAAATAGAGCTTTCTGTCTGGAACGAATAGAAATTTAGTTGATTCAAATTTAAAAAATTCGAATAAACAATCCTAGTAGATTTAGATAGAACTTTTTTCTGGGTGTACGTTTGGATGTTTATAACTCTAGAACCAAAGAACCGATATGTATGAATATTTTTTACGAAGAAGTAAAAAAAAAAAGACACAAATGTTAATTTAGTTGTCAACTTCGAAAATGCATCAAAAATTAAAAAAATATAAACAAATAAAAAATTGAACTACCAATTTAAAGAGATAATTCAAAAACAAAGAGGCTGAGTGATGGCTGCGGCTCAAATTTTGGATAGGAAATAAATTACCGCTATTTTCGTAAAGTAATCAAAAAGTTACCAATTTCGTTATTTTTAATATTTTATTGAACATTTTTTCTTTTTGAGTATTTATATTTTTTTTTAAATCTGAAAACTATGTTTAATACAGGAAGAGAACGACAGAAGATAATTTACGATTTTTACCGTGAAAATCACGCTCAAAATTATCGTGATACATTTAAATCTGGCGACAAATGACACATTTATTCATAAGTAATCATTTTTTTAACGTACCGAATGTAAAATTTCAAATACTAAGCGTCCTGGCTCGAAACACTTGTAGGAGAATTTTACTGTACAGCACGGTAAAATTTACCGTGACGTTCATTCAAAAAAAAATATTAAAATAACCGTCATAACTGCCACCCTTTTTCATGGAAATTTTTTGAAGAAAAGAATATAGAAATGCACGGTAAAATTTCATTTGTATCGCACCGTTTTTAAATTTATATTCTGCACATTGTACTGGATATCAAAATTTACTAAACACTCCGGTATAATTCCCTATTTTGGACAACAAATTTTATTTAATTTTCATGAAAACTTGTATTTTGCTCAATAATAACCTCAAAAAAATGACCTTTCTCACTGAGTGAGAAAAAAATTTCGTTGACCGAAAGAAATTTCGTTTCTTTCAACCAAAATATTTAGTTCGATACTGGCAATAAAATTTTTCTGAGATAAGACTAAATAGTTTGTGAATGCTGAAAAAAGTTATTGGCCGAACCAACAAAACTTCGGCGCATCCTAACAAATGAATGTTAATGCAACAAAATATCATTCAAATAAACTAATTCATTTATTCATCCTAACGATAACCGTTTAGTCAATTTGGTAATTGAAATTCAAACAAATATTTCATTACAGCGACTAAAAAGTATGCGTAAGCAAATAAATGATACCAGTTGTTCGAACAAAATCATTTGACTCCGATGATTAAATAAATAAATGATTCATCAACAAGAAATGTTCATGATTTAGTTGAATAAATTAAATCATTTGCCATTGAGCAAAAACATTGTTGGATCCATCATTTTTCGTCCAACAAAATCGGATTTAGTTCGATGGACAAATTTTTTTCTCACTCTGATACTGCAGGGAATTTTTTTAATTTAATTTTCTCCCCGTAGTAAATAATCAAAGCAACTTTTGAGTTAACCTGTAGCACATGGGGTAGGTCAAGGGTCGAGGTAAAAAAAAGTGTGAGCTGGCCATTCACACCTATATATGGTGTCTCTGACTCTCGACTCCTGGTAGAATATTCATTCAGGCCACCCTTCGTTGGTCCACGCTCTATCGGCCCGAATGCGAATGATCCGGAAGTCCATGCCCTTTCTTTCTACCCTCTGTTGGCTCTGCTAGCCATCAACTCAAGTCCCCTACGTCATGCATTCTGTCTTCGATCTTCTCGTCTTTCGTTTCAACCTATATTCATCGAGTCTTACCGAATTCTCCCCTTTTTAAGGGCTCAGGAAATAGGGGATGGAAAGTTGAAGAGCACCTTGCATTTCAAGTTAAAGAGCCCATGACCCATCTCGATCAGAAATTCTAATTCATTCAGATTCCATTGATCGTTTAAAAGGAATTGTCCAACCTGCATGTCAGCTAGGTTAGTTCGTGCATTTTCTAACCGAAAAGTTCCATAAAACACTCCAAAGGGTTGTTTACCGTTTGAGGATCGATAAAAAATAAATTCTCACCCAAGGGATGATCCTGGAGAATGGACCTGAAGCATCCATACCCCAAAAATCACGTGAAGGCAGTTGTGCTATTTTTTTTCGGAGTCTCACCCCTATTGAAAAATGCACCCCTAATTCAATTACATTATAAAAATTCTGTTTGTACGTGTAAATCTACTCAATGGACACAGTTTCATAGGTTTTTCAGTAACAAAATAATAAAAGTACCAACGTTTAAAGCTTCTGGAACAATTTCATCCCCTAATCATTGTCCGGAAGAGGTATCCCTAGAATAGCAATTCTATAAAAGAAGGGAAAAGGATTTTCATTGGTTCATAGTATTAACATTCATCCACTCAACCCTACAGACTCTACCATTTTGAATTTCATTATCTTTATCTCATAGATTTGGAATCTGCGATGTCATAATTCTTTTATGCCATCCCTTGCATTTTCAATATTTACCTTGATATCGTTTTTTTTTCGGGGTTCAAGAAATACGTCACTTTAGTCATCTTGTTACAAGGACTCAAGAAAGGATTTGTTTGCCGAAAAAATAAGGGGTGGACTGACATTTTTTGTCTTTATAAGCATCAGACAATTCGAAAGAATGTACCCCCGCCTTTTGACATCGGTACAATATGCTTTACGAATTATTTCCACCCAAACATACGTTTTTATTTTCAGATGAATTAAGGGGCCAGTCCACTTGAAAATTAAAAAAAATCGATTTTTTTACTGTTTTCGAAAGTACATACATTCAGAAATATTGTGTCAAAATTTTATGAAAGTCCGAGCTCTCTAAGTATTTTTTTTTTTTACCTGAACGTCAGGACCTCATTTCGTCTACCTGAGCGTATAAACTTCAAACGCGTTTTTCTCGAAACAACGTTTTCAAAATCTAGCTCCATCGTATCTCTAAAACTAATAAACCGATTCTCTTGAAATTTGAACCACACATTGTAAACATGATTCGCAACAAAATGACCCTCGATGATTTTAAAATTTTGATTTTTACTCTTTTTTATTTTGTGAAAAACTGCGAAAAAAACGCGTTTTTTTACCTTTTTCGTTTTTTATCTTCCATTTTTTTATTTTTTGATAAAACTTTATATCCAAGGGTCATTTTGTAGCTGGTGTTATACTGAATCTAATGGGCTTTGATTTTTTTGTTTCAGACAAGCCATTGCCGAGTTGTGATGGAGCTACCTAGCCGACCTATTTTTGAGGCGTTACGTTAAACTATAGTTTTTGTACTTCAAAATGAATAAAAATGAATTAAATTTTTTTTTTATGTATTTCAAGACTTTATTTATCAAGCCCAACAACTTTTATATTCATATCTTTTATAAAATCCTCAAAAAAAAAATCGCGAAAATAGCCTTTTTTTCATGGCTCCAAAGTGGACTGGCCCCTTAAGATTAAAACTAATTCAGATTAATGTAATGATAATTTATAAAATAATGCTATAAATTACATTAAAAAAATATTAAGTATTTAATTCTTTTAATTATGAAGAAGATATAATAAAATTTTAATAATTTTGACTTTTTTTTTAACAAAAATCATTTAATAAATAAAAAAAATTTGGATCTGGTATCGATCCAAGGAATAACAAAAATATGTAAAAAAATGTAACAAGTAATTCTTTTGTAACCCAAAAAAATCAGCTGCGGCTAAATGAAATCTTTACAAAAGCTTTCTATTAAAAAAATGTCATTTCCTCTGTCGTTATGGGGGATGAAAAGCTCTGTACGACACTAGGAAGTAGAATTTTCGAAATAAACTATCTGTAAAAATGGAGGAACATAATTGAGTAAATGATAGTTAAGTCTTTGGGTTGTCGTAAGTCTTGGATTGGAAGAGTCTAAATTTCACAGGAGTTGTTTTTCAGTATCGATGTAGGTATCTCGAAGCTGAACAAAGTGAGAAGAAAAGAAAGCCTTGGAGCTTTCCTGAACCAATAAGATCGCTACTGGACTCTGTTCCAAGCCTCAGACACTTTTTGCCTTTTTCCTCGCGCTAAAGCACACTACGAACCAATGGAAGTGGATGATAAAAAAATTAAAACAACATAGAGCCCAAGAAACGAAGTGAGTAAGAAAAATCGTGTAACACGTCACGTGGGCAGACACAGCAGAGCCCTTTAAAACATTTGTTTCTGCAACTTTACGTGTTTCTTACGGTCTCACTCGTCCACCAGTAGAAATGAAACTTTTATTTATTTTTATTTTTATTTTTATTTTTTTACGAGCAGACCTAATGATTCTTTTTTAATCGCCCATAATAAAGTGAGAAAAGGGTAATAAAAAGAAGAAGAAAATAAATTATACAACTCTTTTTTCTCGTCACGATTGTTTTCAACGATCGCAATTCCTAAATTGTTTTTTTTTTTATTATTATAAAAAAAGATGAGTGAAAATTGGGAGCTCTGGGGGATAGAAAATAATTTCAAAATTGCACATTTTCAATAATAATAATGAATCATTTTTTCCGTAGTTCGATTTTTGAAATGACGAATCAAAATTAAATCCTCGTTTAATGATTTCTTTCAGGGTAGAAAAATCTTGTGCCCCCCACACTTTTTTCTCCACATAACCACCCCAATTTTTCATACCCTCGTCATAAATTATACGTCGAGCAAAAATTGCGATTTAAACTTTTTCAATTTAACAATGAATGATGAAGCACTTTTCGAAAATTGTGTGGAAGTGATGTGCAATTTTCTGCTTACCTCCTCTTTTTTTTTACTCTTGTTTAGATTGATCGTTGTGAGCCTTTCTTTACTCGAAATATTTAGAAGTATCTCTTTATTGGGAAACATCGAAAATTATAACAATTTTTATTTATTGAACTCATAATAATTCATCAATAATTCAGAAAATATACACAAAAGCCACTATTTTTTTATTTATTTATAAACAATTTCAAAAAATGTCGAAAAAAGTTTTGAATTCTTTTACTAATCATTAAAAATATCGATTAACAATAATGAATTAATAAATGATAACATTAAAATTGAACGAAAAAAGGAATGATTATTTAAATTGATATTTTTCATTCTAATGAAAATGAAAATGAAATCAAAATGGAGACAGTAACAGCCTATAAAATCAATGGTGTTAAAATTAGGGTTATTTCCGAGTCGTTCGAATTTCAAGGGTGGCGTTCAATTGTGGCTTTAGTTCGAGACTTGTATTACAAACAGTCAGTCATTATAACGTTTTTTTTCTCTTTTTTTTCGTTCAACCCCTCTTTTTGCGTTTATAGTACAGTGTATACGTTTGGAAAATCGTATCCTGTAACTCTTAACGCCATTTGCAGATCGCTTTTTACGATCTTCAGGCTGAGAGAACATTAAAATGAGAAGAGTAACGAAAAGAGAAAAACAGAGAGAGAGAGAGAGAGCGAGAGAGAGAAAGAGAGCGAGAGAGAGAGAGAGAGAGGGGGTTGAAAGCAAAAGATCCGCAGTTCAGAGGGTGTTTAATGACCGAGGGTTGGCGTTACGAGCGAGCACTTCGAATTTCAAAGAGCCTGAGCAACAAAACGTTTCTACGTGTTCGTCAGCGTCAAATAACCTGCGATATAATACCTCTATGTACTATTCAACTCCAAATTGACCCTCAATTTTTTATCTTCCCTTGTAACAAAAAAAATCCAGTTATAGTTTCTACGAATACGTATTTAGTATAAATAAACTACAAATAACAGGGCACTAAACAAATTGGCTCGCAACTTATTCTTTTTTGTTGTAGAATAAAATGTAATACAATTTATTATCAATACGTTTTTCAGCAGGGATTTTCTGCAGTTTGTTTTATACTTTTATGTAAATAAATAAATAAAATAGCAGGATTTTTTTTCAATATTCTGACTTAAAATTAATTACTTAATTTGTTTTATTAATTAAAAAATGAATTAATCAGCGATCAATGCAACTCGTGCAATTATCGTTGGGTTTTTTACAGTTTTCCTCGACCCTCGTGCAGATACGAAAATAAATAATATAAATATATTTAATGAATAGAATTTTAAACATCTATTATTCAAATTAATGTTTTATTTCGTTAATAATAATTATATAATAAACAAAATTTTGTAATATAATTTATATCCATTATCTCCTGAAGTAATAATTTGTTTATGTTTTTTTTTTTAATAAATGTAGTTTGTTTTATACTTTTGTATAAATAAATAAATAAAATAGCAGGATTTTTTTTCAATATTCTGACTTAAAATTAATTACTTAATTTGTTTTATTAATTAAAAAATCAATTAATCAGCGATCAATGCAACTCGTGCAATTATCGTTGGGTTTTTCACAGTTTTCCTCAACCCTCGTGCAAATACGAAAATAAATAAAATAAATATATTTAATGAATAGAATTTTAAACATCTATTATTCAAATTAATGTTTTATTTCGTTAATAATAATTGTATAATAAACAAAATTTTGTAATATAATTTATATCCATTATCGCCTGAAGTAATAATTTGTTCATGATTTTTTTTTTTTAATAAATAATACTCTTTTGTAATAACTCTTCATAAATATATTACAAATTCCTATATTTTTGTACTTTTCTTTATAAAATAAATGAAATAATTTGAGCTACACTTTACAGCATTTTGTGTGAAAAGTAATAATTAATGAATTCTATTTCACTAGATGAAAAAACAAACTTTCGTACTCATTCATTTACGCTTATTTCTTTTTTTGTAATTTTGAAAATACAAAATATAACGTTCGTGATAAAAATTTGCAATTCTAACAATTTTGTAAATCGACTGGAGTGTTGTTCTTTTATTTCCCTATTGGATTACAAAAATTGCTACATTCGAAGTATTCGCGAATGTTTTTATTTGCCTCACTTTTTTTAGTTTCTTTCTCTGCGGGAATTTTTTAGTGCATTTTCCGAACGATCAGCGAGGAAAAAATGCTGACGTTCCGAATGCGAAAGATATTTTTCTCCACACCGCAAGAGAGGGAAAAAAAAGAAATATCTCACGCCATTACCCGAGCTTGCTTCTCTACGTGGGCCTTGGAAATCAGCTGCTTCGCCACTGCATCGATTTGTATCAGGAATAAGATTCGTGCTCTCGCATTTTACTTGAAGCTCAGCTTCCATACTAATACATAATTTGTATTAATATATACGCTTAATATATTGAGAAAAAAAAAAGAAAAAAAACATTTCGAAGCATCTAGTGTAATCGTAATTGAAAAATGCATTTTTCCTCCTCGTAAAGAATTTCAAAAAAATTATATTCCATTTTTTATTTATTTTTTAATCGTTCACAACAAAATCTGGGATTGTATTTATAAAAAAATACAATTATTTTTCAAAACAAAATGTAGTAACTAACAGACAAATATCCATCATTTTTAATGATCACCATTTGTTCACACTCTAAGGGCAAAGAAAATAATTATTTTCTCAGGACAGAGCAGTTTTTACACTTGCAAAATTATTCAAAAATGTAAAATTAATTATTAAATTTTATAAGGATGATGAAAAAAATGTTTCGATATAACTGGAAGCATTCTTCTATCTCAATTTTGCAAGGTCAGGATTGCAAGCTCGTGGGAAATAAATAGAGAAAGAAAAAAAAGGGCAAAAAGGGCAAGAAGAAAGGAAAAAATGAAAGAGAAAAGACTTCATGAGGCGAGCCAGTGAGAAATGAGAAAAACTGTGGTTTGGACACGATGAATGAGGAACGAGATTGAAGAGAAACGTGAATGAAAGGGTGGGGGATGAAAATGGGGTAAATGCTATTGCCCTAAGGGCCACAACGAGAGTTAATGCGTGCATGAGAGAGATGAAGAATCTTCGATTCTCCTGGCAATCTAACGAAAAGGGAAAAACAAAAAAAAACACAAATGAAAGGGGAGGGGGAAAGAAAAATCTTTATCGATCTTTTTGACAAACGACTCGCATCAGTTTCGGATTTTTTCTAATATTACACTCGTGGATATGAAAACTGCATAAAAAAATGGCTGCGAAAACCTCCCAGTTTTGCAATCTTCGTATTATTTATTTTTAACTCGAAAATTGGGCATTTTTGATTATAAACGATGTTGAACAAATAATATTATAAAATTTATAAAAATTTCATATTTTTTAATGTTTAATTGATAATATTTTGGACTCATTTTCTCCATTTTGTATTTACAAGAAATTTTACCCCAATTTTCGAATTTTTTGAAACAATAATTCGATAAAGTGTTAATTTGTTATATGACGAGAAAATTATGCGAAAATCTCTTACACGTTTTAATAACTTTAGAAAAATACACAATCGAGTCATTTTTCACAATTTCGTAACGTTTTTATAGAATTTAGTGTCGAATAGATTTATTGCATAATTTTGAAATTCACCTCCAGGGAAATCGTGAGCAACTCATTTACAAAATAAACGGCTTCATGAGATATGAAGCATTTTGTTTACTTTCTTATTTTTCCTTGTTTTTTTGTACTCTTGTATTTATCTCACACGTGGAACATCAGAATTTTTGGTTTACACTTGTTTTGAACAGCCTCTGAAAACTTTTCGCATTAAGAGAAAAATAAAAAATATTTGTGGACAGGAAAATTAACGACTTTTATTTTTGAACCTTCAAATAAGTGACATTTTCAAACTGTTTTCAAATTAAGTCCACAAAAAATATCAATATCCAAATAAAAACTGGTTTCATTTATTAATAACAATATTGAAAATTTATTAAATTTTCATTCAAAAAATAAGTCAAATGGTAAATTATAACTAAGAAAATTAACAATAATTAATTATAAATTATTGATTAACTATGAAATTAATTATTATAAATTACTAATTAAGCGGAATTGAAAAAAAAAAACTTTTTTTTCATTTATTTATAACAATTATTTTTCTGCACTCATGAGTAAGTGAAATGATTTATTAGACAATGAAAAAAGGCAGAAAAAGAGTACAACTAGTGTTAATTATAATTTGATCCACTTGTGTCAATGGGTATCGATTAAATTTACAAATTTATAGATTCAATTGGTTCTGTACTTTTTTTTATATCAGTTACGGAACGATATCTCGTTTCCTCGTTATTGAATATTCAACGTTATAAAATTTGAATAGAGATACATAATTATCCGTTATTAAATCTCTTAATTTTCAATGTTATCACGTTAGACACGTGTTAAAATAAACTTTGATTAAATCTTGCTATATAGAAGATCGATTAGATGAACAAATTTGTGTGTCCACGATCATGGCACGTTTTTAAATTGGTTATTAATTATTAACATTTTTTTTATAATACTCCACCGTGGCTGACGATTTTTCGAGGGCAAGGAAACTAGAAACTAACAAAGGTCGTTCCACGGTAAATCGACAAAAACAGAAAACCAAATATTTTTTATAGTTCGAAAAATCCCAAAAAAATAATAACTCCAAAAGAAACTAATTAATGAATTTTATTTCAATTTCATTTAAATCACAGATCGGGATTTCGAAAATATTTCAAATTCACTGTACAATTGTTTATTTATACTTCTACGATTTCGAAAGAAAGTTTGAAACGAACAAAAAAAAATTCCAGTTGAAAACGGTTACTTTTGGCATCCAATTTCCGGTGGTAAAGAAATAATAATTGAAAACAATTAAAGTTATTAATTAATCACTTTTTATTTATGTTTCTTTTTCAATCATATTTCCATCACGATCAGGAATTTTGCGAACATATTCAATTGATCATAAAACTGTTTATTTATCTGCTTAATCGATTTCAAAAATTGCTACAAGCAAAAAAGATATTTGCATTTCAATAAAAATTACTTCAAGCAGAAAATTGTTAAAACTGGTGTAAAATCGCCCATAGCTTGATGTATAAACAATGAATAATGGAATACGAGAAGGGGATGATGGGCACAGATGTATAACGTCAGTGTTACAAGTCCTCGTGTTGTCACAGTTCAATGTGCGATGCTGGTGACTGCAGCTTCGGCTGTATCAGGTGCTTCATTTATTCTATTTTCATTTCGACTCGTTGCATACACTCATACTTTCGGTCTCGCTTTCCCAACGGATGTTTTACAGTATTATTTTCATTTGTCCCTCGAGAGGGGTCGATTTTTTGGCACTCGAGTGACTGACGTATAATATGTCCAAAGAGAGAACAGAGAGAGAGAGAGAGAGAAGAAGAAAAAGCTAATTTCGAGGCAGCTGTTACGAAAAAAAAAAATCAAAACTCGACAGTGAATATGAATAACCGTATGTAACTATGTCCGAATTTCGGGCGTCCATCAAACGAATGACGAACCAATGCAACGCTGATTTCATGCGCTTTATCGAATCCGTATTTGATGCGAAAAATTGCCGGTGCAAAAGAGAGCCAAAAAACAAAATATCAGCAATCTCGACGACAAAATATCGACATCAATTAATTTCGTTCCGGTTTTTTTTTCTCTATGCTCGAAAGGAACGTGTCAATTGACTTGGATGCAAAAACGCTTTTCAATACAGTCGTTCATATTGAATCGTTTTTCTTTCAAAGTTTATAAAATTTTTGGTAAAGGAAACATTATTTTTGAATTAGTTTTCGAAATACTGTTTTCTCTAAATTGTCGTTCGGACTTTGGATCCATTTTTTTACTTGAACAATTTGAAACCCCAAATTTACGGAATTAAATGAAAAAATTTGACATGATTGTGAAATAAGATTTTTTTTTGGTATTTTGAGAACTTATATTTTGCTCGAAATATATGATTGTGATATTTGAAAAGGATTTTCAGAGTCTGTCTTCGGAGCAAGGACTCGAGGAGGTTTCCGTGTCGTCTGAAAGGAAACACGTCTGACTATTTACTGCCGTTACTACTTGCGCGGAGAATCGAGTACCCTTTTCCCGTTTACATATCGCCCTAAGCCAAAGTGGCTGCCATGGGACACGATGTCGTTGCACTGCGGCAACATTTCTGCATTACCATATACCCCCGATACTAAAGGATTGAGGGAAGCTTTTTCGAAGAGTGGGAGAGAAGGATGTTTCGAGCACACCACTTTTCTCTCCCTCGAAGGATGTGTAAAACTTATCGGTTACATAAATCCTTAAAGAGTGAAAATGGGGTTGAATTTTGAATTTGTTAATTGTTGTTTTATTAAACTATTTATTTCTATGATCTAATTAATTTTTGTTTGAACGAAAAATAAATCAATCTCGTAAAGTAAAAGAAAAAACTTTTTGAGAGCTGTTTTTTAATAATTTGATGAACACCGGACTTTCCTGCTGGATCGAAACAAACCAGTACGTCTAACGATGGCTATTCCTGAAAATTCTGTCGAAAATAGCGATAAAAAAAGGTTTGGGGGTGAGTGGAAAAGCGCGAGGAAAAGGAAGGGTGGTAAAAACGAATGAATCCAAGGTCGAATTGACTAGGGGCGAAAAGCAAGAGGTGTGTGTGTACACTAATCTGAAAAACGACAATACCGAAAGCTGCTAAGCTTCTATCGAACCATCATAATCCTCCTCGCCATCCCATCACGACCAATCGCAGTAAAATAATGAAGAGCCCAGAGAATTAATATCGAAAAAAACACATATAGTGACAAAAACAGTGTCATGATGAACATGATATTGATTTTTATTAATACCATTGAACCGAATTTCCCCGGGAAAAAATTATTTTGCCTGAATATATATAATTATATCTGATTCTATATGGAATCATATATAATTATATATAGATTTATATATAATCATGAATAATTAGATATGACTTGATGTATAATAGACCCACATGTGATTACATGTGATCAGATACGTCAAATATTCCCTCATATCTGAGTAGATATGAATTTATATGGGGCATTCCACGCCGATTCGACCTGGGTCTGACCCTTCACCTCTCCGATTTTGTCCGCAATTTTTTGTCGTTTAGTAGTACTTCTGAAAAGTACTCAGGAATTTTTTCAGATTTTTTCGGTACGATTTCACCAACTTATGATTTTATAAAAAATGTATATTTAGCCCAAATTTAAAAATCTGATATAATTCACAAAAAACACATTTTATATATAAAAAACTTTGGGCATTGAGTCAAAGTGGGCGCGAGTTTCCTTCTGCTCGTAACAAGAATTTTTGAAAAAAAAAAATTCGAAAAAATAGAAGGACGAGGTCTGGAGTGGGTGCACTCACGCCGAAATATTTTCGTATGAATTCAAAGTGTTGACAATAAAAATACCGACTTTCTTGACCGGATGGAATGAGTAATTAATACAGTATTCCGAGGTTTTTTTTTCTAAAAATATGACTACGTATAGGTTTTGAAAAATATTCGTACAATCCAGTCAGGAAAGTCAGTATTTTTATTTTTTATACTTTGAATTCATCCGAAAATGTTTGAGCATGAGCGCACCCACTCCAGACCTCGCCTTTCTATTTTTTCGATTTTTTTTTTTCAAAAATGCTTGTTACGGGCAGAAGGAAACTCGCGCCCACTTTGACTCGACGCCCAAAATTTTGTATATATAAAATGTGTTTTTTGTGAATTATTTCAGATTTTTAAATTTGGGCTAAATGTACATTTTTTATAAAATCATAAGTTGATGAAATCTTTCCAAAAAAATCTGAAAAAATTTCTGAGTACTTTTCAGAAGTACTACTAAACGACAAAAAATGGCGGACAAAATTGGAGAGGTGAAGGGTCAGACCCAGGTCGAATCGGCGTGGAATGCCCCATATATACATAAATCTAGACTCATATTTTATTACATCTGATATCCGAGGATAGGTAACTAGTATGGGCTCATATCTGAATAGATATAAACATATATGAGACAGTCACGTCACTTTCATTCTTGTGGTACTGCAGAATTCCGCCAGAGGACCACGGTCGCTGTTCTCTCGCATTAGCGAAGCGCCAACCGTGCATCCATAACCCATTCATCATATCCAACTTTATCATCCTTATTTACAATGAGTGATCACGTAGACGGCTCAGTCCCGATTTACACCTCTCCATTCGAAGAGATAAGGATCTAAAAAATTCTAAGTTTCGACATTTGAAGATATCGTCAATTATCGAAGCATTTCGATATATATCTAATATAGTATTTACGACCATATAAATAAACTTATACATTATCATACATCATTATATATTTATCCCTACAAAATTGCATTTATGTATAATCGTATCTGTTCATATATCGATAGCCATGACTGTATACATGACGATATCTAATCATACATGATCCGACCTGGTTAATTTTCGGATCTGGTCCTATATGGATAATCACATATAATTAGATACGACTATATATAATTATTTTTTCTCGGGGATCACTACGTCTCAATTTCCTATTTAAAAAAATTGTTTTTTGTTAAATTTAGTATTAATATGTCAAATATTTATATCGATTCTCAAATACTCCATTTTAATTAGAATAATTTCAAAGATTCTTCCAATTATTTTCTTTCTTATTTGAGTTAATTAATTGTAATCGTTTTGGTAATAAATCTTGAGCTAATTTAATTTTCATGCTCTCTGAAACTGGGACTCTCTCCATAATCCTTTCGTAGTTCACGATATAGCATAGGCTTGCGATATACAGGTTATGTCAAAAGTTACAGTCTACTTGTTGCGGACAGTCAGATTACTTAATTCTAAGAAGAAAAGTTTTTACCAATTCTTTTCTGGGATGCACCATTTCTGATATATTGATCGATGCCTGGCAGCCAATCCGGAGCGCCAATAAGAAGTGGGCGTGACCCGAGAAGCACGATAACGCGCGAACCTATCCGGCGCGCTTTCCCCACTCCGCGCTCTCTCTTTCTACAGCCCTACAGATTGGCTGTCACTAAATAATTGATAACTCAGCAACGGTACATCGAAGAAAAAAGTCACTAAAAACTTTTCTTTTCAAAATTTCATGGTCCACTTAACCTGGCAACTTGAGACACAAATTTCAGGATAATCTGCATATAAATAGGTAACGGATGTGGGGCTTAGAACGATCGTAGAAGGGTTTAATTTTCTGCAAAAGGTCATCGTGTGAATTGAAGTGGCCTTGTCATCCTCGTGAGAAACATTCAACCCTTGAGACTTTGCCTCCCTGTTCACTTATTTCCTTTTCTCTCGTCCCCCCCCCCCCATCTCTCTCTCTCTCTCTCTCTCTCCCTCTCTCTAATGTCTTCTTTGGACCACCGGAAAATTGGAGAAATTCTAGAGTTCTCATCGCCATATTTCTTCATATACATGTATCAAGAAAAGCAATTTACTTAAGGAGAATATAGTCCTCAGTAAATAATATCCCATCTCCTAGATTTAACAAAAATAAGCCCACACTCGTTACATTTTCCAAATTCCATCCGTTTCCTGTAGCAAAAGCTCGAATTCGTTTTTCGTTGCGTGTTTCCACAGCGATACCATCAAATATCCGTAGTGATAACGACTCAGCCACGCAACATCAAATCGTAATAAGAGTCTTATCGTTCTGGAGAATCTTGTTTTTAAATAAACAGAGAAAATGAGAGAATCAGAGTTTCGTAGTGGTTACACGTTCCAGAGTTCGAATTAAACTCAGTATTTCAGAATTATAGACGATTAAACGGTTTCTTGAAAAATGGGAGATTTCTATCTCCAAAATTAAAGAAATCATAGGCAATTTTTTTAATCTTAATAAGACTACGTTTTTATTAATACTTGACGTATAAAAAAAAATGTATAAAGCAAAAATTGTGAAAATAACGACCTCAGGCATTTTTTAAATACTTCAAAGTGCCTTAAATTCCAAAATTCTTCACCAATTTTAACTCGCTCGAGTCACGGACAGAAGCACGTCGAAACTCTTTCCAATAACTACTTTTCCGCTAATTGTAACAAATTAAATGACACTGTTCTCGGATACGAACGTTTTTTTCCAAAAATAAAGTTTCCTCGATGTCCACGTAAAAATATTCGAGTCTATCGAGTGCCCAGGAATTCAACTTGTTGCCGAAACTGTTTGGGAAAATTCTTCACAGGCAAGTGTCCAGAAATTCACCTCCGGAAACCGATAAATTCTGCATCCCTTTCGAAAAGGCGAAAAAGACGAATGTAAAAAAGATAAAAAAATGAAAACGAGCGGGACAAGGGGTGGAGAAAGAAAAGGGAAAAAAATAGAAAAAATTGGCGTGCGAGTTGGCGAAAGAAGGATGACAGTTTTATAGGGTCGATGACCGTCAGGTTCTCCACCTCCGGTGGGTATTCGTTCCGGATAAATTAACGACTTCGTGCCTTATCTCTCTCATGCTCGGTTGTAGTGAAAAAAAAAGAAATCTCCCGGGGACAGGTCGAGGGTAAACGGCCGGAAACACGCGAGATTTTTTTTTTCATCCCCTTTCCATCAGGTTGGCTTGGGCGCGAAACCGATATCTCCAGATAAATTCTAAGCTTCTCGTTTTTTAAAATTTTTTTTTATTTTATTTTTTTCTCATTTCCTTCCCTTTTTGGCTCTATTCTCATTTCGCCACACACAACCCCAGCTCGCCAAAAACTTTCGATGCGTGTATAACTACGCTTCCCCTATCGCACTCGTATTCCGCTTCACCCAAACAATTTTTTTTCATTCGTGACCTCCTTTTTTGAAAAAAACACAACAAAAATATTGTGTACCATTTTCTTGATTATTTTCGTCGTGACAAGATATTTTCAGAGTCGGAAGTTTTCGTCCATTCATCATTAAAGGTTGGAAAACGTGAGGGAAAGAATCTACTCTAATGGGAAAGATCTTGACGAAACTGTTTCACGAAATCCGAATTCTTGGCCTCGTTAAAATTTTATAATAATATAAAAAGGAAGATAAAGCAAGGGAGACAAATATCTTGCAGTCGATTCTTGAAAAAATTCACTTTCGTTAACACAAAAATCATCGTATCATTACTGAAATTTTATTTGTTTGATGTATTATTCTTTATTTTTCAATATAAAAATTGTTAGCAATAAAAATCTTAAACTCTTTCTAAAAAAAAGTTATACGCTTGTTGTACTGAAAATTTCGGTATTAGTGAAAAAATGTGATCAACATTAAAACTAAAAAAATTAATAGAAATTATAAAAATTTACGTATAAACAGAACTCAGATTTTAATAGTGAAAAAGAATTTCTTTCATTTTTGGTCCAATCAATAGAAAAAAATGGGCGAGGGTCAAAGTGTGGTTAATTTCATGTGGAACTCCTTGTACAATGAGATTAACACAGCTGTAGAACGCGAACTGGAGAGATAAATTAATTTAAAGCTCTCGAGAGAAGTGTTTCTCACTCTATCGCTGACATTCTCTCCTCCATTTACTGTATCTATATACCACTACGATCTACCGGGTAATTCAACGTACAGACACAAACACTAATATCTGGACTTCATCAGTGTGAAGTTTTAACGTGTTCTCTAAACCCAATCGCGACTTATTGCCGCGATTTCTCTCTAAACGTTCAATCGTATGAGTATATAAACACGAGACCTATATAAACTTAAGTATGTACAGTACGTTCCAAAACCTGTACCAAATTTGTTGCGAACAGCTAGAATGCGGGATTCCAAGAACAAAAGTTCTTTTCCATTTTTTTCTGCGATGCACCGTTCATGAAATATTGACAATTATTGAAAATAGCCAATCCGGTGCGTTGATAAGAAGTGGGCGTGACAAGCGCGCTGCGATAACGCTCCAGCCAATCCACTGGCGCTAGAAAGACGCGGCGCGCTTCTCCCACTCTGCTCTTTCCCCACAGCACCGCGAATTGGTGGTAACTAATGAATTAATATCTCTTCTACGGTGCATCGGAGAGAAAAATGGCCAAAGACTTTCTCTTCAGAATTTCATGATCTATTAATCTCTAAATTTTCAAAGCTATCTTCAAAACGCTGTTCACATAAAATAACTAAATCAAGAGACGCGGTAGCGGCTCGATGCCAAGTATTAAAAAAAAAAGCCAGCGCGAGTCCTGCCGCACTCTTATATACTCGAATATGACGGTTTTCGAACTTGTTATATAAATACGAATTTTTAAATCTTCGAGAAATTATCAAACCGTTATTTATTACTGGAGGAGAACTAAAAATATCAGCAATTCTAATTAAAGCCAGATTTTGCGGAATCTTAACCTAAATATTCAGAGAGCAAGATTCGCTTAAGAAAGGAATCCAAAAGCTTAGATTAGAGAATTTTCATTTAAGAGGGTTCGGTCGGGTCTGAGAGTAACACGAATTATTCAAAAGCCACTGAAGTGGCCGAGAGTGAAAGGACGAGTGAGCTGATTAAACAAATTAGTTTTACGAAGGCATCGACACCAAGAAATTCTTATATATAGATATTAAAGGCAGTCTGCTGGTCCCTGTCCAATCATTCAGGGCTGTCAATGTCTTGAGGTCGAGTTTACCCAGGATTTTAAAGAGAGAGAAGAAAAAAAACAAAAAATAAAAGAGAAAAACGTTTCTCACATTTTTTGATACCTATAGTTCACTCTTGTATACAGGACTTTAAGGTAAAGAGTGAAATAGGACTTTAGGAAAAGGAAAAAGTCTATAGCCACCCACGTATCTTCCCCACACATGAATGCTTCATAGAGGTAATTTTTTTGTCACTATCCAGGCCATTGCAAATTTGTTTGGTTTGAAAATTCGTCAGTATGTTTTCCAAAGGACATCAAACATCAGTTTTTCATTATTTTTTTAAAACCAGTGTTATATTATATTCAAAATAAAATGACTAAAAAAATTGGTACAATTCCTAGTACAAGTAAATTCAAAAAATACTTTAAACATTGTTTCCAATTACTAGTACAAGTAAATTTAAAAAATACTTTAAAAATTGTTTAAATATTACAAAAGTGCTATAAATATTGCTCCGCTCATGTTGAAGACAAATTAATTTCGTTTTTCTTCAAAAAACGTTCAAAAATGACATGTTTGTTATAAAAATGACTTTTTTAAAAGCTCGATATTGTTTTTTGTTTTTAGGAAAGACTTTTGCTCAGAATCGACTTTAATAGGCTCTATATCTCCCGATCTATTTCCTGCTACGTGTCTGTTATCTCGAGTTTACTCGTTTCGCCATGGCCCCGAGCACGATGACGGAGTACAAATACCAATTAAGCTTGAAAATACGAGGAGAGGAGGATGAGGAGAAGAGGAAGTCCCAGAGGGCTCGTCCCAAGCATTTCCCGTTCTCCTCGTATGCATTCATTAACGACTCTGCCATGGTCTTCGTTAGACCACTTATAGTAAAACACTCACACACTTATTTTTTCAGCTCGATATCTAGAAAAAATTAATAGGTGAAAATGCACATATTTTAATCTTGACTTTTAAAAATAAAAATAAAACAACAATACGTATAAAAATAAAAATGTATTTTTGTTACTTGTTTTTATTTCGATACAAACCACGTACTATTATTTTGTGAAAAAATCGAATATCGATACAAAGGACTCAAGCATTTTTGAACACATTTTTTCATTAAAAAAAAAATCAAAATTTAAATAAAACAGGCCTAACAAACTGGAACATATTTTTATTCAGACTCAAAATAAAATAAATTGAAACAAATCGAAACACAAATTCAAATTTGACAGCAATATAAGTTTAAAAAAAAATATTTTAGATGGAGACTTTCTGGTTTCCATGCTACTTTTCAACCTACTTCTGTAGGTTAAAATTTGAATAATTCGTGCTTGAATAGAATTCAAAATTCACAAAAAATAATTTTCACAATTGAACACAACGCAGGGGTTCAAATTTTTTTTGAATCGTGCTCACGATTTGCACAAATTACGTAAAAATTTCGGTCAAACGGAGGTTCACAATCAGAGCTTTTGAATGAACGCGATGTAAAAAAAAATTAAATGCATTTTTTCGAAAATAATTCTTTTCTGAAATAGCGTGAACATTTGATATAAAAGATTTTCTTTGAAAATATGCTTCACAAGAGCTTCAAAAATTGTGTAAAAAAATTGCCAAAAATATACACACAATTTTTAAAACATCAACGACACGTTCAAGGTTGAATTGTAAATAAAAAAAATTTCAACCAAATTTTAAATGCTTCCAATCAAAGGTTGGTTAACTTTGGGTAGAGAATTCCATACATTATTCGTAAATACGTGTGTACACCGATTTGCATCCTCGTAAAGTTGATAGTACGGCTGCAGATTCAAGAGGAAATTATCCTTCTCGACGATTTCCCGATCTGTGATGCTCTTTACTCGATCTATCTGTTTATCAAGTTGAACGACAAAAACTGCACACATACACACACACACACGCGCGCAGACACGCACAGACACATGTACGTATGTAAAAGTGTGTGTAATTAACAAGTTTTCCTACCTCCGGTAATTAAACTAATATGAAAAACGTAAAATCGATTTGAGTTTTCATTTAATGAGTTCAAATTTCTCTGAAATAAATTGACATTCCCATTAATTGTAATTAAAGAGGTCGTAGCTAAAGGTTTATTATTAGACGAAATTATACAATCAATACCTTAAAAATGAATGTAGAAAATATAAACAAAATTATGATAATTACATAAATAATGAAATAGATAAAGCAAAAAGGAAAACATTACAGATTATGTGTCAATTAAAATTGATTTTATCGGCCTCTAATTCATTTATTGGTGCAAATGAGTAAAATCTCCCTCTAGTGGCCGATAAAAAAAGCTGATAAAAATCTTACACTGAGAATAATAGCGAGATTCTAAATGTTACAAACTCGTTAATTTTCTTCGTTCCTTATCTCGATTCTTCTAAGAGTTACGAGGCTATTTAAATAGTTTTAATCCGATTCATTTCCCCTCGAAGAACGAAAGAAAGAGTGCAAAAAAAGGAAGAGCCTTGGAATCGTTTCGATAATCCATTTCTCATTGAGTTTTATAGCGATCGAATTGAGTGGATGATAATTGGATAAAAAAAGATACGAATTCGCAAAGAGAGAGAAAGAGAGAGGGAGAGAGAGAGAGAGAGAGAGAGAGAGAGAGAGAGAGATAAATGGAGAATTTATCGAAAAAAAAATTGAAATTGTAGAAGAGAGAAAAGGGATGGAGAAACTGTCGAAAAAAATGTTTTCATCCTGGCTCAATTACGAGTTCCCAGGACAGCCTATCTGGGGATTCCCTCGATTGGGAATTGAGCCACACCGCTACTGTTTCAAGGAGGTACCTTGAGCTGGACACGAATCATCATTAAAATAAGTTTAACGAGAGTTATCATGGACCAAGAGTACTTCGAACGTCATCAGAAAAGCATAAAACGAAAAAAAAAACTATCAAAAAATTCATTCAATCATTGTTAGAAAACGTCATTATTTTAATAACAATATTTTTTTCTTTTATTTTGTTTTATATTCATCATTTTTTCTCCCTTTCATTTTTCCCCCACAATTATTTTAACAATTATTTTGTTTATACAAAATAATAATAGTTTATCATCATTTATTATCATCTTTTAACGAAATGTTTATTTTTTACGTTTATTTTGGCTTTATGATTAACGATGCTGCAGATTTTTTTTCTAAACTCAGTTGATCGGTGGGAACCTGAAAAGAATCTTCGAGAGCGATCCCGAAAATTATGTAGACAACGATAATGGGTTTCACGTAAATTTGGACTATATGTGCAAAAAAATTCGCTCAAAATTCTGAAAATCGATAGGAAAAATAAATTCATATCGTATGTACATGAGAAAATAAATTTGCGCGATTTGTTGAACATTTTTTCTTTTAAATAAAAATATTTAAAATATTACGAGAATTATTTCAAAGTATCAAATGATTTTGTGTTTCATCTGATTTTCTCGTCACGTACCATCGAGTAAACGCTTCATCTGTAATTGCGCAATGTTCTAAAGATATAGCGTGAATAGCAATGAGTAAATAATTCTTTGTATTTTGATTATTTTTCATAGTTGAACGATTACGTAATAGTAGCTAAAAATGTTGTTGCCATCGAAGGCATCAAGTTGTCTGATGACGCGTTCAAAAAATGGACAGCAAAGGATCAATCAAAATTGCCCGGACTCGAAAAATACTGTTGGCCGCACAAATATTCTGGACAAGCGAAGTCCGTGTCGAGAGGACAAAATGCGAGACAGAAACACTAAAGCACCGAATTGATGTAAAAAAACGTACCCTTGAGGAGAGAATTGCTTTTTTTCGCAAAACCCTTCGCCTTGTTTTTGGGATTAAAAAAAAATAGAACTATGCAATCAATTCCTTCCAAATTTTCAGCATATGCTTATTCATATTTCAAGTATTCACAAAAAGTTTTTCAATAATTTTCAATAAAAATTCCGCTTGGTGACTCTCCGAGCCCGTGAGCTCTCGCGAATTTTCGGCGTACAGCATATTTGGAAAACTAGTGAACCGATAAACTTCAGATTTTAATAGCATGGGTAGTCTACATCCTTTTATCGTTTGACAAACGGGAAAAGCGATGCGTCATATTTTTTTTTATATAAAAAAAAATTCTGTGAATTTTTTGACAAATGATCATTTCGTTAAAAAAAAATTCTTTTTTTGCTGATTCGTCAAATGATAGTTACGTGTATATTAACTCAAATACTGTTTGGTTATTTTTTGGAGTTTGCGCGGGGTCACGGGTGAGGAGGGTCACCAGCCGGAATTCTTAATGAAAATGATTGAAAAGTTTTTTGTAAACACTTGAAATATGCGCTGTAAAAAAATGTATTTGATCCAAGTAATTCAAATTATTTGAGTTGTATTTACTGAATGTAAGTAGACTTTTTTTGTCACAAAGAAAAATAGACATTGCGTCCTGTAAATCATATTCTTAATGGCATTTATTTGGTCCAAATAACTTAATTCATTCGTACTAATCAAAGTTATTTGGTGTAAATATATGAAATCTAAAGACAACAAGACCAAAGCTTTATTACAAATAATTAATATTAAATAATTGAGCTTTCTCGTGATAATATTTTATTTGGCTAAGCCTAATTCGAGTTGCTATCTGGAAATATGGAATATTCTGGATAGGATACACTAAAATTATTCGTTACGAGCAATTTAATTTTAAAAATCTTAAATGTTTATTTTCCCAGTACAAAAAAAAATTATTTGATGAAATGACGTGGTAACTTGAAAAATCTCAAAAAAGTGATTTGTTATAAAAACGTTAAATCTTCAATATTCTATTGGGTCAAGTCTAATAAAAATTACTCAATATTCCTAGCGGTACATCTAGGATTATTTTCGCAATTATTATTATTTAATATTTTTGTAAAAAGTCTTTCATCACGAAAATCTGTAATTTCGGTATCTGTTCGTAATTTTTTTATAGATTTTTTGTTTTCAGTAACCCGTTCATTTCCGCCTAGTAACTGTATATTTTTCTAAATAATTTTGTATTTGCTTTTATTAACCATGGTGTTTCGATTCAAAGATTACTTCATCCGAATACTGAATTACTGGATAATGTACAAATAAATAATTTACTTGGATCAAATAAATTTTGTTTGGTTCAAAAAAATTAATAATTTTTTCAATAATTTTTGTAAATATAAACGATGCCGTAGATAATCCAAAAGGTAGGCAAGTTAAGGCGAGCAACCACTTTAGGAGACAGAAAATTAGATGATTTTTTGGATTTTTTTTATTGTGAAAAAAAAACGGAAATTTCCACAACTCTGACAATCATTTATTCATATTTTCATATAGCTCTGGTAATTTTTTCAAGTTATTTCATGTATTAATTAAGGTGTAATCCGCTGCATCCCTTGGCGTGTCCTCATCGTCGTTGTCGATTTGCGGGAATTGTGCAGCTCGCAATTCGCATCTGAAGTAATCCAACACATTTTTATACATTCTTGAAATATTTTTTAAGAACATGGACCTAAATTTTGAAAAAAAAATCGAGAATTGAATGTTGGAAAGTGTTTGAAAAAAAGTGATCGATTTTTAGCATTTTTCCCCGACATTTTGCAATAATAAATATAATTTAAACAATCTAATCTTTCCAACTTTAGGTTCATGTTTTAATAAATTATATTATGTAAACATGTTCCAAATTTGAAGATGATCCATCAATTAATTTTTGAGTTATGATTCCCGCAAATTGAAAAAATGTCGTTTCGAGAAAAACACGTTTAAAGTTTGAGCGCGCTTGGGAGTCGAGCGGAGAGTCTTTATCATTTATATACATACCATTAGAAGGAATCCGAATATTATTTAAAATGTTCAGGGTGTATTCTTAAGATATTTTGCTAACGATTTATGAAATAAAAGAATTGATTTTACGAAGCATCTAAAGTGGTTGCTCGCCTTAACTCATAAAGGTCATCCTCGAACTGAAATCTCAAATATTTTCGATTGTCAGAATGCATTTTTATCGTAAAATGTGCTTCTTGTAAATCTAGATTACACATATAATCTCCTTGTGAAACCAATTTTATTGCTGTCCTTAAGTCTTCCATCTTAAAATACTCTGTCGTGATAAAAGCATTAAGCTTTTTTAAATTTAGCACGAATCGCATCGATGAATTGATCACGACAAGGAAAACATTTCTCGATTGCTCCAAGCATTAAGGGGCCAGTCCACTTTGGAGCCACGAAAAAAGGCTATTTTCGCGATTTTTTTTTTTGAGGATTTTATAAAAGACATGAATATAAAAATTGTTGGGCTTGATAAATAAAGTCTTGAAATACATTTAAAAAAAAATTTTAATTCATTTTTATTCATTTCTAAGTACAAAAACTATAGTTTAACGTAACGCTTCGAAAATAGGTGGGCTAGGTAGCTCCATCATAACTCGGCAACGGCTTGTCTGAAACAAAAAAAGTCCAAGTCCATTAGATACAGTATGACACCAGCTACAAAATGACCCTCAGATAGAAAGTTTTATCAAAAAAGAAAAAAATGGCAGATGAAAAACGAAAAAAGTAAAAAAAAACGCGTTTTTTTCGCAATTTTTCACAAAAAAAAGAGTAAAAATCAACATTTTAAAACCATCGAGGGTCATCTTGTTGCGAATCATGTTTACAATATGTGGTTCAAATTTCAAGAGAATCGATTTATTAGTTTTAGAGATACGATGGAGCTAGGTTTTGAAAACGTTGTTTCGAGAAAAACGCGTTTGAAGTTTATACGCTCAGGTAGACGAAATGAGGTCCTGACGTTCAGGTAAACAAAAAAATACTTAGAGAGCTCGGATTTTCATAAAATTTTGACACAATATTTCTGAATGTATGTCCTTTCGAAAACAGTAAAAAAAATTTGATTTTTTGAAATTTTCAAAGTGGACTGGCCCCTTAATAATTTTTCTATTACCAAAACTATTGCGCAACGATCATTTCTTAAATGAATTTTCGAAAACGATGGGGGAAAATTTTGAACTAGAGGGCTATTAAATTTTATCTCTTAACCCTTAGGGGAGAAATACATGTAGAATCTTCAAAAATTCGAACATATTTATGAAATTGATTAATAAGAATAGTTTGTTTTTTTATGTTGGAAAAAGTTCGTGTTTTTCATTACTAGATTTTATTGTACCACCGTATTTTTTATTTTAACAAAATGTTTAAAAATGATGGAATTATTCTGCTGTCTTCCAGCAAAGTCATAGCGCGAAGTGTGAAATGGCATAAGCTCCAGTTTCTGCTGTATTGATTTGAAATAAATTATTATTATTTTTTTACTTATTGCGAACACTTATATATTATGCGTGAACCTCTTATAAGTGCGAAAAGTTAAAATTTGCAAAATGGCAGACTTTAAAAAAAATGGTCCAATTTTACACAAAGAATTTGCGTTATTTTGCAATAAAAACGTACTTTTTTCAATCTTCTTTTAATTATATAGATACAAATATTAGGTAATATTGTTATTTAGAAGTGTGCAAATACGTAAGAAGATCGATAAAATATTTTTTGAATTATCGCTTACGCCAATTTTGATAAAATTTAGCGAGACGACCAGCAATCTTCGTTGCCTCTAACGCGTTGTCTCAACGTTCGATCCGCGAGATCAACTTCGAGGAAACTGACGATCCGATTGTTGTTTCTGCGGAGATTGTTTCCGGGGGAATTTCACGAACTTGTACGAGTTACTTTAACCTTTGCCCTCCTGGTAACTTTTTAGACTGATTTGCGCAAGAGGTCGTTTCCAGTTTCCCGAATTTGGCGAATGAGGCTGTGACTTTTTTACCACTTGTGGTTTCAATTCTGATCCGACTTTGTCTATCATTTTTGCCGATTTAACTTTTTCGGACAAATTTTCTCCGAATAGAAACGAATCGGATTATACACCATTTAATATTTTTTTTAATTTTTTATCCAATGACAGAACTATAAATGCCCTTCGCGAAATTGGATTCAAACGATGAGTACAAGTGAATAATCTACCAGCATCAGCCAAAAGTTGTAACAACAGAAGTTGATCTAATCCATCATCCTTTTGATTTAATTACATTGTTATCGCAGTACCCAATGCCACCATGTCAAATCCCCTGATATTTTGCGCACTTGCAAGATATTTGTCACGTTTGACAGCAGTTTCAAAAACAGATGCAGCAACCTCTGGGTACAATTTGAGTGCTTCCAAATAACAATTTGAAGCTCGAACATATTTAGCTGAGAGTTCAGCTTGTTCACCCTTTTCTAAACTATCAGAAATCCATTTTTCCCAATTATTGGCCATCGATGGATGAAAACGCAAAACCCGTATGTCCGTCGTATTTTCCACTCTCAATATGCGAAGCGTTTCTTCATCAAGATCTTCTATAAGTATGTCATCATCTACCTCGTCAGATTTCACCAGATGTCTTTTATGTGGAACTTTAACTTCTGAATTCAACCCACCTTGATTATCAATATCGTCATTGCTTTGAAACGAATTTGAAATTCATTTATATATATATTGAAACATTTCATTTTGTTTGTACTTCATCTGACGTCGACTTTCGACATCGGAATGAAAATTAGGATGAAACGGAAAAATTTATCAGATTTATTTTATATACTTTTATCAGAATTCCCGAGCGTTATTCTCTTTATGATTCTACTTTTATACTGGCGAAGATCTCTTTTCACTAAAGGTGTGAATTTTGATAGCGCCTCAGGGTGTGAATATTGCTTTCATGTACGATCGCGTATCGACTCTTCGTCATCGGCATGCAAAAGAATGAAAATGAGATCGCCGCTAAAAAAAAAATGAAAAGTCAGTTAAATTTATAATGGATTTTTTTAGTAGTGTTACGGAACGAATTAGCTATTGATTATGGTGAAAGATGTGTTATTTAGCAAGGAAATTAGAGGTCTAGTGTTCTACAGGGTCTCGAAAGGTGAGAGGATCGAAGAAAGGACGAAGAGGTCGAAAGTCGACGATGAGTCCAAGTTTATTCTCTCTCTCTCTTTCTTCTCAAAGTATATGTTTCGTATTTCGTGAATTGCAGTATTGATAAATGGTTGATCAGATGCTGGGATCTGTTTTTGGAATAATTTGGCCTTATGAACGGGGATTGTTCATTGGACGTTCTATTGCCGAAGTAGAATGTACTAAAGATTAGCTAAGCTAACCGCTAAATTATTAATAAATTGTTGTAAACAATTCTTATTATTCAAGTCTCATTCAGTACGAAAGGAGCGATAGCTGGTAGTTCATAAACAGCGCCGCGAACCCAGAGTGATAATGTCTCGTGTGAAAAGTTATTCTTTTATCAAAAAATGTAAGATGATAATTCAAAGAGATTCTAACTCGTTGCAATACTAATTAATTCTCCTGCTTATTAACCACCAGTTTAACGCTCTAATTCTTAGGGTCCGACTTCCAGCGCAATGCTGGTGCATTCCAAAAGAATTAGAGTCCTACTCACGAACTCAAGAAGAATTTAGGATGGAGCAGAGACTCAGTAAGAAATGATGATCATTGCTTGATGATTGTTGAAAAATTAACGTGTCGAATGAGCTCTGTACGCCCTTAAATAATGTTTGGTGGTGCGAGGAGAAATACCCTTTCCTTACTGTTACGTGATGTTGTACGGTAGGGAGCTCTTTACTAAGAGGGGTGACTGCGCGAGTCAAATTTAGGATTTGGTTAAATATTCTCCTCCACTTATTGTTGAAATAACCAACATTATTCGCGTGTTAAACTCGTGAGCGCGTCTTGATAGTATCAGGCAAGCAAACGAACGAGTAAGTTTTATCGCAATTCCCTCGTTGGTCGAAGGCGTTAAAAGCAGTGGCGTAGCTATGCCAATGCAACCAATGCGGTCGCGTGGGGGCCCCTGACTCAAGGGGGCCCCCTAACCAAAGATAGTACGTACAGTCAGTTAACTTTACTGATTGCATGCTGGCCTTTGCTACATTGTATGGACGGTTCAGTAAAATCGAGCTAGACTCGTGCCTCAATCACGACTGCTACGCGGAATCTTCGAGCTGGGAAGTTAGTGATTCGATTTATGTGATGTCATAACACAAATGAGACAATAATTTCATATCACTGATGTGAATTATTTGATTCTTCGGTTGCGGTCATTTCTCATCTTTTAGTATTTTTCATTGAGTGGGTGTTCATTTCGTGTAGGTTTGTATACGAGGATGCCGGTAATAGGTATCACGCCTCACGACAAGGATCGGAAAGTTGCTTCCCGGTGGTCTTAGAGAACTAATTGAACAAATGATTATTTTTGACAAGTAAACGTTCAATAGTTTCTGAAAGGTTGAATGCATAATTTTCATAAAATCGCTGGTTTAGCATACAAGGATTTTAATATGGAGAAAAAAGTTTGAGTGGTGCGGCCAAAAGAAAAAGAAAAAGAGAATCAGAAGAAGCTTCAAAGATAAGTTTATCGAAGACACCGGAATTGACGACGTTTTTCGCAAGCAAGAGTGCAGTTGCGTCTCATAATGCGTTATGACTGTCGGCTACACCATCGGAAGCAGATGGAACGATAGTAAGTACAAGTGCAACATCTTCGATACTACCGAAAGATCATACAAATGTAGGCATAGAAGGACAAGGACAGCACGTATATGAATCGTATACGATGGCAAGCTCAGTCGCTCTTACTTGCAACGAGGGCACCATAAGTCTCGAAAGTTTAGTTCATGAAGAACATCCAAGTGATATAGTTCACTATCCGGCACAGTGGATATGAGGAGATTCGTTCTCAACCACGGCTCTTGCAGACCGAGAGGTCCGTTTAGAAAAAATGAGAAAAACCATTCTTTTTCGAATTCGTATTACACTACGATGAACAAATCTGATCTTAAAATGGAATGGTCATGGATATGCTTTTCTCTAAATTTAGATATGGCCTACTTTGAAACTTGTTGGTTGTTTTCGCGAACCCCTAACAAATCGAGATGGATACACGGAACAAATGATTGGCAGAACTTATCGCAGAAAATCAAAAATCACAAAGGAAATTCGTCACACACGGAAGCTTGTTAGGCCAAAGAAATTTGCTTGTCGAACAGAAGTCTCGATCAAGATCTACAAGACCAGATCCGGAAAGAATACAGTTTCTGGCGTAAAGTTTTGAAGCATATCATAAAAATAACGCTCAAACTAGCTAAGTATGCAGTGGCGTTCCGAGGACATCGCGAAAAACTCAAGGAAACGTATAATGGAAACATTCTACCTAACGTCAAATTATTGGCAGAATATGATGATACTTTGAGTCCGGTATTTAGTTTGCCAGCTGGATCGACAAAATATCTCAGTTCCCAAATTTAGAATGAAGTAATACAGTATTAGGTGATCATCTGAAACGAGAACTGTACGCGGAAATAAAAACAGAAAAAAAAAAATATGACTCAAAATATTTCGAAGAAAGATCAGCTCAGCATAATTTTCCGTTTCGTGCACATACTGAAGGACGATGTGATCGATGAAAAGCCAAGAAAACTCCAGGTCAAAGAAACATTTCAAGGATTTATTCATTTAAGTGGTTAATCAGCCGTTGAAATCACGTCGACTGTCTGCGACATATTGTACGAAAACAGGTTGGATCTCTCAAAATGCCATTCAGTTAAAATTAAATAATTAAACGAACTTACCTAGGTGAAGTTCTATTATAATTGTATGTAGCACCTCTTCCGAAAGATCAACTGTAGTACCCCCATGCCCTCACAGGTGTCACCACAAATTTTTGAAGCCCGTCTTAAGACTTTTTCTCTTCGACACTGGTAGCCGCGCTAACACGTCATCTCATGTATTGAAAGCGTTGCCGTAGACATCTGGGCATATATCTATTATCCACTATAGTTATGGGTTCTCTTTTTTTTTACATCTACACACACATATATATATATTGAAACGTTCCGGGTTTCCCCGTATATGTTTAATTATTATTTCTGAATCGAGTTCGTGTATTGGACTCTGTTTTGAGGGGCAAATCTTTTATATTATATTTTCTTTTTTTTTAAAGCCTCAGATTTCCGCTCATGGGTTATTACAACCGGGACAGTTTCATCATCGATTTGTAATAAAATGAATTTCGAATTGAAAATATGAAAAAAAGATTTGAGATGACAAGTATGAAAAGGAAATGCACTAGCAGAAGGCTGGTTACAAGTTTTCTGGATTTTATTTTCTTTTGAAAAGTTATTGTTATTTTGGAGACTTTGCCGGTCTCTTGCGGCCAAATTTATTTAAATCATGTATGGTTGCTGAAGGCAACACATGCGAGAAGTGAACATTTAATAATTTAGTTTAGAAAAGAAAATAGCTTTGTGGGACTTCGCCGGTCCGTAGCGGCCAAGAACGTAAGTCGCCTACGGCAACTATACGCTAAATAAATGTATAGTTTGTTTGTTAGTAATTTTAAATGCCGAGGTCTAGTTTTTAACGAGTATCTCTACTCGAGAATTGCTATCCTCTAGGCAATCCTAAATCTATGTTATGTCGTCAAGACTTCACCAATGCGCTGGGCGCTATGCCAGTACAAGTGCTTAGTTATGTCGACGTTGGCGAGCCGGGCATGCTCAGGGGATAAAACATACATAATCGGATTCTTTATCAATTTACAAAATGACAAAGTCCGTATCCTGGGAAAAAGTGTCGGTGTTCGCAATCGTGCAATACGACCACGGACACCCTATCTTTTTAGGACACCCTGTATGCGCTAGACGCAATGCTAGTACGATACAGAGCGATGCTAATGGGATAGGATAGTGCTCCGGGGGGGGGTAGAAATTCCGAACTTTAAAAATTAGAACGCTCAAAATTCCGAATGTATTTATCTAGACCACAATACTCCTGGAAATTTACAATTCCAAAATTTTGTAAACAGAATTATTGTATAACCGAAAATTAAAGTCCACTACGAAATTAAATGAGAATAATCATGGATCCGACCGATAAAACGTCAACATAAAAACATAGCACGTAAAACATGTATCAACTTCTCATAAGCAGAGAGTCCATAGTTCCGAAAAAATGTAGAGTTATATATTCAAGATCCTGAATGGCGAAAGTTTCTACAGAGAAATGTTCCGAAAATAGAAATATCCGATAGGTGTAAACATCCTGATATTATATGTTTACAATAGAACGTGAAAGATGATCAATACCCAGAAAAAATTCTACCGAGAAAGGTCAAAATTCCGAAAGAATAGTACTCTGAAAGATCAAAACTCCGAAAAAATTTTCCCCGAAGATCGAAACTCCGAAAATCCATGCGATACAGCAGTGGTGCTGCCATCTAAACGCGTCAGGCTTATATGCTATCTGCTTTATGTATGAGTTTTCGGAATTTTGATCGTTCTGAAGGTTCTATATCGGAATCTTACACTATCTAAACTTGAGTTTTCGCAAACTAGATGATCGAAAATATGATTTTTGGATTTCAAAACTTTCGGGAACCTGACGAATCTCTTATTAGCTTTTATTATATTTAAACTTTCTGATATAGTTCGTTTTCTAGAATAAAAATGTCGGTAATTTGTGACATCTTTAATATTACATATTCGAAGTTTTGTGAGTCGAATTACTGGTCATTCAAATAAAGCGTTGATCTCAATCACACGAGTTCTGAAAATTATCTCGTGTAAGAAATCACATTTGTATCCTTTTCCTATCGCTATTCGTACCGTTCTACATCATTTACAATCAACTGTGTAGACTTTCGCTGGCATGATCCTTACGAAGCTTTCAGTTTCGGAACATTAAAATTAGGAATTTTAAACCGTCGGAGCATTTAAAGTTCGGAATTTCAAACCGGCCCCGTGCTCGGCAATCGTGCAATACGACCACGTCACACCTTTTTCCTTAGGACACCGTGTATGCGCTAGATGCAATGCTAGTACGATACGCGGTGATGCTAACAGGAGAGGACAATGCTCAGCAATCGTGCAATACGACCACGTCGCACTTTGGACTTGAGGAATCCTTATACTAGGCGTCAGACGCAATGCTGATACTTAGCCGGAGGTATGGAGAACTGGATCGTTCGGTAGGATATGAGAGAATGGATCTCGTTCGGTGTTTTGCCCGCCTTATATACCTTGCCCGGGCGTCTCGTTTGAGCCAATTTCGAGGTGAGATTCAGATCGATCCGGATTTTCGGATCGTCTGTCTCTCTCGGTGTTCACTCACGTAACGACGCCGAACGTCGATCATGTGTGCGTGGATGCCGAATGCCGAGCATGTGTGTGCGGGCGCTTGGGTAGGGGCGCGCGCGTGTGTGTGCGTGTGTTTCGCGACGTGAGGAGTATGGGTGTGCTTCACGTTGTTGTATGAGGAACTCCGTTCCGTAAAGAGCGGGACTGATCTTTCGGAAGAGGCGCTACATATAATTATGATAGAACTCCACTTAGGCAAGTTCGTTTAATCATTTAATTGTATTTCACGCCTCTTTTTCAATATCAACTGTAGATGTTTAAAGTCGTCTACGGCAATATGTATTTTGAGTGTTTTTTTCATACAATGAACAATTGATATACGAGACAATATGTATTTACTGCAATATTGCTCGGGCGAATGCCTCCTTATCATTAATAATAGGTAAGTTATAAAACTGAGCGAAAGACTGTGAGCTACATGTCCATCCTGCGGTCGATCTTATACTTTCAATAATGACGCCCTTGATTTTTATGGTTGACGTCGATGTACGCCGAGTGCTATACGCTGAAAAAATCTGAGTGTCTAGATCGCTCTTAAGCAGCGTGCTCTTTGTCCATCGACACAAAGTCTGACAAGACACTGCTCTATGAGGTTTCTTAAAAGCGATAAATAACGATTCTACTGAATCATGCAGGACTTTGATTCTTGATAGATGACTCCAGCATAGCTGCGGCACAAATTATTTCTTCCTTATCATAAAAAGGCAAAACTAGCAGAGATTATTTTCTGTTGGTTGCAGACGTCTTAATTTTATTTTTATCTGTATGGACGTTCCGTGTCTTTCAATGTTTTGTATTTTGATTAGCGAAAAAGTTTGCATTCGATGTCCGATTATAAGCGAGAGTAGAGTGATAAGTTTTAAAGAAATGATTTGAAGAGACATGTCCTTGTTTGACCCAAGAGTACTTATGTAATTTAAGACGATCTTAGAATCCCATGTTTGCTCATACTTTGGCTTGGATGGCCGTAACTCCGACACGCCCTTGAATAAGCGCTTTATTATAAAGTCCTGGTCTATTTTAGGGCCCACAATTAAGGTTATAACCGATCGCAAGCATTTCAGAGAACCTCGTGAAGCTCCGTTATTGTACTATTTGGTAAGTAATAATATCACATCTTCGACAGAAGTTTGAAAAGGACTGATACCTTTCTCGATACAAAAGTCCCACCATTTCTTCAATGAGCTGCTGTATTGCTTGAGTGACGAATCTCAAAGGGTGGCGATCATAAACGATGGAAAAGCGTAGAAATAATAATTCTTCTAAAGCACCGTAAAGGCATCAACCGCTATGCTGTTCGGATCTCGAAGCTACGAGATATATTTCTCGCACTTTTTGTTTACGCGAATAGCAAATAAATCGACGTTAGGTTCTCCAAAAGCACAGACTATTCTGTCAAACGCCGTTTGCGATAACTCGAATTCTGTTTCCGGCTCGAGTCTACGAAACTCAAAGTCTGCTTCGAAATTATCTTTGGAACTGATAAACGACGCAAAAATCCAAATTGCTCGCTCTTCGGCTAGATTACTTACTTAAGCGCACGAGTCAAACTCCTCCCATTCTATTTATGTACGATATGGCTGTGGTATTATCTAAGCGTAATAAAATATCGCAATTTCTGAGATCGTTAGCAAAACATTTGAGGCCGAAAAATGCGGTGGTTAGTTCCAATATGTTTATATGGGTTTTTCGGTCTTCTTCATTCCGAAACTCATGCGATCTGGCCTGTCCACAGGCGACTCCCCATCCTGATAATGAAGCGTCCGTAAAAATCTCACGATAAAATTCGGGTGGTTTAGTGGATTTATGTATATGGGAAATAACTTCTCCCCACTACTCGAAGTCCGTTTACATTTTTTCCCCCAAAGTGATAGAATTGTTATATGATCTGTTGCTAGCTTCTAGAGCTAGATATCTAGCTCTCTCGAATGCTTTTATATGCCCCAAACCATACTTAACCGCAGAATAACACACCCGAATTACGCCGACGAATTCAGCAAATACACGAATATTACATACTTTTATCGACCGATATTTTTCGACTTCTCTCTTTACTCGATCTCTTTTGTCTTGTGTGAATCCAATAGTCATTTTTTCGGAATCAAACTAAAAACCAAGAAATTTGTATCTTTTTGACAGTATTAATTGGCATTTCTTTACATTAATAATGAAACCGATTTGTTCCAAAAGCGAACAAATGGAAAGGATATTTGCTTGGCATTCATCGTAGGATTTGCCGAATAATAGCAAGTCATCATGATAAATTACCGATATAAACCCCTTACGTCTTTGCCATTACTGGTTTTAAGATTTTTGTAAATAAATATGGAGCTATAGTGAGACCAAAGAGTAAACAAGTAAATTCGAAAAATAGGTTATTATATCGAAATCTCAAAAATTCCCGATCAGGTTCTGCCATCGGGACTACATAATACGCATCTTTTAGGTCTACTGTTGCCATGAAACAATTTTCGCTCATTAGATTTATAACTGTCTTGCGGTCCTCAAGCTTAAAATATTCTGCGCAAACAAATACATTCAATTCTTTGAGATTAAGAATAAAACGGTTGGTGCCATCTGATTTTGGAACCAAAAAAATGCGTAATATAAATTGACCTTGACTGCCGTTGCATGGCCTTGGCGCCCTTATTTAAAAGCTCCGAAATCAGTTTTAAAATTTCCAAATGTTCCTTTGAACTAAGAGTACGCTCATTCAGCAGATTAATTCGGGTTGGATAAGACTCAAATGGTATCTCATACCCCTGTATACACAACCAAATATATCGATTGGAGGTTATCTCTTTCCATTTCGAAATAAAAAACCGAAGTCTGCCAGCAATAACACTTACAGGATCTAGTATCGTCTCTGACGATGATTGTCGTATCTCTGGTTGGTTTTCCAATTGTTCTCGTATCTCTGATTGCCTCGTCGATTGATCAAGGAATGCAGAGTCCTCGTATTCTGTGGTTTTTTCCCGCCCAACGTCGATGAGACTTATCGTTGATTCCCCTGTGACCGACAGGGCAGGAATTTCGAGTTCTTTGGAATGTTATTATTTTGAGGCTTCATCGCTGTTCTCAAATCTTTTCTGCAGCTTTCCAACGCCTTTGCAGCCTCCATCCTTTCTTCCAACTGCTTTTCAAAGAACAATTCGTCGGGAGTAGTCTCATTCAACACATCTTTGCAAGACGTGCTCAAGTTTGCTAATATTAAGCATTTTCTGATATTGGACTCATCGTGTTGTAGGTCTGATAAGAGTCTTCCAATATCGCTAAGCTCTTCAAAAATATGAAGCTTATCGTATCCACTGTGCCGCTGCAATAAACTTAAGAAAATTTTTCCACCGCTGCTAGACAGACCGCAATATTTGCCTGTTTAGCCTCAATGCGATCATCTCTCTTAACCATAGTCTCTTGTAGAGACACTCGAACCTCCGGATTAATTTTTGGAGGATCTATAATGCAGCAGTTTTTGGGTGATGGACATTTTTTAATCAAAGCCACTCTATCCTCCGATGGCATGCCACTTTTCAATATTTCTTCCCAACGAATTTTCAGATCCTTTTGTATGCCGGCATCCAAACATCAATCCTCCCGGAGTCTTTTACCCATGACTTCTAGAATCTTTAGATCCAAAACAATATTCTCCTGATCTTCATATACCTCAGTTTCCGGAACCTGAGAAGGGGCGGAGTGACTATTTTCTCCCGTATTTTCCGATAATTGCACAACTGTTGCTTCAGTCTGCTATTCAGACATATGCGCCGCAATACGGATATTCTGGATGTCTTGAACCGTATTCAGCTGTTCACTATGCTCAACATCGTCTTTTCTACCAGGCTCATCATTATCGGATTGCATCAGCGTCCGGCCCTAGCGCCCCTCGTGGCTATGACGAGTGTTTAGAGAGTATCGTGAATATCTCGAGTTGTGTCGATGCCTTGATAGATAAAGATTAATAACCGAAATTATTATCTCCATAGTCTAAATATCAGTCATACGTTGAGTTAGAGCTCAATGACACTTGGATTATTTAAAATCCTGCCCAATGCAAAATGCATCTGCCCGATAAGGTTAGAGTCTTTCCGAGCGATCGGACCATATTTTTGGCCTGAGTATAACTCTCCCGTATAGGTTAGAGCCTACGGATGGCCATCGGTAATATCGTGGAACTATTTCCGTGCATTGAAAAAAGACATAGTGTTGAGAACGGAGGCGTAGTTGGCTCAACTACGCCCTGAGGTTGGATACGGCAAAACCAATGGCGTAGTTGACGCAACCTCTGCGCGTAGTCGAAGGTATTTTGTTGAGCCAGCTATGCCCGCAATTTAAGGTAAAACTTTAAATTTTCAATAGAACCAAATCGCAGAGTTGGCAATACTTTAATTTTTTTTCAGTGTGGACATTACCTTGGTCTGAGTAACAACTCTCGTGAATAGGTTAGGGCCTAAACACGCGACCATTAAAACCGTTTTCCTCCAAAGTAATCCTCTTCTTGCTGTGCTGAAACAAACATAACCTCATCGGATACTTACTACGTTCCCTCTTTCATTTTTTCTTCTTCTCTTTCACTCTTCTAATGTCTTAAGGTATCCCTTCCATGAACTCGAATATTCTACAATTAACGGAGTTTTTTGGACAAAAAAGTAAAAATATCTCCCATTCCACTGGAAAAATATCGAGCCAAGTTACCGAACCTTTAGAAAAGAATTATAACTTTGAAAATCGTCCAATTTACACGACACTTTATGGACATAACCTGTTGATCACATTTATATTTAATAACTCATGCATTAAATAATCATAAATATTTGATATAAACTGTCCTACGGTTAAATCAAATTCTAAAGATTCCGTAGCAATGATAAAAACAGAGTCACGGGACGTTTGAAAAAAATATTCACGATAGAACTGGAAAGAATATAATCAGCAGACGATTTTTTCTAGCCATGACGTTCAAGAGGTTATGTTATTTTCGGCAGTTTTTACACCATTTTTAAGGTATTCCTTTCACGAACTCGAATATTTGACAATTCACGGATTTTTTTGTACATAAAAGTAAAAGCACATCCCAGTCCACTGGAAAAATATCGAGCCAGGTTACCGAACCTTTAGAAAAGAATTATAACTTTGAAAATCGTCTAATTTACACGACACTTTATGGAGATGACCTGTTGCTCACATTTTTATTTAATAATTCATATATTAAATAATGATAGATGTTTGATATAAACTGTCTTGCGGTAAATTAAATTCTAAAGATTCCGTAGCAACGATAAAAACAGGGAGTCACCGGACGTTTGAAGAAAATATTCACGATAGAATTTGAAAGAATGTGATCAGCAGACGATTTTTCGTAGCCATGACGTTCAAGAGGTTATGTTATCTTCGGCAGTTTTTACAATATTTTTAACGCTATTCTTGTTTTTGCCCGTTACAAATTGGCTCACATTTTTACCAATGTCACTGCGTACTTTATACGTATTTTCACTCATATTTCACTATTTTTTTTAACCAAATACAATAAGTCCAGCTTCTCTCTTTGACAGTGCAGTTGTTGGCATTTGTAGCTCTCCAAAAAATATCAAAAAGTTTCATAATTTACACAATTAAGCTGAAATTTTCGATTTATGTTTACAGTTCGGACTAATAATTGATTATAACTTTTTTAAACAAAATGCAGCCTAATTTATGAACTAATGTGGAGGGCCCTGCTTATGCGCCCAAAAAATACGGCCCTCCGCGAAAGGAATACCTTAACGCTATTCTTGTTTTTACCCGTTAAAAATTGGCTCACATTTTTACCAATGTCACTGTGTACTTTATACGTATTTTCACTCATATTTCACTATTTTTTTTAACCAAATACAATAAGTCCAGCTTGTTACTTTGACAGAATGGTTGTTGACATTTGTAGCTCTCCAAAATATATCAAAAAGTTTTATAACTTACACAATTAAGGTGAAATTTTCGATTTATGTTTACAATTGGGACTAATAATTGGTTATAACTTTTTTAAACCAAATCCAACCTAATTTATGAACAAATGGATAAGGCCCTGTTTATGCGCCCAAAAAATACGGCCCTCCGCGAAAGGAATACCTTAATCCGCTTGTCGAAACAATTTTCCTTATTTTCGCTTCCCGTAATTATACTTCTTCCACGTTTTCTATTTATTTTTTTGACAAAGCGTATGAAAAAGAAAAAAAATACACGTGTGGTTTCACCCGCACAAAGATAAGGAATATGTTTCTATCTCCCATCGTCTCCAAGCGTATGTTGTGTTTGTGAATACCGTTTCGTAGAAACGTGTTATCGGGGACGGATATTTTGGAGATATTGCCAAGGTTGACTAAATCCCCAACTCAATATTCTTCAAATTTAACAATTAGTTTAATTAAACCAAGTTATTGACACAATTGGATTGTGGATTGCCTTGAGACCAACCTGTCTGATTTCTAGTCGTAGACCGCCGAATTTGGGCATTATTGCGACTTATAATAATTCCCGCATTTCCCCCAAATGGTATCAATTTTACCTCTTCTATTATTAATTGGCTCTCGAATGTTCTTGAGCGATCGATGGTGTGATGTCCCGTCAGCATTTTAGTGTAAGCTCGCTTGGGGTCAATAACTCACGCGCGGTGATCGAGCGTGAGAATCGCTCGATCCTGGAATTTATATTCTACCAATTTTCTGTTGCCACGTGGGGCACAATACGTGAAAGTTTGAGTTTAACAGTTTCAATTTTTATAATTTCGAATTTGTTTGGCACCGACTTCAAATTTTTTTTTATATAACTATGACTCCGCAGAATTCGTTTTTAAAGTATATTTTTTAGGGCTTTTTTAAAGTCAGTTTGTTAAAGCTTGTTATTTTTTAATTTTCAGATGTTTTCTATTTAAAATATTTTTTTTATATATCCAATCTTAGAGAAAATTATATAATACTCTGTAATGGTCGAACCTATCGGTACGGTAGAGAGCGTGAGGAACGGTCCAGTGACGATGAGAGAAACTAAAGGTGACCCGAGTGGGCTCGATCTCGGGATCCTTGGAGTCTGAGTCGGAAGCGCTAATCATTGCGCTACAACCACCTATATTTTCTCTCTTGTCAATCGTCTATCTAGATGGAATACTGGACCATCACAACTCATTGAAATAAACTTTAAAACTTTAACTTTAACTTAGAAAAAAAATCAAACAGGTCGACTCGAGAACTTCCTCCTTTTTTGAAGTTAAAAAATTTTCGGTTAAAAAATGAAACTAAAAACAATATTTAAACAAAAAGATTCGAATGAAAGAAAACAATTTGAGACCTGTACTTGAGAGTTCACAGGAATTTATTAATAAAATAGAACTTGCCAAGTACTGCATTTCTCAACACAATACTTCTTACTTATACTTATTATGGACTTACTTATTACTATTATACTTACTAATACTTAGTATAGACGTCCCAATAGTAAAAAATTCGATTATAGTAAAGCGTTTTCGTTGCTGATATAAATATAAGGAAATTACGCACTGTATAATATACAAATATTTGATTGTTTTTCATTCATGTTGAATTGAAAATTTTTTTCCTTATCACATTATCATATTTTTCCTTATCGTATTGTAAAATTTTCATACCATTATTTCGCGCGTTCCTACATCAATTTTCGATCTGTGTTAATCCCGTAACCTTCTGAGCTTTCAAGTCTGAGCTTACAAGAAGAGATTCTTGTAAGCTCAGACGCCACACTTATTTTTCGTCCCATAAGGTTACGATATTGATACAGATCGAAAATTGATGTATGAATGCACGAAATAATTGTGTGAAAACATCATAATACGATAACGAAAAAACAATCAAATATTTGGATATTATACAGTGCGTCATTTGCTTACATTTACGTCAGCAACGAAAGCGCCTTACTATCATCGAATTTTTTATTACTGGGACGTCTATTCATTCGTAGTTCAATAATAACTACGAGGCCGCACGTAGATTTTCCTATATGAAAATATCAGTATAAAAGCCGGATTCATTTGCTGTCGGATTAATCGATACTCAACTGCGAAAACAGAAGCATTATCAAAATGTCGAAGCTCGCAAATGTACTTGGCGCTGTGGCTTTCCTCGCCTTGGTAATTAAGCTCGATCGTTTTTTAAAACTTTTTATTTAAAATCATTCGGTTAAGTTAATGAGGTGCTTTGGTTTCCAAAAACTGATTTTATTTTTTTTTTTTTAAATAGCAATAAAGACAAACATGAATTTACAATTGTTTTCCATTCTGTTAATCATAGAAATACAAGTTTCAACTAACTTTAATTTTAAAAAGATATTCAATATATTATTCATCACCAAACTATCAAATCATATGTTATTATATATGTACAAATTATATAATATCATAAAGGCAATGGTTGCCAGTTCGCAAAGCAGAATTGATAAGGTCTCAGCCAATTATCATATTGCCCTTGTAACGAGTTGCATCAACACCCGGGCCATGCAGACTGAGCAACTAATTTCACAAACAGACATAAAACTCGGTGACGGAGCTGCTGATCTTCTTGAAAAGCTTAAACAAAACATGATGGAACAAATAAGAATGGTAAGAATGAAAAAAAAAAACCCTAGAAATTTAATATTGATAAACTGAACACTGAGTTTGATTGCGTCTCGTGACCATAATTATAATTGCGTTCTTATTGATTTTCTCACGAAGAACGGTGATTTAGTCGAAGAGATTATTACCGAATCAAAAACGACTTTTAATGAAACGAAGTGCAGAAGCTATTTCCTTGATTATGAGGAGAGAGAAAAAAAGATTGTAGGGAACTTCGATACCTACATCAAGAATGCATTGAACAGGACGTCCATACGACTTAGAGAACTGAAGGATGCAGTCGATAAAGCTCGACAAAAATTGAGGGAACTCAAAGATCAGACATTACATTGTCATCGTCGCGACTGCTCTGATGTAAGTAATGACTCCTTTCTCATAACGAACAGCTGATTTTGACGAATTTTGGTGAGTTCTATTTTTGTCCCAGTGAAAATTCTTTAGGGGGAGAAATACCTTTAAACAGGTTGAAGTAAATCAATGTTATGACTTTTCAAAAAAAAACAGTTCATTTAATATTTTTTTTTAATTTTAAGTGGGAATGGTTTTGAGTCTTCAGTATTACCACTTTTTTTTCCTACAATATTTTTCACAACGGTGGAGGTGATGACACTGTTTTCCCGGAACGTCGTGACGCGAGTTCAAAAATGGCGTAATTCCTAGCCTCTGTTCTGTTGATCTGACGGAAACCAAATAAATGTTAGTTCCTTGTCAACATTCATACATTATCAATGAACCTTGCAAAGTAAAAAAAAAATAACAATTTCCTACAAATAATGTACGTTTAAAAATAATGTTTAAATTTCGTGAAATTTTCTTCGTTATTTAACGATAAAAATAACCTTTTTTACAGTAATTTGATCATTGTTATTCACATATGGACGAAATTTAAACGAGATCGATAAAATATTTTCGGAAAAGTCGTTTAAGCCAATTTTTTAAAATACAGTTCTGTATAAGTTCAAAAACAGTGTGCGCCAAGGGCGCATAGCAGGTCACGTTCACGGGCCTTATCACGTTAGAAGCATTTCGAGTTTTTTTTTTTTAATTGTAGTCATATTTTTGACACATATTACGAATATTTCGTGGAAAAAGAAAATTTTTGAGTTTTTCAAGATTCTAAAGGTATTTTCCCTCTTAAACAATTCTCCATCCATCTAAAGAAGAAAAATTAAACAATCCTTGAGTAGGTTTTAAGATAATCTGTAAAGAAGAGAAAAAACAATTATCATTAATTGAATGATATAGGGCACACTGAGAAAAAAAATTGTTCATCGAACAAAATCCGATTTTGTTGGACGAAAAATGGTGGATCCAACAATTTTTTTCGTAGAATGGTAGAGGAGTTTATTCAACTAAACCATGAAAATTTCTTATACATGAATCAACTGAATCATCGGAGCCAAATGATTTGGTTTGAACAGCTGGTACCATTTATTTGCTCACGTATACTTTTTAGTTGTTTTAACGGGTTATACGCAGTTGCAAGGCCAATAAAAAGTCATTTTTTTACGATTTTTTTCTGAAAAGGAATTTTATTTGACAAATACAAGAAGTATTTATAAATATAGTGGTAGCTTTTAACTTTATATCGGCATTTTTTATTTTCAAAAATATTGATTTACACTGCTCCTGTAGACGATCTCCTGGAGGTCCTCCAAAAAAAGGTGTCTGGCGGTGAGCACGATATCTCCGGTTTGGATTATCTAAAATAAAAAAACCAAGAAGATTCTATTAGTGGATAGATAAATCTAGGTATTGATCGAAGGAATAGTCGAAATTTTGATTTTCGATCATTATTTCTATTTTTTTAAACAATTCAACGAAAAAATTTTGGTCGAAAATTGGAATTTTTTTTCTTTGGAGCCGCCATTTTATCAAAAATCAAAATTTCGACTATGCCTTCGATCAATACCTAGATTTACCTATCCACTAATAGAATCTTTCTGGTTTTTTTATTTTAGATAACCCAAACCGGAGATATCGTGCTCACCGCCAGACATTTTTTTTTGGAGGACCTCCAGGAGATCGTCTACAGGAGCAGTGTAAATCAATATTTTTCAAAATAAAAAATGCCGATATAAAGTTAAAAGCTATCACTACATTTATTAATACTTCTTGTATTTGTCGAATAAAATCTCTTTACAGAAAAAATTTGTAAAAAAAGGACTTTTTTTGGCTTTGCAACTGCGTATAACCCGTTAATGAAAAAGTATAAAAATCCCTCCCGGGGAAGAAAACCTGGACAAGTACATTTGTTGACCCCCATTTCCATATTTTTTCACAAATATACATACTGTATAATACAGTCCTCGAGATGTGATATCCGATGATGCGTTCCTTAGAAAAAATGTACAATCGGCCCAACATCGGTCAAGTCTGGCCCAACATTGGCCAAGTGTGGCCCAGTGTTGGCCAATATTGAGCCGATTGTACATTTTTTCTAGGGTTACGATTACCGTGATCGTCTGCAGCCGGAGACTGATGACCGAAATTACTTGCGAGGCTCGTCCCCTGAATTATGACAGACACGATAATGCCATTAACACATAACATGCCATTAATGAAAAACCAGTGTGCAGAATCAATCACATTCGCGACCAGAACCGGTCTTTAGTATTCTCAGACACAAGTTAGTCCATCCGCGGCCATACCCGGCCATTAAAGCTTTCATAGACTATTGAATAAATCCGCGGCCATCACCAGCCATTAATTGCTCAAAATGCATGACATATTATTTGAAAGAATTCCAATCGACGAATCGAATTGAATTTGCGTGAATTAATTGGAGTAAAAATGGTTACCTGAGTTGTAACTATCACGTCACAGCATGGTTTTTCACCTAAATGACGGATTGCAAAATCCAGTTGAAAGCAGCAGGCGTAACGTATTTGGTTGGGCGTTTTCCGAAATCGGAACAACATCCCTGGTGAACTCAATTCACTGAAGACCGTGGTGAACTCATGAAATTCGGATTAATTAACTCTTAAGGATTGCAAAGCAAAATATCGTCGGTCGTAAACAGGTCCAGTCACTTTCGATTTGATTTGATAAATGCGTTCATCCTTTTTCTATCATAACGACAAGAGTCAATAAAAGAAAAAACACGCGAACAAGATCGACCCAGCCAAATTCGCTTTATTCTTCCGTTTTTTGTTTTCATTTGATGACGCTTACTTCGCACAGATATTATTTTCTCAAATATGAAGCAACTCAATAAGTCTACAGTTTTTTTTTTTTAATATAATGCATTCTTTTATTTTAAACACACACACTCCAGAAATTTTCCCTCACAAAAATCCCTGAAAAAATCAAATCCTATAAAAAGTAAAAAGAGTGACCCTCTCAAAAAAAAATTGTCAAAGAAAGTCAAATGACATAAAACAAAAATGAGTTAATCCTCGCAAAAAACTAAGGTTGAATTTTGCAAAAAGTTTTAAAATAAATTGAGCTCCATTAAAATATATATGATCAAGTACAGGAGGCATTATTGTTGTTTTTAAAATCTACAAATAATGTTGAATGTTGATAGAAAAAAGAATTAAGTTCGGAAGTACAATTGTTCTACTAACCAGAACAAGAATAAAAACTCTGTATGAAAAAAGTCCGATCCAAAAAAGATTACAAACGAAAACAAAGATTGAAAAAAAAAATTCGGCGAAGTACTTGGCGAGTTTGTGACCATGATCGATACATTACGTGAATTAAGATAAAAAAAACTCGCCAAGTACTTCAGTCGACATTTTTTTTCATTCCAATTTTTTTTCGTTTGTAATCTTTTTTTGGATCGGACTTTTTTTCATACAGTTTTTATTCTTGTTCTGGTTGGTAGAATAACTGTACTTCCGAACTCACTTATTTGGTGAGCCGGAAAAAATATGGTAACCTCATCGGCGGATGAGGTTATGTTTCTTTATTTCGCTCATGGTTTCAGAATTAGGCAAATGCTGGTGGGTAAACAGAACGAAAAAAATATTATTTTATTACGTTCTGAATAATATTTGCACTGAACAACAAAATAATTTTTTTCCGAATTTATTCACCACGCATCCCGTACTTCGCACTTCTCACTTCCTAAACAACGTTCAAACTTTTCGTGGTATGAGTACAGCGGAAACATCCAACAGTCGTGACCAATCAAAGCTCGTTGCTTCCGGCACCAGAGACCGGCTTTGGTGGAAATGGGTCTTGGTGGGCCCCAAGAGGCCTTTTAGTATGTTATATATAGACACGTCGAACCCTTAGATGTGTTAGAAATTTTACACAATCTTGAGCCTGTGCAAAGTATTTTCTCAGCAATTACATTACCGATCATGCTGATTTTAGGCTCAATCGAAAGAGAATTTCTCGATTAGTCTCTAGTTCAATTTTCAAAACATCAAATGACTGCTGAGTTCCGTAATGAAACGAAATGGCATGCCAATTTTACCCCCACCATCGCGAATCGTTTTATTCAGAGAAAGTATAGACTCGGCGAGCTCGGGCCAGCAGACGATGGAGCTGTCAATGTACTTGTCCCGAGACTCTACCGAGTCTCTTAATATTCGTTTGAATCTCAATTATCAAATTAACTAAACGGTAATCGTTATGATGAATAAATAAATTAGGTTATTTGAATGATCTTTTATTGAATTGACATTGATTTGTTTGGCTGCGCCGAAGTTTTGTTGGTTCAGCCAATAGCTTGTTTCGGCATTCAAAAATTATTTTGCCTTGTCTCAAAAATATATTGTTGCCCGAATCGAACTAAATATTTTGGTTAAAAGAAACGAAATTTATTTCGGTCAACAAGTTTTTTTCTCGGTGCAAGAGCGAGATGTGGGGCCAAGAGGGCAGTGCCCCCCCCCCCCCATATTTCGGCAAAAACCTTTCAACCCCCACCCCCTCCATTCTATTAGTGCTAGTTGTTGCTCCCCAAACGAAAAAGTACAAATCCTGCTCCTGCTTCGCGGCATATTGTCTCTTGCATTCGTAATGCCCACAACTTCGTCATTAAATTCCAAGTTGCATCTTAATATTTTTCTGTTTTTTCAGATCATACGCTCTGCAAAAAAGATTAAGTCTGATTTCTACGACGTCAGTAATGAACTGTCGTGTATAAACAAGTCCCCACCCAACGCAATAAACATGCTCCTGAAAGCCGAAAGCGATTCGTTCATGCGAAGGACACAAGACGTTGCCATTAAAACTTACACATGCGTTAACAATGGTCTTCCTCATGGTCATCATGATCATCTCCCCACGAATTTTATTAATTGAAGCTGCGAAAAGACTCCGATTAGTTTTCCCTAACTATTAGGGTTGCCGAAATTATAATGTAAAAATAATGCATTATCCATTACAGAAACAATGTAAATCCAATAATGAGAAACATTCAGCATTACATTAATGCTGAAAAATACAAAAAACGAATAATTATATTTCGCCGTCTCGTCCTCTAGATCATACATGTAGTAACGTTGTTGCTGCTAGAATATTTACAGTCCATTCAAAGAAAGGAAGCCAAGTGGCGCCCTCTCCCGCTCTACCTCATGCATATACGTCACCTATACGCAATTACGTTTTTCTGTGCGAAAGAATTAATACGTCCGTAAACGGTTAGCCAGCAAAAAAAACGGTTCCAGCAAATTAAGTAGGTTTTTCGGTGAACTATCACCGATGAGTTTGTCCGATCTTTTGGAGAAAATAGAGGCTTTGGTAAAGCGCAAACGGTCGTCCCGCAGGCCACGATCCTCGACAAGAGATCGCTCGCATACGTCTCGACAAGAGCGTTACATGCAAAAAGCATCTCATGATTACGACAAACGTTCCCCAACACGGGGAATGCATCGTGATAATTCGAAAACTGATCAACCCCCAACAGGAAAGGTTTATAATCGGCGTGATACATTTCACGAAAGTCAATATACATCGTATTCATCATGAAGCCGCTCAAGATCTTGTGACAGGAAGTTACGTCGCAAATGTAGTTTCAGCCGGTCGTCGATAGATGACTCTGTATCGAGCGAGCGCGATAAGAGTTCAGGTTACCGACCGGAGCCTCGTAAGTCTCCATCTGATACAGAGACAGCACGATAAAAGTCGGCGTCAAAAAACGATAAAGAGGATAAATCGGAGTCGACAACAACAATCAATCCCTTAGCACTTGAATTACTCAGTGACTATCGAACTGAAGACGATACGGTGGGATCGGATATTCTTCCGGAAGTTGCCGAGAGATGGAATAAGATATTCCAAGTAGGGTTCAACAAAGACGTGAGAAAATAGCTCGTCAAGAACTATCCAACGAGCGGAAATTGTACCTTCATGAAGGCATCGCTAATGAACCCCGAGATAAATTCGGCTTTGAGCCCATCGGTCACCAAGTCAGATGATTTTCAGTCCCTTTTTCAAAACCAACTTGGGCCAGCAATCAGCGCTGTCGGTTGCGCACTAACAAAGCTCGTTAAACTTGAAAACAAGGTGGCTGATAAGGAAACATTCTCTCCTCTAATCTCTATGATAGGCAACGCGGGAAAAGTTATGGTCGACCTCCATCACGGAATGAACCCGTTGATCAAGACTGTTGCCGAAGAGTGTCTTGTGGACTCCTTACTATTCAGGAAGGAGTTCACTGAAAAAAATAAATCTGTCCAATCGGTAGAGAATGTGAAAAAGACATGTGCAAAGCCATTCCCAAAAAATTCAGAAGCAAAACCGTCTGCTTCATCTGGTCGGGAAAAAGCAACTCGTCGTTGGAAAACTGGAAAGGCCATCCCCGGAAGGCTTTCAAGAATAACTACCACCAGGGAGGGTAACGATCGAGATTCTCAGAGCGGACCCGCCAGAGAAATCGATAGAGGTAATTAGGCTAGCTGGAAGACTTAAAAATTTTCCCATGCATGGCGTTCTATAACATATAAGATTACGATATAATTCAGACGGTTCTAAGATATAAAATTCCCTTTGCATCTCGGGTATTCTAAAAGCAAATCCCAGTCGAGCCAGTTCTTTCACTTGAGGACAAAATGTCGATCAAAAATCTCATTGTCGAATTAGTTGACAAAGGAGCAGTTTTGATTTACGAGCTTGTTACAAATCAATTACTGTCACCGTACTTTACGGTGAATAAACCAAATGGAGATAAACGGTTTATTCTGAATCTTCGAATATTAAACGAGTTTATAGTCGCTCCTCATTTAAAAATGGAGAACATAAAAGTAGTACCAAAATTGCTTTTCCACCGATGTTTTATTACAATAATAGATTTAAAAGACTCGTATTTTCGGATTCTCATAGCGAAAGAACATAAAAAATACTTGCGATTCATATTTAAGGGAAAAATATTCGAAACCAATTTTATGTCATTCGGGTTGTGCACCGCCTCGTACACTTTCACGAAACTGTTAAAACCAGTTATACATGCTGTGAGATCTGAACGAGCGATATTGGCAATGTACTTGGACGATCTACTCATTATGAACATGTCCAGGCAAGCATGCTAACAAGTAATAACTCAAGATAAAGGATTGCTCGGGACATTAGGTTTCGTACTCAGTCTTGAAAAATACTAAATAAATCCATCTAGACAGAGCAAATTTTTAAGGTTTATTCTATTAGGTGTATAACTTCGTTTTACCTTTTTTTTAAAATGTATTTAATGTTATAAAATATGCAAAACAATATTAATCTTCGAAATATTATCCACAGTTTTCGATGATCTTTTTCCATCTATCAGGCAACATACGGATGCCATCTCGACTGAAATGACATGAAATGGAAATCAACTGAGAAATGAGGAGGTTTTGAGGCAATAAATTCATCGATGAAATTTCGTACATCGTCCAATATTTGGGAATGGCTATCTGCCACTTCCAATGCTTCCAATGCATGCTGCATTAACCGGAACAGGTGAAAATCAGATAGGGCTAAGTCTGGCGAATACGCCGAGTGCGGCAAAACTTCCCAGCCCAACTTTAATGTGGTGTTTTGAGTCATACGAGCAACATGAGGCCGAGCGTTGTCATGTAGCAGAATGACTTTTTGGTTTCTTTTCCCAGTATATGGCCTTTTCTTATCCAGTTCTTCGTTCAATTGGTTTAACCGTCCGGTCAATAACCAAACTTTCACCATTCGTTGAATAATCGGGTAACCCGGTACCCATCTACTGCGCGCCACATGGCTAAGCGGTTAGTCAGCCGGCTTCGTGGAATGTGAAATAACAATAGCGAACCCCAACGGGTTAATAAATTGAAGTTAATAAATTCTACCTTGGAAACTGGCATGGATACCCGGAACCCGGTTACTGACCGGACGGTTAATTGTTGACTGTAGCGATCTGCAGTAACTGTTTCACCAGCATCCAAGAGTTCGTAATAAATTACTCCCTTCATATCCCACCAAATACAAAGGAGAACCTTCTTCATGTGAATTTCTTTTCGAGGCACGGACCTGGAAGGTTTCCCTGGATCCACCCATGATTTTTTGCGTTTCGGATTCTCGTAGAGAATGTATTTTTCATCTCCCGTTACAATTTTCCACAAGAAGTCTTTTTTTTATGCTTGGCAAGTAGCATAAGACACATGTTCACTCGCTGACCAAGGTTATGTTCAGTCAACTCGTGAGATACCCATTTCCCTACCTTTTTTATTTTTCCCATTTCGTGTAGTCGTTTGGAGATGGTTGCTTGAGTGACACCTAATCGAGTTGCTAGCTGCTTTTGTGTTTGCGTTGAGTCTTCGTCGAGTAATGCTTGCAACTTATCATCCTTAAATTTTTTAGGCTGTCCAGTGCGAGGCTGGTCACTAAGATCAAAAGCTCTGTCTTGAAAGCGGGTACACCAATAGCGACACGTTTCTAGAGACACAACATTGGTGCCGAAAAAAGAACAAATGGACTCTCACGCTTTTGTAGCATTTTTTTCTTGTTGGAATTCTTAAAGAATACAGTGCCGAATATGCTGCTGATCGGTCGCCATTGTTTACATTAGTAATATGTTAGGTTATGCAGCTCGCCCGGGCACGTCATATACTGTTTTGAGAAGAGCATTGATAGCACATCATAGCCGTAAAAGGGCGCGAAATTATTTCAATTTTAAATAGAACTTCTAGCTTGATAAAAAAATCGGTAAAAACTAACAAGGAAAGGTACTTTGGTGTCCCCCTCCGATTTTGATAATTTTTATATATGTTATAGTCCATCGAAAATTAAGAGACACGTAATTTTTTTTATCGGCTTAAAGTTATTTTTAAGGGGTGAAATCGACCCCCAAAGTTGAGCATGTTTTGCATCTGGTAGAGTGTTTCATATAGAAGCACTTAACCGATCGTAACGAAACCAATTGCAAAACGTTTTTCACGTCAAATAACCTGTATATAATGTTCAACTTCTTATGCACCCCTATTACATGGGGATGATTCACCCCCGAATATCCAGAATTCTTTTGTATAAAAAAAACTTGCAATCCGATTTCAATAAAACAAACGCCATTTTGCAGAGCAAAAAAAATAAAATTGACGTATTTTTGGGTTTTTCTCAGATTAAAAAAATTAAGGGGGTAAAACACCCTTAAAATGTCAAATTTCATTTTGAGCACTGTCCCCTTCCGATTTCAATATTTTTTTTATAAAATGTAGCTTATCGAAAAATAAGACCACCTATTATTTTTATTGGCTCAAAATTATTTTTAAGGCGTGAAATCAACCCCCAAAGTTGGGCATGTTTTGCATCTGGTAGAGTGTTTCATATAGAAGCACTCAACCGATCGTAACGAAACCAATTGCAAAACGTTTTTCACGTCAAATAACCTGTATATAATGTTCAACTTCTTATGCACCCTTACTTACTGCAGGGGGGTGAACCACCCCCTGACATTCATAATTTTTTGTATAAAAGAAAAATTGTCATTCGATTTCAATGGAAAAACCAACATTTTGAAAAGCAAAAAAAAATTATAGTGAATGTGTCTAGATTTTTCCAATAAAAAAAATTAAGCGGGTAAAACACCCCTAAAATCTCAAATTTCATTTTACGCACTTAAATGATAAAATTCAATTCAATTGGTCTCATTATCATTGCGTATCGACTTATATGCTAAATAATATTTATTTCGCATGTACATCCGCTGCCCTTCTGACATGCTTCACGTTTATAAAGAAGTGTTGGTATCCGTTCTATTTATATAAGTTTCTATTTTGAACGATTTACGAAAATAAAAAAAAAACTCAAATATCAAAAGAGTCGCATCAGCAATTCACCGCCCAGAATGTAAACAAAGCTGGCTCATGCCTTGCCATATTCTTATTCATATCAAGAACCGCTATAGTGGCTCGACCCCAAGTATTCTTGAAAAAGCCAGTTCGCTCAGGCTAATGTTTGAGGTATATCCGAAAACCAAATAAAAATGCTGTTTTCGTGGTGATGTCAGATCAAACCGCCCACTCAAGATGAAAAAGGTAAAACTGACTTTATATTATTCCAGAAGTTAAGTTGCTGTTCGACTGTTGATCAGTCATTATCGTGTCCGCTATCGTGAATACCGTATTGTTATTAACATGTCCATCAATCCAATGAACGTAATAAGACTGTTGTTTCTTACATTCGAGGTAATGAACATTCCTGACAGTCCTGTTAACAATAATGAAGTGGAATTGAAAGAGAGTTTCGCGGAAATTCTGAAGGCCTCTATGGCAGAGTTCAATCAGTTAGAAATCGTCGAAGATACGACATTAGATTTTCAAGAACCGTTTAGAGATGTCATAGTAGAACCTGTCGAAGATAATGACATCGAATGGGGTCTTGGAGAATCTCCATTAAGCCCTGAAACGTGTACTGACGATGAAGAAGATTTGAGCTACGACTACAAACAAAGAGCTGTTGAGTACTGGAGAAGTGCAAAAACGAAACAAAATAGGAAAATAGAAACAGTCCAAAACCGATTTAAACTCGTTAAATCTGTGCGCCAATTAAGGCGCTGGGCTCAACAAATTAATAAAGGCGGAACTTACAAGGAAAAATTGTCGCGCATTTCTGAATATACAATCGATAATTTAAAAAGCGCCATAGAAGCAGGTCTCATTGTACACGATATCGATCTTCGGAGATGGGCATTACAAGCCCAAAAATTGATTGGGCATGAGAATTTGCGTTTCAGGGCTTCGCCAACATGGATAAAAAAGTTTAAAAAAGTTCATCGAATAACAAGTAGAAAAATAAATAAATTCGTGACAAGAAAGACTCTCGAATCAAAGGACATATTACAAAACGATGCTAATAAATTTGTCTCCGCAGTTCAATTGAAAATTGAGGAATATGGCTTGGAAAATATTTATAATTCTGATCAAAGTGGTTTCCAATTAGAAGTCCATTCAGGGCGAACGTTAACAGAAGAAGGTACAAAACAAGTAGAATGCCTTGTACAATCCGTTTCAGCGACAACCCATAGCTACACCATCCAGCCGACAATATCAGCAGCAGGAAAATTGTTGTCACCTCTTCTGATAATTTTAAAAGAGCCATCCGGGCGGTTGGGGCCAATCGTAGAACGAACCATTTTTCGACCTCCCAATGTTTTTATAAGTGTTTCAAAATCTGGCAAGGCTACATCAGGTACGTTGGTATGTAATATTCAAATATAAAAAATAGATGTGCTATTAATTTTTACATATTGATTTATAGAACATTTCAAAGTATGGCTTCAAGAAGTGTTCTTCCCAAATGTCGGTGAGAAAAGTGTGCTTTTAATAGACTCATGGAGTGGACATTGCCCTAGTGTTGTCACGGAAGTTACACCACATAACAAAGAAATTGTTACAATGATCATACCGAAAGGAACAACAGGGAATATCCAGCCACTTGATGTCTTCGGATTTAGAATTTGGAAAAATTATGTCAGACATTTTTCAGACAGTGTCATGTTACTTGATTATGATTTAAGTCTACATTTACGAAATAATATAATCAAGCTGCAATCTCTAGTACATAATCAATTATCATCTCCGAGGTACGAAAATTTATTTCGATATGCCTGGTTCAAAAGTGGGTACATAGAAGAACGACCTGAGCATTTCGAAAATCCCGTTGAATTCGCTTTTGGTATGTCATCTCAAACACAATGTGAAATTGAAGGCTGCACAAATGTGGCTGTAGTAAGATGTTCATGGTGTAAAAAGTCACTTTGTTTCAAACATTTCTTCGAAGAACATCATTACTGTTCAAAATATAATCATTAAGTTCAGGAATGATAATTGAAACGAAAATTTGAATTGGAATCTATTTTTACTACATGAAAGATTTTAGCGCCTATGTATAACCTATATATATATATTTGTGTACAGACCATGTGTATACAAAAATAAAAAATCGTGAAGCTCACGACCACCGAAGATGTAGGAGTACTCAATTTTTCATATAATTAAAAAGCCGATGTACATGCGAAATAAATATTATTTAGCATATAAGTCGATACGCAATGATAATGAGACCAATTGAATTGAATTTTATCATTTAAGTGCGTAAAATGAAATTTGAGATTTTAGGGGTGTTTTACCCGCTTAATTTTTTTTATTGGAAAAATCTAGACACATTCACTATAATTTTTTTTTGCTTTTCAAAATGTTGGTTTTTCCATTGAAATCGAATGACAATTTTTCTTTTATACAAAAAATTATGAATGTCAGGGGGTGGTTCACCCCCCTGCAGTAAGTAAGGGTGCATAAGAAGTTGAACATTATATACAGGTTATTTGACGTGAAAAACGTTTTGCAATTGGTTTCGTTACGATCGGTTGAGTGCTTCTATATGAAACACTCTACCAGATGCAAAACATGCCCAACTTTGGGGGTTGATTTCACGCCTTAAAAATAATTTTGAGCCAATAAAAATAATAGGTGGTCTTATTTTTCGATAAGCTACATTTTATAAAAAAAATATTGAAATCGGAAGGGGACAGTGCTCAAAATGAAATTTGACATTTTAAGGGTGTTTTACCCCCTTAATTTTTTTAATCTGAGAAAAACCCAAAAATACGTCAATTTTATTTTTTTTGCTCTGCAAAATGGCGTTTGTTTTATTGAAATCGGATTGCAAGTTTTTTTTATACAAAAGAATTCTGGATATTCGGGGGTGAATCATCCCCATGTAATAGGGGTGCATAAGAAGTTGAACATTATATACAGGTTATTTGACGTGAAAAACGTTTTGCAATTGGTTTCGTTACGATCGGTTAAGTGCTTCTATATGAAACACTCTACCAGATGCAAAACATGCTCAACTTTGGGGGTCGATTTCACCCCTTAAAAATAACTTTAAGCCGATAAAAAAAATTACGTGTCTCTTAATTTTCGATGGACTATAACATATATAAAAATTATCAAAATCGGAGGGGGACACCAAAGTACCTTTCCTTGTAAGTTATGCACCTAACAGATAGCGTTGATCTTTGCATAAGACTAACGAATAAAAAGAAACAAAATATGCTAGAAATGGCTCGAGAATTTCACCAAAAAAAAATGCAAGATACGAGAAATTGCTTGACTTATTGGAAAACCAGTTGCCGCGCATCCTGCTGTTAAATATGGCCAGGTATACGGTAAGGGTCTTGAGCAAGAAAAGTTTTTAGCACTAACTCATAACGATGATAATTACGAGAAAAGCATGAGCATATATTCAAACGTTAAGGCAGACATCGAGTGGTGGATAAATAAAATTCCAAACGCCTCGTGTCCTATCCGTGATTCGGGCTATAGCTTGGAAATTTTGACTGACGCATCCACGACAGGATGGGGGACTTTTTGTAACGGAAAAAAGCGCATAGTTGGTGGATATCTGAGCAGCAAAATGAGCATATAAATTTCTTCGAACTACAAGCAGTGCATAATGGCTTTAAGTGCCTTGCAAAAAATACGCAATCATGTGAAATTCTCTTGACAGTCGATAATACGACGGCAGTTGTGTATATTAACAAATTTGGCAGCGTTCAATTTCCAAAACTGGCAAATCTCAGTAAAGACGTCTGGCAATGGTGGGAGTCTCGTGATCTCTGGCTATTCGCGTCATACATCAAGTCGAAAGATAATACGGAAGCCGACCGTGAGTCGCAAATTCTGCCTAAAGAAACCGAGTGGGAATTAGTCGAGTGGGCCTTTAAAAGAATCGAAAAAGTATTTGGCAGTTTCAATATCGATTTATTCGCATCCAGCCGAAATGCGAAGGTTACACGATTCGGGTCATGGCATATTGACCCCGAATCAATAGCCGTCGACGCATTTACCATTTTCTGGTCTGAACAATATATCTACGCCTTTCCGCCCTTCTTGCTTATACTGCGTGCGTTACGAAAAATTATAAACGATAAAGCGGAGGGCGTAATAGTGGTCCCAAATTGGCCAACTCAAAGCCGGTTTCCGGTATTTAAAAAATGATTAGTATCTAAGCCGATCTTATTTAAACCTCACGAAGAACTGTTATCTGGACCTTACAGAGAACCTCATCCACTATCGAAGACGCTTACACTGGTTGCACCGCCGCTATCGGCCAAGCATTCCGGATCAAGGGTGTTCCAGAATCAGCACAACCAATAATCCTTGCGTCATTGTCCGAAGGCACGAAAAAACAATATGATGTGACGTACAAACTGTGGTGGGAGTTTTGTCGGGAAACACAAACTTCGCCGTATCGAGCCTCAGTATCTCAAGTCCTCCGAATTGTTTGCAATACGATTAGGAAAGTTTAAGTCATACAGCACGATGAATTGCAATCGTTCGGCGTTATCGCTTATATTAGCTGAAGAAATCGGAACTGACGAGCGAGTAAAAAGATTTTTTAAGGGCATTACCAATGAGAAGCCCCAAAAGTCAAAATACGCAGCTACACGGGATCCTCAATGTGTTGTTGATTATTTGAAAAATTTCGGCATAAATGAAAAAATGCCGCTTTCAAAATTGACTCTCAAACTTGTAACGCTTCTCGCATTGATAACTGCTCAGTGGATTCAAACACTTTCACTGATTCGAGTTGAAAATATCTCAGTCGTAAATAATGTAGTACGAATTCATATAACGGATCGCCTAAAAACATTAGGTCATAATCGCAATCAACCACTCTTGTCGTACCCTTCTTTAAGGGAACCGTATGGTCTAGAAATTTGAAAAAATCGATTTTTTTTTTTTCGATATGTCGAAAGTATAGTATCTCAAGAATATACTGTGAAATTTTCATGCGGAAATTCTCAATATTACAGCTTCTACAGCCCATAACGCAGGTAGAGAGCGGTCCGCGCGCTCCTAACGGGTCTAGCGCTAACCGGTAACCTAATCGGAGCGCAGCAGCTGTCCCAATCCTTCTCCGAAAATATATACCTGTATATAGTACATACTATATACCTATATATACTTTTCCCTTCCCCGAAATATACCTATTGTCGAACATTTGTGAGGGAAACGGTCATTTCGCTTTCCCCTGACTTGATCAGTACAACGTTACGTTTTGACGAACCAACATCGAAAATTTTGAAATAAAATATCAGAAAATATGGATAGAAAGCAAGGCCGTGACTCTTCTAGACGACCATCTTCTGTAGGTCGCAAAAGATATTTCAAGGGCAATCGATTCACTATCGAAAATACTAGCTGCGAGTATCGAGCGCCAACCGTAGGAGCACGGACAACTCCAAAGAGGCTCGGACAGCTCGAAGAAATGAAAGGAGTGAGGAAATCTTGAATTATGAACGTTCCGAAGGAATCCTATATGGTGCCGGAATCGCGGATTAACTGTAAGTATTCAAAATTTGCTCAATTTTTGAAAATATCTGTACCTCAAACTTTAAACTCATTTATCTCGAAACGACTTTTTTCGGCACTGCGCAGGTGAAAACAAAAAAACTATTCAACCGAATCACTTGAAATTTGGATATGTTGTTCACAACATGTATGGCTATCGTCGGAACTACAATCATAATTTTATTTAAATAATTTCTTATTGTTTATACTAAAAAACTAGTGAAAAAAAAACCCGATTTTACGAATTTTTTTTCAAAAGCGCGCCATTTTGTCAATTTTTAATTTTTTCGATTTGTTCTAGTCCCGACCATAACTACACTCTTTCTGATTAAGAATCTTCTTGAATTTTGTGTTTCAGATGAGTAGAAGTCTCGGATCGATCTTCACCGTCCGGGTCGGATTTTTCGAGAGGGTCGTCTTCAATGCCAATTATATGATAATAAACACTGTTTTTAAAATTAAAAAAAAATTTTTTTGTATACTTAATAAAGGTAGTAATAAACCCGAAAAGTTAAAACATCGATTTATAAATTTTTTATGGCAAAAAAAAAATCGTGAACATAGGTGAAATTTTCGTGCTCTAGACCATACGGTCCCCTTAACGAACGCCCACAGCTATGTATGGCTTCTACAGTTTTGGCTTATATTGAGAGATCAAAAAATATCCGTTGTGCAAAAGATAAATTTCTGTTACTTACGTACAAAAAAACCTTCCATATGGCAACCTCGCAGATCGTTAGTCGATGGATAAGAGAAATTCTAAGTAAAAGCGGAGTGGATACCACAATTTTTACCGCGCATAATACTAGACATGCCGCAACATCCAAAGGGTTCAGAAAAGGTGTTAATATCGAGCTAATTCGCCAAGCCTCTGGATGGATTCAAATCTCCGAGGTTTTCGCTAAATATTATAACCAACCTGGGGTTCAATCGCAAGATTTTGTATCAGCAATTTTCGATTTGGTAAAATAAAAAAAATAAATAAATACAAAAATAAATTGCAAAAAACTAATAGTTCATATCAGAAGTTATATGTGTTAATGCCCAATGTTTGCATGGGTTTGAAGTTCGATCTAGATTATATGAGCCGTCTCGTCCGAATAGATCACACCCTGATAATCCATACCCTTGTTGCGAGCTGGAATCTTTAAAAGTAATGGCGTATAGGTGACGTACCGGCATGAGGTAGAGCGGGAGAGGGAGCCACTTGGCTTCCTTTCTTTAAGGGGACCGTATGGTCTAGAAATTTGAAAAAATCGATTTTTTTTTTTTTCGATATGTCGAAAGTATAGTATCTCAAGAATATACTGTGAAATTTTCATGCGGAAATTCTCAATATTACAGCTTCTACAGCCCATAACGCAGGTAGAGAGCGGTCCGCGACACGAAAACGTTCAAAGCCTTATTGGACACAAAGCCTTACGGGGATGATTTTTTAGTTTGCAAAAAAGAATGTGTTTTGCATGTTAAAAAACGTTTGTACAAACGTGCTGTTGATGCGAAAAAAAAACATGCACAAATAAAGAAAGCAACAAAGAAATTGACAGAAAAAGAAGAGGGAAAAAAGACACAGCGGAAATCGATAAATAAAACACCGAAGCGTCAACAATTGACGAATAAATTATTGCAAGAGCTGTCAACTTATTACGGTCTAGCAATTAGACGTAATTCAGATTCGACTGAAGGGATGAGAAGTGAAATATGGGCAGCATATTATCACAAAATTTCAACAGATGAAAATCCGCAACACTCGTACTGTCCTCCAGGTTCCGAATCGTGGTGCAAGTGGCGTCAAAGTGAGGCTGCAGGTACTTTAGACACCTACGAGCACCCACCTGCTCTGTGCGATGAAGCACAAGAGATATTAAAACCAATTTATGAAGAATTGACAGCAGAGACTTTATTGGAAAGGTGTATTGGCAGTAATACGCAGAACAATAACGAAAGTTTCAATGCTTGCGTGTGGCACCTTGCGCCGAAACATCTGTTTGCCGGAAAAAAAATCATTGATATTGCCACTCACATTTCCGCTTGCATATTCAATGAAGGATTTGCATCCCTATTGAAAATAATGGAGACCATGGGCATAACAATCGGGCCACAAGCGGAGCAACTAGCGCAAAACCGAGACGAGCTGCGAGTATCGAGCGCCAACCGTAGGAGCACGGACAACTCCAAAGAGGCTCGGACAGCTCGAAGAAATGAAAGGAGTGAGGAAATCTTGAATTATGAACGTTCCGAAGGAATCCTATATGGTGCCGGAATCGCGGATTAACTGTAAGTATTCAAAATTTGCTCAATTTTTGAAAATATCTGTACCTCAAACTTTAAACTCATTTATCTCGAAACGACTTTTTTCGGCACTGCGCAGGTGAAAACAAAAAAACTATTCAACCGAATCACTTGAAATTTGGATATGTTGTTCACAACATGTATGGCTATCGTCGGAACTACAATCATAATTTTATTTAAATAATTTCTTATTGTTTATACTAAAAAACTAGTGAAAAAAAAACCCGATTTTACGAATTTTTTTTCAAAAGCGCGCCATTTTGTCAATTTTTAATTTTTTCGATTTGTTCTAGTCCCGACCATAACTGCACTCTTTCTGATTAAGAATCTTCTTGAATTTTGTGTTTCAGATGAGTAGAAGTCTCGGATCGATCTTCACCGTCTGGGTCGGATTTTTCGAGAGGGTCGTCTTCAATGCCAATTATATGATAATAAACACTGTTTTTAAAATTAAAAAAAAATTTTTTTGTATACTTAATAAAGGTAGTAATAAACCCGAAAAGTTAAAACATCGATTTTTAAATTTTTTAAGGCAAAAAAAAAATCGTGAAAATAGGTGAAATTTTCGTGCTCTAGACCATACGGTCCCCTTAAATGGACTGTGGATATTCTAGCAGTAACAACGTTACTACACGTATGATCTATTCGGTCGAGACGGTTCATATAATCCAGATCAAACTTCACTTAAGGTAAGTTCGTTCAATCGTAGTATTACGCATTACATTATTAATGGGTAATGCGAAAAGCGTCCGATTACGCTTTAAAGTACTGGGTAATGAAGAAATTGTTACATTGTTCATTATTAAAGTAATGGGTATTGGGAAAAGTATCCATTACTGAAGATAATGCAAAAAACTTCTATTATCCATAACTAAAGTAATGGGTACTGCGAAAATTACCCATTACCATAGTAATGGATAATGCAGAATGGATAAATAAAATATATTATTCAAGCAATGGAATTAGCCCATTTAATCAATTCATTCCGATCATTTCTTCCCTTAATCCATTCCATCAATCCACATTTTCCATATCCAGATAAATTAAATTTTGATTTTCCAAATCGAATATATCACAAAATATTTTTATTTCATTGTTTGAGTGACGCATGATTGGTTTTACTTTACATTAGCAAAAAATGCATGAAATGATCTAATTCCATTGTTTGAATAATGCATTATTTATCCATTCTGCATTACTCATTATATATTTACGCACGCTACCTGAGAGTGAGAGTCTCCGAGCGCAGCGATCGACGACTTTAAACGTGATTATCTCGGAATAATGTTTTTTTAAAAGTTCTGTTGCGGTGAACACGATTTCTAGAAAGCAATTTAACCTATCGATTTGAATCTTTTACGAGCTTGTTTCTAATTATAATGGCTTGTTCGTAAACGAAGGAATTTTCATTCAGATCAAAATTTATATTTTTTTGGGTCAAAAACATAATCTTTGGAACCTAAAAAATCGAACTTTTCCGAAAAAACGACATTTTTTTTTTAATCAAAATTTTGCTAAATCCGTCGTTCACGAAAAGCGTTATACTAACGAAATCCTTTTTGGTTTTTTTTATTTCAAAGGAGCCCTTCCAGAAATATCATGCTCACCGCTAATGATGTTCAAAAAAACGTATTTTAGGACAACGACCATATTTCCCCCAGTAGTGAAAATATTTTCTTAAAAAAATTTATATAAGTACCTCAAAATATGTAGTAATTGGTACTGTGTATTGTATTTTAATAAAATGATGTTAACATGGCTAACAAAATCATGAAAATCCCTTTATTTTCCCGAGCACAACTAGATATAACGCGTTAAGGGGCCAGTCCACTTTGAAAATTTCAAAAAATCGATTTTTTTACTATTTTCGAAAGTACATACATTCAGAAATATTGTGTCAAAATTTTTTGAAAATCCGAGCTTTCTAAGTATTTTTTTTTCTACCTGAACGTCAGGACCTCATTTCGTCTACCTGAGCGTATAGCGCGCTCAAACGCGTTTTTCTCGAAACAACGTTTTCAAAATCTAGCTCCATCGTATCTCTAAAACTAATAAACCGATTCTCTTGAAATTTGAACCACATATTGTAAACATGATTTGCAACAAGATGACCCTCGATGGTTTTAAAATTTTGATTTTTACTCTTTTTTTTGTGTGAAAAACTGCGAAAAAAACGCGTTTTTTTACTTTTTTCGTTTTTCATCTGCCATTTTTTTATTTCTTGATAAAACTTTATATCCGAGGGTCATTTTGTAGCTGGTGTCATACTGAATCTAATGGATTTTGATTTTTTTGTTTCAGACAAGCCGTTGCCGAGTTATGATGGAGCTACCTAGTCCACCTATTTATGAGGCGTTACGTTAAACTATAGTTTTTGTACTTAAAAATGAATAAAAATGAATTAAAATTTTTTTAATGTATTTCAAGACTTTATTTATCAAGCCCAACAACTTTTATATTCATATCTTTTATAAAATCCTCAAAAAAAAATCGCGAAAATAGCCTTTTTTTCGTGGCTCCAAAGTGGACTGGCTCCTTAAGAGTCGCGGTAGCGACTCGAGACAAGTACATTTATATATAGATGTACCTGTCAAAGACGAGATCGCTACAAGACTTTTCTACAGGAAGGACGCAGTTCCTAACTATTTTCGAAAACTTTCGAAAATTATTTCCGTAATATTTATTAATTAATTACAGTTTTGTGGAGGATTATCCGGGCGTAGATATATTTTTTTTTCTTTCGATCGTGACTATAATTAGAGCTCTGCAGCTTAGCACGTCCTGAAAATATGAATATTTTATTTTTTCGTTGCATTAAATAAGCGTGGCTTTTTTCGCACACATTTTTTTAAGCTCATATGTTTTTTTTGCAGTCGCTGTCTAGTGACACTAGTAAAAATACGGGTATATAAATCTGATGATATTTGAGATCATTCGTGAGTGTGTCACGACTATGTCTACATATTTCTGAACAGTTTTTATTTCCCGTTTATGGTTATGGAGTGACAGCAGTGAGGTGTTATAAAGATCGTGGACCTGTAACCAGACTAATATTTTTTTCGTTAGTTTTAACTTTGTTTAGATCTTATAGAGCAATTATAAAGATCATGCATGCGACAACTGACCAATATTTTTTTTGAATGAACTTTGTCTTTTCGTTAGAGGAACAGTCGTGACTTTTGGTTGCTAAATTATAGTGATAGTGCGAGAATTAAGTGCCATTGTTATTAATGGTGACCGCCGTGTCATCACATCAGTTTTAATGTTTAGTTAGAGTGATAGTGCGGGAGTCAAGTGTCATTTCATTTGAATAGGGGGGCTAAAACACCCAGTCTCCAGCCCCCTCTCAGTAGTCAGCCTTCTGAAAGTTTGTATGCGTGAGAATAGCGTGAAAGTTGTTTTCGAGTGATGGAAATTTTTTATTGACATCTCTGACCTCTGATTAATCTCTACACAAAGTTTTAACGCACTTACTATTTAAACAACTGAGGAAAAAAATATCATTCGAAACGTTGCGACCGACGCGCACAGACTAGTGTCGCGCGCTATTTTTTATTTCTTAGCGCGGAGGCCTATCCCACAAGATAGATAATTTATGCTTTTCTGAAGCTTAGTGTTCTTATATGAGTTTAGACTATCAGAAAATATGTTCTTTGTAATTTTATAAAAGTTTTTGACGAAAAAAAATCGTTTTAAACAATAAAATATATATATTTTCTCCTGGCTCACTACTGGGTCTTCAATTTAATATTCCAAAGCCAATGTCCAACCCCCCTCCCCCCCCCCCCCCGCCGGCCGAGTACTGTTTTTTAGTAAATTTCTTCTATTATTAGAAATAAAAATTGGTTTAAAGCACTTAACTTTTGCCCTCGAAATCTCGTGCCCATACTTTTTTTTGTTTCGAAATATCTTATCGTTTGAATTTTTTTCAAACAATACAATAAAACAATAAACGAAGAAACAATAAAAAAATTTGCAAAGTGTCTGCAGAAACTCTGATTTAGTACTCACGATGTAGTATTTCATATTCGACTGCAAATATGATGAGTCAATTGCGTGACTTTTATTGTTCCGAAATCAAGCTGACTGATGAAGAAATAGTCGACTTATGCACTCGCACACTGGGACAGAATAATATCAATGAATGATTCACAGCTAGAAGATTACGAATCAGTGCATCAAAGAAGGCTCATTCAATAAAGACACGTTCGAGGAAAGATTACATCGTTCTAGCCAAGAATTTCGTCGAAAGTGAGTCTCAAAAATCGTGTAAATCCTTGAAATATGGCAAAAAGCATGAAAAAAGGCTCTGACTGAGTATTGCATCGCTAATGACGATGTTAAGGTGGTTGAGATTGGTCTATTTGTGAAGCCATTACAGTCATGGCTGTGTGCCAGTGCCGATGGATTGCTAATTCAAAATAATGAAATCACAAAAGTCCTGGAAATCAAGTGCCCTTCATCATGTTCAGCAAAACCTGTTTATAATGGCTCTACGAAAAGTTTTAACGTTCCTTATTTGTACGCGTATAAGAACAATGTGCTGCTGAAACCAAATCATGTTTATCACACCCAGTGTCAAGTCTTCATGATTGTCGTAGAACTCAGTGTTTGTGATTTCTTTGTTTGATCACCAAAAGGAAGTATCTTAACAACAGTATACCTTGATGAAGAATTTATGAGTGCATTAATTCCTAAACTGAGAGCCTTTTATTTTATTTATTACCTAGAAGAATTAATGAACAATGATACTGACAAAAAAAAGCTTGCTAAAAATAGCTTGTAAGAGACTGAGATATTAACCAAAGATATATTTAAATATATGATGAACAGATTGTCAAATTTATGTATTTAATCGTTACATGGAATATGAATATTTTATTATGTCTAAGGTTACAGCAAAAACAACATTATATAAAAAATACAACGATAAGTATGACAAATATTTAAAAAAATAAAAATTTATTCACAAGAACAAACTTTGTGCAAGTAAATTTTCAGATTATTTCGCTCTTTAATAATTGGGGGCTGCAAATTCCAAGAAACCACATTCAGTTGTTATTTGTGAATCAGTTGCTCGCTCACCGTAAATCCTCGAGAAGAATGAAATCATGCCAGATGGTGTATAGCCAATTAGGATCTTCAGTCGAAATCCATGTTTGTAATGTGAGAAAAATTGTACTCGCATTTTGATGAATGAAGGTTGTTCAACGAGGAATTCTGTGCAGTCAATTATTACACGACAATTGCTATAAAATTCTGTCAAATCTTCTGCATGGCACAGTTGCTTGCACAGCTTTTTTCACAGGCCAGAATACAAAAATCTTGCAAGCAGCACTTAGATACTGTATAGTACGATGAAATGTTCGTGATATGGTGACTCTACTGCGTCCAAACAGAGCACTCATTGCTGAGAACGTGAGGCCTAGTTTCATTTTCATCAAGAATATTAATAGTTGATTTTTATGATTAACTTTCTTTCGACCCTCGAACAAATTTGTAACATCCTTTTGTAGGATTTTCAACAGCAAGTTAAAGGTTGCTGGATTTATTCGGGCAAGATCAATTAGTTGGTCGTTATCTGCTAAATCAGAATATCCGTGGAATCCTCGCTCATATGTCAATTCTCTTCTGGAACTTTTTTTTGAGCTGACTGTCTTTTCAACTTTTTCAGATCCTGGTGAACATTTTGATTTGTGACTTGTACCTGAGGTTAATTTTACCGTAGAAATATCTTCGGTCGTTATTCGTGTTTTGACATCTTGCATCATTGTATTTGACTTTATTTTCTCATGAACCGCTTCTCTCATTCTGCCACTTGTCAAAGTCGTAGAGGCACCAATTTTTCTGACAAATGTAGTATTTCTATTAATCGAGATTTTTGGAAGAATAATCTGCATTTTTTAAGCGATTCCAACGTACCGCGTCTTATTTTGTTCGTCAAGAGATCCTCTACGAATTTCTTGCATGGATTTTTTTCCAGTTTCATCGTTTCGCTGTTGCAGCCAATTGTTTAATTGGCTAAAAAAAATATTTCATAAGCAAATTGCTGTTATTTTCAGATTAACAAATATAGAAAAAAACCTACACAGTGAATTCGTTGAGGATATTTTGGGGAACAAAATAAAACACAGGGCGCATTGAAATCGGTTAAAAAATACGGATGATACTGCTAAAAATGTCGATGAAAATATGACATCGGGGCATTTCGCATTAATCAGTTGATGGTTTGGCAAATCTATCGTGATTAATATTTGTCTAGGTTAAAAATATATGCTGTGATACGAATCAACCTTCAATTCATTTAATTAGTGCATTAAACTTTGCATAAATGTATCGTGAAAATTTAGCACTCATTCGACCAGTGTGAAGCAGTCATATGCCTTAAAAGCTTCATGGCAAGAGCGGAATTTATTGACATCCTAAGTCACATCTTTGCATTTTTGTGTTTTTCCAAATCAGACATAATGCAGACACCTTTTTGGCTGATATCTTCGCCCGGTCTTCCAGACTTAAGTGGTTAAACAGCAAGCCGTCCGATGCAATGGGCGGGCTTCTGCAGATGGAATTTGATTTGTTCCTCGAAATGGCACAAGACGTTGTCCTGAACACTTTAAAATGCACGTATAATGGCCATCCCTCTCATTTTCATCCTCATGATCGTCATCATTATCATGACTCTTAAATATTTTATTTAGATTTGATTTGGATTGTCTCCAAGGATAAATATTATTCCTACACACTTTTACCATGTTGAGGGAACACGAGTTTAAAATCAATACGTTAATTGTAAACTGTAAACACGCTATTAATGGGAGAAACCAGTTTAGGAGGCCGAAATTTTGGTGTTTTTCGTGATTTTTTTTAACAGGGAAGGAATAATCAGAATTTGTTTAAACTTGGAGGATATTTTATTCATGTTTTGAAGTACATTTTGTAATTTTTTCAAGTCATTTCCGCCGGAAATACTGGAGTTAGAAGCTGCTGTCCATGGACGATCGCCATACGAGGTTTTTGCTGGTCCTGAAGTCACAATTTTTATCTGTAATCGTTACAATTTTCTTTTTTCGTTAACAACATATTTCCTAAGAATATGAACCTAATTGTGATCAAAAAAGTTGAAAATTGCATGTTTTTGAGGTGTTTGAACGCAATGTCATGTTTTTATACCATGTTTTTTCACCTTTTTTGCATTAAAAAAAATATTTTTAATAATAATATCATCCCAGAGTTAGGTTCATATACATTGTAATTGAATAAAGAATATTCTCACAAATTTTCAGAACGATTGGTCAACAACTTTTTGAGCTAGAATGCCCACCAGTTGAAAAAAAGTCGTCCATAGACAGCAGCTTCTAACTCAACTATTTCCGGCGGAAATGACTTGAAAAAATTACAAAGTGTATTTCAAAATATCAATAAAATATCCTCCAAGTTTAAACAAATTCTGATTATTCGGTCCCTGTTAAAAAAAATTCACGAAAAACACCAAAATTTCGGCCTCCTAAACTGGTTTCTCCCGTTAAGGAAATTCACGCTAATCTAATGATAATCGAAAATTTCAACTTTGAGGGTTGAAATTTGGAAATTATATAGAAAAATTTACCGTACCTCTATCACCGGAATTATTTTTGGATCCACCGTCTAGTTGTCAAGAAAACAAATTATGAAAATCACATTTTTTGAATCCTTATACACAGGCTCTTATGTGATTTTCATAAATTGTTTTCTTGTAAACTAGACGGTGGATCCAAAAATAACTCCGGTGATAGATGTAGGTTATATTTTTCTATAATATTTTCAAATTTCAACTCTCAAAGTTGAAATATTCGAATTATCATTAGATTCGCGTGAACTTCCTTAATCAAATAAATCAAACAAAAAACAATGGACAAACATTTCTTAAGTCTGCGCATAATCTTCATAAAGAGCAGAATTTTTGGGGGTGAAAAGATTTTCAAAACTCTCCAAATATCATAAAATTCGCCACCTTACCTACTGTATCGACGTTTGTATGAAAATAAGCGAAAAAAAAAACAATAACAAATCGTTTTGTAATAATTATTGTAAGCAAGAAAAAAAAGATAGCACTATTTCATGTGTTTTCATTATCTCTGATGTCTCGTTGTGTTCCGAATATTGAGACTAATCACAATCAGCATTCCCGATTCCTTATCTAGAGTAATTAATAGTAACTTTTGGAAATTTGTAATTTATGACTGTTTTTTCAAATAAGTTTTGTAATTATTCAGCTTTACTCGGTACAGAGATTTGAATTTCTTGAAAAAATAAATCGAAAATGTTTTTTTAGCGCGTCAGAATTGTTGAATATTTTTTTCTTCGGCTGTAGAAATGAAGCATGGATTTTCGTTTAGAAATTAAAATTTAGTTTTATGTTTTTTTAATTTTTATTCAATTTAACTTGACTTTTTTTGGAAGCGGCGCCAATACAAGTAACTTTCTATCTTCATTACATACGGAAATTTAATTCGAATTCTTAATTTGAGAAAAATTATCATTTCAATGTATTATTAATTATATTATTGTTGATTAAAGTATTTATCATGAAATAGAATTGATGTAATTTGTGATTAATCCTTTTTTGAATAAATACCATTGAAAATGTATTTTTAAAAATTCTCAATAATTAAAACTTTTCATCTGAATGTTAATTGAAAAAAAAATTGTTATAAAGCTTAAAGAAAAAACTTTAAGGTTTGTGATATTTGAACGAAGTATATTTAATGTAATATTGAGAGGAAAATAAAAAATCAAAGTAACGTAGAAATAGTTATGTCCACTGACGTTAGCTTTTAGTCCCTTTACTCGGAGTCTTGTGAAAAGCTTTTCCACGAGGGGTGGAAAAGTAGAAAAATCCTAACGAGAGACGCCTTGAGTAAAAAAAGGGTCTGAGTCTCTTCTGATCCCGGATAAAGCACTTTTCTTTTTTCTCGGCTATTTTTTTCCACTGAGCATCCAACTTTGTTGCGTCCTTTTTTTCGAATATCGAGGCAACCCTTCTCTTCCCCCCCGCCCCTTTTCTTTTCTATTTCTCTCGAAAGCTGCCACGCGTTTTTCGTCTTAGTTACATTGCCTTTCTCACTTTTTTCACCCCTCTTTTTTCACCCCTCTTTTTTCCTCTCTCTCTCTCTCTCTCTCTCTCTCTCTCTCTCTCTCTCTCTCTCTCTCTCTCTCTCTCTCTCTTTTTCTCTTTCTATCTTGACTGAGAACTTTTTGCCTCATTAAGGAAAGCCCTTTCTCCACCTTTTTTCAGCTACTTGTTCCCGCTCTCACAGTTTCTGCCTTCATCAATCGAGCCAACGTTTGTTCTATCCTTTCGTTATTCCTTCCTTATTTACCATATTTCTAAATCTTTGTCCTTCGTCAGATTAATTGAAATTTAAAAACGAATCAAACAAACCGACAATGTAAAAATGATTACAATTTTCCCCCGATCTATTTCCAATGTTATGGAAGGGAAAAAAAATATTTAAAAACTTGTTGATTAGTCATTAGAAACGTCGTTACAAAATTGATAAAGTCCATTTTTTTAATATTTATATTTTGATCTTTTTCTAGGTACGATTCTAAAAAAAGTATTATTTATACACGTGAAAATGTGTTGAAACATAAAACAGGATAAAAGTTTCAGGCAAATTATCAAGGTCCATGGTGAGAGATCAAGAGACTCGTGTATCTCGTGTATTCTTACCCCTTGTGGCTCGTAATCCTGAGGATCGGGGATGGGGATGAGAGAGGAAATTCTCTTCCGGGGCTTCGATATTAGATACATCCGGCCAATTGA